>OX424576.1:177871394-178250671 GCA_949152435.1 Gastracanthus pulcherrimus
GAATCTGCATTGTATGTTCTTAAATATAACAAGCAAATGTTTTTATTTTAGATTGTAAATAATTAAAAAAATTTGTTTGGAGATTATAAGTTTCGAAGTGATTATCATTTTCGAAGTTCCATGGAACATTTTAAGAATGTACTATTTTTAAGGAGAAACAGTGTATTTCCGTGTGTAATGCAATAATTACTACACTAATGGGGCTCTAAGCTGATGAAAAAGTTGTATTTTTTGATAGTGAATAATAGAACTATCAACTCTTTTTCGTATAAAGTACCAAATTGAATCACTTGAAATATTTTTACTTATTTTTGTATTAATAAGTATGTATAAGGTTGACGATTCATTAAATAAATAGTAAGATACTTCTTTAAATAAGAAAAATTGTAGCATTACGAGGGTAAGAAGCATTAATAGACCTTGTTTACATGATCTTAATACCTATCACATATAGAAATAATAATAATTACTTTTTTAATTATTATTTATTAATAAGTATGAGGCTAATGACGTAAAAAAATAGTTAGATACTTTTTTAAATAAAGAAAATATAGCATTACTAAGGTAATAAGCAGCAGTCCTCTATTAATGATCTTAACAACTATAAAGAAATAATAATAGATATGTATTTACCCGGGGCATTTCGATTGGACTCAGAATATTGTAACCCACTGGTGCTGCTGGATCAGCGATTGGCGCACTCCTGTATCGAAGTATGGCCGTCTGGAAGGCACTTGTATTAGGATCCGCTGTATTGCAGAGACCTAACCCTCTGAATCTTATCCAATAATTGCCTATCGGCTGGTTGGCATTGATTACGAAGTCGACCCTTTCGCCTTGCCAAATGGTAATCACGTCGACTAGAAGGATTTTGCTTCTTTAGTAAATATGAAAAAAAGCTAATTATTTAGAAATTATACGTATATTCAAACGTACCATCTACTGCCTCTATGTCGTTGCTGTCAAGACTGATAACACGAATTGTGTGGTTGTCGACGGCCATTTCGATGGGACAATTTGCAGCTCCAGCAGCAATCATTCTAAACCTGTACCTAAAACCCTATTCGCAAAGAAAATTACCACCGCGGGAATAGTGGCGCTTGTGAAAATGTATGCTCCCATCCACCATGTTTTTTAATTTATCATAGGATAATATATCTATGTGTATATACTGAAAATGGCCGATGGGAGTATACAGCACCAGAGGGCGCATGCTAACTTTTAATTCCCAATACAAAAATTAGATTATGAACAATCTAGTCTATAAATATAAACCTATATGCTTTTTAATGGCATCTAATATATCCACACTCTTCTTAATTTCTACTCATGACCAGCGTCAGCTTAACACTTTTGATACCAATAAACATTTACATGAATATAGAGGAGGACGGGGTGATGCCGGTCACCTAAGCAAACGTGCTTGTTATTTCCACTTTCAAATTGTCTTTTTTACCTTTAAATAATTATTATGTTAGTTCAAACCATTGACTTTAAATATTTCTTATTGGTTTAATATAAAAATGTAAGATGTCGAAGCTATAAGTCGAAATAAAAAAAAGCATTTTGATCGGATATACCTCACATCAAAGGGTAATACCGGTCAGCCTTCATACAATTCCGGTCAGTATTAAAAAGTTACTTTTATAGGTGAAAAGTTTCTTTAAATCAATTATATGAACTTTCATATGATCCGTCGCATTATTATTCGCATTTGCACAGTGAAAAATGTAATAACATAACCACTGTTCAATCAAAAACACTTAATCAAAGTTAGTCTACCTGACGCGTAGCGCAACGTTTTCTTAAGGAGCGTCATTTAAATAACATTGTGACCGAGATTACCCCAATTCTGCTTAGTAATTTAAATTGAAATGACAAAAAAACAATAGGTTTATACTCTTTTTTCTTCACTACTTCGCATTCTTATATTGTTCAATTTAATAAAGTTGCAAAAAATAACTGCATAAAGTAACACATAATATGCATAAAAACATATTTTATAGACTAGATTTCTTATAAGAAATGTAGGCCTAAACTTTGATTGTGTATAATTTCTTAATAATACGGAATAGAAGGTTGTTTGGACATTAGATTAATTGCATGTTATGTTGCGTTTGATATACTATTCGAATTATTACCTAAAAAGTTCAGATTATTGAAAATAAGGGTGACCGGAATTAACCAGTGACCGGTATTACCCCGTTCTCCCCTATATATGCAGTCTATCCAATGAATCACACACATCCATATATGTATTCTCAAGTATGCGAGGTCTCTAAAATAGGAGCATATTTAAGTTCCGGGCTTGAAACATCTACATGCAGCTGAAAATGTCAACATATACTGGGTCACATACATACATATACATACTTACATATATACATACATACAGACATACATACATGCTTACTTACATACATACTTACATATATACATACATACAGACACACATACATGCATACTTACATACATACTTACATATATATATACAGACATACATACATGCAGATTACATACATACTTTCGTACATGTCGGGTTAGGACAAAATAACGTAAATAAGGTCAAATTGAGAGGAAGAGTTGAGGAGGAGCTAAGGAGGGTATAAGATTGGGTTGATGAGGGACTGAGAAGGGGCTGAGGAGGGGCAATCTTGAAACGGCGTCAACGACGAGTATACTATCTATATCATCCTGGTCTCAGTGGAATTTCTAACTGTATCTAATTAATCACTCAAGGTTTGTTCAATTAAAACCGAAAAAGTAGCACCTAATTTCTTCCTCGATCTACCAAATATGAAATCATGCAAACCCCCGAACTGTTGAACGTACCTTCGCTACATTGAAAACTTCGAGCGGCGTGAAAAAAATAGTTCCGTTCTGATCCAAGAACGGCTGAAGGCGACCCTTGCCGTTGATGACGATCGTCCTTGTGACGGCGTTAGACCTATAGTGGAAGTCGCGCACAAATGCAGCATTGCCCTCGAGATGTAGCCAGTCATTGACGATTACCGTGTGCTCGTCGAAGTCGTAGAGTCTTGCGTGACCATTTTTGCGCGGAGGGTCGCGAACTATCAGTGAGCCGAAGAGCCCATCGTCTCTTTGAGATCCTGCGTAAATCACATTCAAATTATCAGACCAATCCATAGCTAGAATAATATGTGAATGCGTAGCTTTCTATATAGGATGCAAAACGAAAATTGACTTGAGTTTTTTTTTATGGACTACCTCAATCTCGTTATTGTGAATGACTTAATTTACAACGAAACGAATATTTAAACGAAATGAACTTGTTCGTTAACTAATATTATACTAATAATTAGTGAGAACAAGGACGACAAATTGATCAGTCAAGATGACTGGTCAGGATCAACTAGAGTATAAATACTTCTAGAAAAAAAAGGTCTTTAATATTATATAATAGAGGATAATGAAAGCGGGCTTACCAATGTGGGAGTGCCAGAAGTAGGTGCCACTACTCCTGATGTCGAAATCGTATAGGAATCTGTCATTCGGCAGAATCGGGCATTGCGTCACGTACGGTACGCCGTCCATGTAAGGTGTACCCTTTTGATTGATTCCGTGCCAGTGTATCGTTGTACTTTCAGACTTCATCAAGTTTCTTACTTGTACTACTACTCTGTCATCTCTGCATACCTGAAACATAGAGTATTGCAATTAGATCTTTGATGATTTTTTTTATTTCACATGTGTGTGTGTGTGTGGATGTAGATGTAGATGAGTATTACGCATCATGTGTGAATACGTAAAATTTGATGCTTGTCGGCCCCCCGAACATAGAATTGCCGATATACACAAGATATTATTGGTCATTATGTGCAATGTAAAATATACATACTACTCAGCAATCTGCCTTAAGCACTATGTTCAATTATTATGAACCGTGAAGAAGGGAGTTATAATACTCCCGAAACGTCGACAATAAATAATCATAACTTGGTTCATGAAGATCACTAGAGTCTATTTATTAATTACTAAGATAGTTATCCTTAAACTATTATGACGTATTAGTGTTAGTGTTCCTATTGTGAATTATTTACGTATAATGCAATCATTTATAATATTGAATTAAAATCAAATGGCTCACAATATGGGCACTAATTCCCAATCAAGTCCGTGATGGTAACCCCGTCACATAAGTAAATAAAAAGATTGTTCACTTTTTGAAAAAATCATCCTTTAAAAAAAATACTTTTCAAATAAAACTTCTTACCTACGTATGGTGATCTCCCTATAGGTACAATAAATATAGCACTATCAACATATTATGAACTCATACCTCGATAGCGGGTCCGGGCATCTGACGATTCGCCACGTAAATCGTTTTCTGAAAGCCGTCGGCCGGTATGCAGTGGGGCCTCGAGCAATCGGTCAGATTGAACGGACAGTCGTAGCAGGCCTTGCTCATCGCGCTGAACTCCTCGACCACGAACACGTACTCGCAGATCCTCGGCCTCTCGCCGTCCACGCATTTTCGACGACAAGGATGCTTCGACCAGTCGATGCGATCGGCCTCGTAGCCGTAGAAGTACTCGTCCTCGAAGTTCAGGACGGCTTCTAGGGCTGAAGATTTGGATTTAAAAAATAATTCAATTTCTGACGTCTTAAAATTTAATCGAGATTATAAATTATGAGGAAATAGCTTGAATTCGTACTTTGGCTAGGTTTAAAACGACTTAAAACGACTTTATGAATTATAGTAAATAGTTTGTTAAAGAATGCAATTAATTGTTTATATATTGACATTGATACGATTCTATATATAATGAAAGTCAGTGTGTTGCAATACGAAATGTTACTACATGGAAATAATAATTTTACTTATACAAACCCTTAAAACTTCAGAGAGCCTTGCGGTATTATAAAGTGAGATATTTATTATCTTATTATAGATTACAATTTAAATGCTTTGTGCTAAAATTGTGTAAAATATTAATCTTTGAGTATAGAAATCTTCGTCTTTAGTATCGCAATACTATCTGAGATTTTTAGACTTTGCAAACAATATTATTATGTATATGACGTACTAATTTGTAAGGAAAAAATTTTAAAATAAAATTTCAAACAGTATAGTAGCCTGTGAACAGTTTGCCTGTGAATAAATTATAAAAATCACTACAAACGCATGCACGTAGAAACAAGAGCATTGTATTAATGAACGTTTCCTACACTCGCCGTATGTGTGGAGTTTGTTCTACCCTAGTATGTGTATTGTTATATGTATATTTTTATATGTTTATTTGTTTATGATAATCATATATTATGGATACATCTATGTGCTACGAGCTGTATGCACTTGTGCCAAAAAATATAAAAAATGTAGAAAAGGTTACAACAGATATAGAAAAAATTAGAGATTCAAAACTTCATACTTTCATATTTCTGCGTAAGATAATCTGTTCCGAGGTATTTTCAAGAAACTAAATATTAAAAGGAACAAATAAGAATACAAATTCTGCAAAATTGATTTACAAAATTCCAAAATACTAAAGAAATTTCCTCATAATGCTCGCTAGAAAATAATCGATAACAAATGGTTAATGCTAATTTTGATAAAAACAAAAGCTCAAACTATTTATGTTGAATACTTGTAAATACTAAAATAAGTGCAACAGTTTATATTATTTTTCTCCGTATGCAATACCCAAATTTTCAATGCCAAAATACCAACTGTGTAAACTTCCCTAGTTTAAAAAAAATGATGATACCGATAAGATCAGATAAAACCCGATTTTTAATTACGGGCAAGGCCGTAGTGATTTTTTGATATTATCCGGTTTTGTCCGAACGGATCCAGAAATCAACCGATTTCGTATGGATTCGAATATAACCATATGAAACACCATTCGATATCCGTATGAAATTGGATAAGATGATATAAGTTTATGTTACAGTTCCGTGTAGGGTACCAGTAGGGATAATAAATTTTATATAATGCTAGATGTTATTGTATACAGCGCACACAATTTATAAACTTTATTAATATGGAACTAACGTTGAAAAAACTGATTTAAGCCGTTTTAAAAATATACAATTCAAGAATAAATACTTCTTGACCATACCCTGGCCAGAAAGTACCACATTTCCTCCCGGCTCCGAAACTGAAATGTGTCATTTTCGGCCCGGGTATGGTGAAAAATAGTATACGCACCACTGGAGGAAAAATGGCTACCCCATAGCACGTGTTTACCACCCTCGCCTTCGTCGCGGGTGGCAATTTACACGTGCTGTAGACTAGGCAATACTTGTCCTCCCTAGGTGCGTAATATACTATAGTACATAAATATTTTGACTTAACAATTTTTACAGGACTCAGCAAAGGTTTGTCCCATTCAATACTTACATGTGAAACTTGTGAGAAGTATAGCAAACAACAAGAAGTGCTCTTTCAAAATCATTTTGGTTTAATAAAAATTCACGGAATACTGAAGTTTAATGGAGCGCGTGGACTGTCGATAAATTAAACATTCAAGTTTGTAAGAGTTTGAAATGTTATGAACTGTTTAATTCAGATTTGAGTGTGGCACTGATGCAGTTACGATCGATCCTTTTATATGATTAACAAAGACGTAAAATTTCACAGGCCAAATTTGCTAAAGAAATCACCGTATTATTTTTACATGTAATATTTCACAAATTTGAATAACCCATTATCACAATATACACAATAAAATACTTGTTTTGTTTTCTCAAAGAGAAACTGATGAAAATTTTCGAATCAGATATTTTGATAAATCTCGATGATTTCAAGGTTCCTGAGTAAGAAAAATATGTTTTCAAAAAATATCTGTCTGTATGTATGTATGCGTGTATGTATGTGTATATGCACGTATGTATGTGTGAAACCAAAATTCGTGTCCATCATTACTCTTGCACGAAAGCATGTTCCGCTCTGAAATTTTGCAGACATATTAGGCACTTTTGAACTTAGAACTGATCAGATTTTGGAGCTAAAGGAACAGTACTCGGGACGTTTTTTGATAAAATAATCTCTTTTGAAAAGAATTTAGAAAATAATTATTTTTTGCCGTTTTTATTCAAGATATGTAAAAGATGGACATAAAGTGTTGAAGTGCGAATGATTTCCTTTAGATCTATGCCTTTTAAAACTATTCTTAGGGGAACTAATCACCTTAAAATTACAAATAAATTACTTATATATCTTTAGGTGAGGATGAATTATTCATGATATATCATTAACGATTTTTGACAGTAAACATTTTATCTAAATATAATGGAAAATTTTTTTAAAATTTTTTTGTTGGTCGTTAAGTCTTTTTGTTTAACTACACTGAAAGAAGAGAATCGCTCAGTCGGTTAGATTCTCGCCGAGCAATCAATACAAAATTTGGATGTCATAGTAATGACTCAGTATTGCTACCACAACTATACTGTTATAATTAAGAGAACAATATATAGGCTGGAGAAAGCGAGACGATTACAATATATTTTTATTTTAATTACAATATTTAATATATCTGATATATGATTATAATCGGTTTTATATTCAAAGAGTCTTTTAATATATGAAAATACAAAATGTAAATATAAAAAAAAACATAAAATTAAGTTTCTACGTCATCATTCTTAAATAGTTTTTTAATAAATTATCTTAAAAAGATCATAAATATAGAATAATGAAGTACATGTTACATTTAAATATACAGTTAGTGAGTATTAAAAACTCTTTATTGTTCATAGGTTATGCTTCGTTGAATAGAATAATATTGTAGCTGATATAGCTAGCAATATGCCGAAAAGATTTTTCCTTGCAAATAATTTAATGCGCGTTACAATGTTGCAATTAATATAAGGAGAAAAGTTATGTGGCTGCAATCATATTTCAAAGCGGTGAAATTCTGATAAACACCGCGTTACCAATGTGTATTTTTTTATGGTTATGGTTTGATCAAGTACCCAAACCAATTATTAAGAAATAACAATTTTACATTGTGAAAAAATTTTAAATAAATTTTATACACTTAAACAACATATTGCTAACGATAATTGCAGGAATTAATCGCATAATTACATCTAAAAACATTTTGACGTCAAAGCTTTATACATAAAGCTCCCACAGCAAGCGGTATTGCTCTAGGAGCTATACCGATTATCAAGGTAACGAACGAAAGTATATTCAAGGTTATCATGGCAGGAGAGCGATTCTCTTTTTTTTCGTGTATAATACAACCTTGTATATTTTTTGCTCTGTCCCAAGATTTTGGGAGTCAATCTGATTGGATTGGAATTTTTGTGGTTTTATAGTGTCCAAAATACATATAATTAGGATATGAGTGTGGAAATATAAAAGATAAAATTATTGACCAAAGTTATACCTTATTTAAGCCATATTCTATCATTTAATTTTTAAAAATCAGGCTTAAATAGGCTATAACTTTGGTCAATAATTTTATTTTTTAAATTCCCAATCCGATCAGTTTGAATCCCAAAACCTTGCGGCAGAGCAAGAAATGTTCCAATAAAAAATTACTTTTTTTCTATTTAATTCTGTGTTAAAAGGTAAAACAACAAGCCTAATTTTTTTAAATGTTGAGATACATACATTTAAACGTATGTAAAAGTATAGCATAGATAATAAGCAAATATTTAAATTGTATATACAAAAACTTTTTTCATACCACGTAACATTTTTTTAAATTGACAATAAATTTTGCAACACTATATAATTGTTGATTAAATTTCTTTTTATACATATAAAAAATGCATATACTTTTACAAATAATTCTATTTTGTTATATTTAAAATTAACGAACAACGAATTTCAGATCACGTTGGCGAATAAATTTAAAAAAAAAATGACTTAAAAATTAGTATTTTAACCCAGTCCTATGGAAGTTGTACAGTTCTGTGCAGCAATATTAAGATTTCTTTTCGCAAACACTGGAGATCCTACTGAAAAACTAGGATATAAAAGTAGGTATAGATTTTGTACTTTCTAATGACCCAAAGAAAAGTAGGGAAAGTCGAATTTATTAAAAAAATATTCATTATAGAAAGTACAAAAGTGCACTTTTCTAAGCTTAAATAGTGATTTCGTGAGTCAAAGGGCCATCTAAATATCATTTTTATTGCGAAAAGCATTTTACAATATTAAACTTGTATATTATTTACAAAAAGCTTTAAATTTCTTTAACGTTGCCAGAGTACCAACTAAAGCTAGTATTATTAATATACATATCACAACATAATAAACATTAAGTACAGTACAATACGTACCTTCATCATTAATCACTAATAAATTGTAGAAACAAAATATTATTATGACCCTGAAGATTCGATTAAAACACGTGCGATTTGAATATAAGGATAAGTCGCCATATGTTTTTACACGTATTTTGAAACTCAACACGTTTGCCTGACTGCCTGTCTGTCAATATCAAATCTTGTAATTACTTTTTTATTTACTTGTTCATGAACCATACAGATGAAACTTTCAGGACAAATGTATTTTCTGGGCTACTTGAACAGTAGTACATTGTTCACTGTGCACCAAGGGCTAGGGGCATTTTGAGCTCGTGTTTTTGCAGTATTCGTATTCGGCTCGCAAAACGCACTCCCTTTGGCTCGTGCTCGCTCAACTTCGACTCGTACTGCAAACTCCACACTCGGTCTAAAAAAGCTCACTTTACGCCCTTGGTACATAATATACTAATTTGACATGGGTTAACCTGTGGCTGCAGTGGTTCTATTGTCACTATATTAAGTGTTAAAAGTACAAACCCCTAGCAAAAGTTCAAAAAGATAAATGAGAGTAAAATAGGGTTATCTGACGTGCGTATAGATTTACCGTTAAACAATATACAATGAATATTCAAAAATTTTTATATTTTTTAAATTATTTTCCACGAACAGTTGACAATAAAATTTCATGGAAATGTACAGAAACTTTAATTCTTTAATTAATTAATTTAAATTTATGAATAAAACGGTAAAATTAAATATAGAACAAAAACTATTTATTTAAAAGGACGTAGTTACTAACAGCAGATTCCTACTCTATCACGCATATATATATATATATATATATATATATATATATATATATATATATATATATATATATATATTTAATAATAATCATTTGATTAACATAAAACTAAAATTTTCCTTTTTCTTTTGAGAATAATAAATATTATAAGTTCCAAAAAATTATCTGTCTTTTCTTTAAGGAAAAGCAAAAACAATTACTGATTTTAGCATATATAGATAACTTTTGGTGGTTCCAAATATTCCTTATTCTGATGGTCGAAAACTTGCTTAGACAAGGACAGAAATAGCAACTTCAAATAAATACAGTATAAATGTGTAGGTATTTAAAAACCTTACAAGTATGAATGATTTATTTACAATTAAAAAATAAATAAGGAGGTGTGAATTATCCACAGGATACTTACCTAATAATAACAATAATAATAATAACAAAATTAATAAAAATAGTAGCAACATTTTTCACATTATTGCTATAACTCGGATATGTGAACCAATTATTATGCTCTGTATCAATTTCTGTACTATTCGATATGTTTATTTAAAAAAAAGAAAACATAAAATCGTACATTAACTTGGTGAAATAAAATATTTTAATATCAATTATTATTTTCCCGAATTACTTTATGATTTTACAATTTGTTAAATACTAATATTGAAGGACACAGTAATTGGCTCACTTACTCTATTGTTATGTATCTTTTAAAACAATAATCAATAAAAATTAATAAAAAAAACTATTTTAATGTTAAGAAAAGCAAGCGATAACTTCAATATAGAGATCTATCTTGCTGACATGTTATTATTTATATTTCTATCATCACTAATTAATATTTCCTATCATCACTATTACTTAGTGGATGATAGGAAACATTCTTTCGATTCCGACTTGTTATCCTGTACTTTTCTTGCCTTTCAAAAAGTTAGGAGTTTAGACGACATTCAGGTACATACGGAAATCCTTTGTTTTATGTAAGAATCATAACCTCAAAATAAAACAACAGGGAAACTGGGTCTGAATCGGGGCTGACTTCCGTTGGTCCAAAAATCTGGCCGAGATTGGGGCTAATCCCGGGGACGCTCTCTAAAATTCGTGCACGGGTTTATGCATTATAAGTGATTGTTTACTCAAGAATTTTAACTACATCTTAAACGTTCCACATTTTGGAAAATTTCTCGGTACAGGAGCCATATCATTATGCTCGCCGACTTTGATAACTAGAGCCATGCCAATACTGAGATGCTCCTCAAAGTGACAATGGAAGAACCAGTAACCTGAAATATTAAGATTTAAAATTTTAATTTGTACTTCTTCAATATTCAAGTAATCGTTTGTGTATTTGTGTATTGATTAATACCAGGATTATCCGCATAAAATCTGACGATTGTATATCCACCTCCTGGCGTCTTCATCGTATCTTTTAAAGGTGCACGATTGAGTTTCCTTTGAATTCTGCCGTTTCGATCCAATTGCTTGATTCGATCTACTGTTACAATTCCATCTAAATTTTCGGTTGCTATAACTCGGAAGTAATGCCCGTGCAAGTGCAGAGGATGATTGATAAAACCATTTAGACCTGACAAGTAACAGATTATCATTGAAAATAGGCACGTCACATTATTGTCAAGATCAACTATCCAAAAGCAATATGTACCTTGATCAATAAATACCAGTTCAGCGACTGAGTTCAATCTTACGTTGATCACGTGCGTGCAGCTACACTGTCCAACTCTAACACAAGGTTGGTTCTTGATCGTATCGTAATTGCAGAGCATGTCTGGCCTTATCTGGTCCCTTTGAGAAAGAAGTGGAAACGGTTGCATGTGCAGAGTGATGTTATTCATCTGCAATGTTCCGACCCTGGATCGAGGTAATACTAAAATACAATTATAATGATGAAGAGAATTGAACGATGGAACACTAAGAATTCAAAATATATTTGTTGCTAATATGTACCTTGGTTAAATCCATACAATCCCCTGCGATGGTAGTCGTAATTATCGAGTGGGTAGAAATCGAACGACATGAAAATCTGCTGATCTGGTGTTCGGGTCGTTGATAAATCATTGCCTGCCAGAGAATTCAGCGATGGAATATTGACTGCAGTTCGGGTTTCTTGTCCTATGTTGTTCGGATTCAAGCACTACAGTGGGTTAAATAGCAAGAATTATTGCCAGTGATTAAAAGGTCAGGGCAGAAGGTTCTATTTCATTATATGAACCAGGAGAGTCCTCAAAACTTTTGTAAAGTTTCAACGATGTCTATATTTTTGTAAAAAGTCGCTGAAGCCACCTTAAAACAAATGCCCATTTTAAGAGACATTGTAGACTCTTCTTGTGAGTTATAACAATATTTTTTTTTTAAATAGATACCTAAAAATTTTCAAGCAATCATCGAAACGAAATTGATTCCAGTACGAAAAACCATGCATTTTCTGCAGTTATTGTTTAAAAAAAATATTCAACTATTATCAGTAGGATTCAATAAATTTTAACGGAAACATACTCTGATACCTACAGTTAAGAACTGCAATAGGGCTACGGTCTCCTTTTAATATTAATGTAATAAAATTAATGTAATGGCTTGAAAACTTCTTTAATTATTATTTATTAATAAATATGAGGCTAATGACGCATTACAAAAATAGTTAGATAGTTTTTTAAATAAAAAAAAATATAGCATTACTAAGGTAAGAAGCAACAGTCCTCTATTACCGTCACGGACCCAGTTCCTGATCAGCTAAGAGCAATTCCTGATCAACTCTGATTTCCATAAAAGTCAATTACAATTAAACTTTGTAGTCTTTGAACAACAAAATCTAAATAGTAGATAGTTATATCTGCAATCTTCAAAAATGTTTTTGCAGCAACAAGATTAAATTAATATTTTATGTAAGAAAATGATCAGGAATTAGGTCCTGATCAGGAACTGGGTCCGTAACGGTAATGATCTTAATAACTATAAAGAAATAATAATAGATATGTATTTACCCGAGGCATTTTTACTTGACTCAGAATATTGTAACCCACTGGTGCCGTAGGATCAGCGATTGTTGCCCCCTTATATCGAATTATAGCCGTCTGGTAGACACTTGTGTTTGGATCGGTTGTATTGCAGAGTCCTAACCCTCGGAATCTGATCCAATAATTGCCTATCGACTGGTTAGAGTTGAGCACGAAGTCGACCCTTTCACCTTGCCAAATGGTTATCGTGTCGACTAGAATAATTCTGTTTATTTAGTATACATGAGAAAAGCTAATTATTTGGAAATTGTGTGAACATTGTATAATCATACCATCGACTGCCTCTATATCGTTACTGTCAAGACTGATAACACGCATTGTGTGGTTGTCGATAGCCATTTCGATGGGGCAATTTTCAGCTCCAGCACCTATTACTCTAAACCTGTACCTAGAACCCTATAGAAAAACTAGATTACGAACAAGCCTATATTCTTTTTAATATAATACATTATATTTCATGTTATTTTAATATAATTTTATTTTATTTTACAGTTAATAATAGATGAGGCCGGTGCTAACTCTTACACGTTTTGACATGGATAAATTTACAATAATAGGCATACATGCATACATACAACATACACACACATACATTCACACATACATATAACATACATACATGTATACATACATACATACATACATGCCTACATACATGCATACATACATACATACACACACACATACATACATACATACATACGTACATACATACATACATACATACATACATACATACATACATACATACATACACACACACACACACACACACACACACACACACACATACATACATACGTACATACATATATACATACACAGATACATTCATACGTATATACACATATACATTTACATTAATACAGTTATTAATATACTACATACAGATTATCTATAATTATTGTGTTTTTGCTCACGGGGGGATAAGGAGGGACTGAGGAGAAGGGGCTATGTTGCAACGGCGGCGGCAACGATGATATATTTTTACAATATTAAGAGATTGTTTTATATTATATAATTGTATATCATATTATATTATCCTAACATCAGCGGCTGTATAAGTACGGTATCTACACTGAGAAAACCATATCGTAAATTTCATATCGTAAAATTATTATATCGTAAATTTTTTGATTCATATATCGAAGATCAAATTTCTTTCGATCCAATGTTGTAAAATCATGAGCATGGGATCTGCACATAATATGTTGTCTATAAAGAGAAATTCAACTATTTAAAATTGTATTTTTAATGTAGAAATTAAGATTACAAATTGCTAATGTACGACATCATATCGCATCTGATGCTGAATAATTACGATATCGATTCATACATTTTTACGATATGATGTTGCGTGAGTTACGATATAGTTTTCTCAGTGTAAGTTGGGTATTTAATATTTGGTTAATTAAAAACGAAAAAGTAGCACCTAATTTTTGTTCGCTGGTTTACCAAATATGATCGCATGCAACTACGTAACTCTTGATCGTACCTTCGTTACATTGAAAACTTCAAGCGGCGTGAAAAACGTAGTCCCGTTCTGATCCAAGAACGGTTGAGAGCGACCCTTACCGTTGATGACGATCGCCCTTGGGATTTCGTTCGACCTATAGTGGAAGTCACGCACAAATGCCACATCAGTTTCGAGGTGCAGCCAGTCATTGATGAATAGGGTGTGCTCGTCGAAGTCGTAGAGCTGGATATGGGCATTTGTACGAGGGGGATCGCGGACTATCAGCGAACCGAAGAGCCCATCGGCTCTTTGAGATCCTGCGTAAATCACATTTAAATTATGAGACCATTCCATAACTAAAATAATATGCGAATGCTTTCTATATAGGATGCAATACGAAAATTGACTTGAGTTTTCTTATGGCCTTCGTTATTATGAATGACTTAATTTACAACGAAACGAAATGAATTTGTTCGTAAACTAATAATATGCTAACAATTAGCGAGAACGAGACGACTGGTCAGGTTCAATTAGAGCATAAATACGTCAAGTAACAAAGGGTGATTAATATTATAGAGGATAGTGAAAGAGGGCTTACCAATGTGGGAGTGCCAGAAGTAGGTGCCACTGAGAGGAACGTCGAACTCGTAAAGGAATCTGTCATTCGGCAGAATCGGGCATTGCGTCACGTACGGCACGCCGTCCATGTAGGGTGTGCGCTTTTGATGGATTCCGTGCCAGTGTATCGATGTACTTTCAGCCATCATCAAGTTTCTTACTTGTACTACCACTCTGTCATCTCTGCATACCTGAAACGAAGAACGAGGCATTCACGGCTTTAAAAAAATTTTATTTCACATTTAGGTAGTTTACGTATAAAATATTCAATACATTTATTAGATACATTTTTATAAAGCATTAATTATCGCTTTCTAAAAATAATGTACCCTTTGATTTTTATACGGGATCTTGCTGCTGTGAAGTAGCACAAGATAAAAAGGTCTGATAGTCCACAAAAGAAATATTTCTAACACATTAAGATAGTTATCCTTAAACTACCATGACGGTCCTAATTGTGAATCAGTATCCCTACTGTGAATCATTTCGCTTTCAATCATTTTCATAAAAGGTTTGTATAATTTATTCTTTTTATTTTAAAAGTACTTTCAATAATGCAATCTTTTATAATAATGGCCCGGGTAAAAATGGATTTCAGGTAGATTCATGAACTATCATGAACCATCATTAATCATTATGATCAATCGTCCATGATCATATCAGATAACGCTCAAAACTTTATGCCTGAAACTCAACCGGGAATATACGGGTAAATCCGCCAAACTTTTAACATTTAGTGTCTAAACTATAAAATTGTTGTTCCTTTTAATATTATTTACTAATATATCCCAAGTAATTTTTTTCTTCGGTTCTACATATCATTAGCAATATGTTAGCACAGCATTGTCTTCATAATGGACTTTACCCAATAATCCAAGTCGAACGAAGATGAATGCCTAAATTGTTATGTCCGAAGACAATTTTTTTATTTTTACTGACAAAACATGAACGCCGTTTAACTTATCATTCTGATTCAAATTACTTAAGTAAGTTAAACCTAAACTACAACTCTGAGTTGAACTTCGTTTGTGTGCCTTGTTATGAAAGTAAGTTACGGCACTGTAAGCATGTGTCCCAGAATTCTAAAAATCTTCTAATTAAAGCAAAGTTATTAATTTAGCAGTTACGCCGTGTTGTAAATAATCGATTTGAATTCAATATTTATTCTTGATTAAAAAACAAAGAAAATGAACCATGTCGCATTATGTGCCTCTTGATATACTAAAATTAAAACGTGTAATACATAATTTTTAAAAATGTGATTCATTAAAGAAATTCAATTTTTACTATGGCACATCTATAATTTTATCTAAAACGATTCGATTCTATGTGTGATCACATCTTATTATCCTACATTAACGTAAAAATTAAGTGCATTTACGTGATTTATAAATTATTAATATTTTTAGCTCGCTTAAAAATGTGTTAGCGCCCAAAAATAACTAATTTTGTAGTTATAGAAACACAATGCTATTCTTATGGGAAAAATGCCGTTTAGTAAAAATGAGGCACGTGCGATAAATCTTTTCATAAATGGCTTTTAAAGAGTACCCTTGAATTCTCAATTATGTTACTTCAATTTTTATTTAAATATTTTTTTAATGCAGAAAGTTAAAAGTTCGGTAATTTGCCCATATATGTATGATCATAGACAACTATGTGTTTTTATGAAACTTCAGAAATAATTGTACATGAAGTTTCATAAAAACGCACGAATCTAAAGTTTCAGGCATAAGAATGCATGATTCTATAAAAAGTTGTTCAAGTTCAATAAATTTTTTGCGTGATGTCGCATAATCATGAACGTTCATGATTCATAGTATTTTACGAACCTACCTAAAATCCATTTATATATCCGGGGATTGAAATCGAAATGATTCACCACAGGTAACACCGTCATACATAAATAAAAAGTGTGCGCACACGTAAGATGTTGTATAACATCTTTATTTATTGTAATAATTCGAACGAACATTAAATTGCTTTCTCAACTGGCAAAAATAATAAACTCTTTTTATAAACTAATTTTGATATATGCGTATTTGTACAAAAATGAAACTTTGTTTACAAAATATTAGTAAGAAAGAAACTGTTTTAAATTTGCCTGTGTTATACTTTAATTAAGCGTCCAAAGTGGTTAATTTGAAGATGCTTCGAACAGTGCGTAAATAGAGTACTTTCCAATATTTTGCAATTACTTTGCAATTGCTTTGCAAACTTGTTTGGAAAAATAGTATACCCAACTCGTACGAGAATCGCCTACTTTGTGCACAAGGTTAGTGCACAAACAGGGCAAAAGGTGGTGGCGGCGGGCGATGGGAGTCTTCAATTGTTTATAGCCATGTTCAGAGCGTTACAATATAACGCTGTGAACATACAATTTTTTTGAATTTTTCATTTCACCCCCAATTTCATCGCCCGCCGAGGCGCGCCTAAAAGTGTTATAAAACATAAAAATATTGTTCACTTTTTGAAAACATGATTTTCGGGATAAAAAACTTCGAAGATCCTCGAGTATAGTAAGGTAAATGTACCAGTACCTGGCCAAACGTTCACATATTAGTTTCTATTGATTATTAGTTAGCTCCTAATCAAAATAATCTTGTGACATCACATTCTATAACTAACAAGCGTAATATAATTAAATTTTTTAGAAAATATTTATTTCAATTATATCTTTAAAAAAATATTTAGTAATGGAACTGGTGCTCGCATGGCATCATTCACGTCTTCTTAAGACCATCTGTTAAGAAATCCTACATCGAGTTTAAGAGTTATTAATTGTTTTTTAATCATTTCATGCATTTAAAAGTTTTCTAAGATTATTTACTACTATTTTAAGTAAAAATAAAATGCTAATGCGTGCAAAAATAGTTTTTACGGTACTAAATACGTGGTCAGGTACTCGTACTTGAAAAATCGTGTTTGCCCAATACCTGGACAGCTACACTGAAAAAAAAATTGTTAAATCTAAGTAAACGTTTCCTTGAATCGTACTAAGAAAAGATTTACTTAAATAAAGTAAATATTTCTTAAATTTAGTAAATATTTAGTGAATTGATGAATACCAGTCTAAAGATAATTAAATATTTACTATTATCAAATAAATCTTTTCTTAGTACGATTCAAGGAAACGTTCACTTAGATTTAACAAATTTTTTTTCAGTGTATATGAATCACATTATTATAAATTAATATTCGCATAAAACATATTTTGCATCGTGTGATAAGTTTCTTTATAGTGACTATCGTCGGTTTATCAACATACTGTGATGACATATTAGTGAAAATTCAACAATAATTATTGTCGACGTCGTCATTTTTCAAGCCTCGGGCACAGGTGTAGATTAAGATCGCGTAGATTACGTGAGTAGCACATACTTTGAATTAATTATTTACATACTTCTACGTTAAAAAAAACATAACAACCGTATTGTATTAATACATAGAAATAAGATTTTATTGAGAAAAGTTTGTAATTTAAATCATAAATAAGTAAAAATAGGGTGGCTATGTATTGGGACAGCGGTGCCTAGGTATCGGGACGTATGATTTTATCGTGGCCAGGTACTAGTACATTTTACTAGAATATATTTGTATGAATTACTTGGATTACAAGACATATATCGATAATTTAAAAATTTGATTTGATAGACAATTAAATTCTCTTTGAGGTGGGTATATGACTTTTTATTGGCAGTGTTAATTTTAGTGTTAGAATGTAATAAATAAGCTCGGCTGCTACAAGGCATCCAGGTACTGGGACATTTACCTTAGTCTCGACATGTACGCGATATAATTAAGAAGTTAACTGATACCTCGATAGCAGGTCCGGGCATCTGTCGATTCGCCACGAAGAGCGTCTTCTGAAAGCCGTCGACCGGTATGCAGTGGGGCCTCGAGCAATCGGTCAGATTGAACGGACATTCGTAGCAGGCCTTGCTCATCGCGCTGAACTCCTCGACCACGAACACGTACTCGCAGATCCTCGGGCTCTCGCCGTTCACGCATCTTCGACGGCAGGGATGCGTAGACCAGTCGATGCGATCGGCCTCGTAGCCGTAGAAGTACTCGTCCTCGAAGTTCAGGACGGCCTCCAGCGCTGAAATTCGAGTTTAAATTAAACAAAAGTGGCAATGGTGAACATGAATTGAAAAAATGCTGGGTCATTTGGTATGTCTCGAAAATGCAGTTTAAGATATCGGACAGAAGTATTTTTGAAATTTGTGCAAGTTCACAGCGGACAATCAAATTTACATAAATTAAGTGTGATCCTGCCAATTATTTTGTACAGCTAAACATAATTGAATGTATAACAAGTTCAAAATGTATCATTATTAGTACCTAACGTTAGTTAAATAGAAATACATATCGAATATATTAGAAGCATAGCATAACCGCAATGTCGCACTATCAGTAACCTTTCACCATGTCTTGATATTGATTTAATGAATTTCTAGAATTATTTCTCTAGTTTACTGAAAAGAAAACAAATGGTAACTTCTGAATGGAACATTGCTTTACATAGAGGCAAAAAACGTGGAACAAAAAAATTAAAAGTTCAGGACGGCTTCGAGGGCTGAAAATTTGGTTTGGAAGAAATCTAATTTCTGACTACTCAAAATTCAATCGAGCTTCGAAGTTAAGAAGAATCAACTACAGTAAATCCTGGATAACACGTTCTCGGTTAACACGAACTGAAATTGATAGCACGAACTTCGAGCTACTTTCTAGCTTAACAGGTTCGAATGTTCAGTTAACGCAAATTATTTCCAGCCATTTGACCTGTGGTTAGGTTAAGAAGCGTAGCAATTTATACATTTATAAGATAGTTTAATTTTACTCAAAGGCGCGACTGGAGAAGGGTCAGGAATATCGATATATATAGGCGCGCCTATAGTTGCTGTTCTTTAATCTACGCATACGAAAAAGTAGTGTGATTTTTTTAACTTTCCTTTAACTCTATAAACTGTATAACATTACTTTAATAAATGTATATTTATAGTTTTCCATAATATATTAGTAATATATTTTCTGTTGTATTCATGATTGTATAATAAATATTATCGAACAAAATAAAAAATAAAATCTCAAAATTTGGATAGATATGATTATGAAACATTAAATTATTTATGAAAATAAATTATGCATTTATAACTTTGAAAAATTCGATAATTTTCTAAATGCACACCAAAATATCTCAATACGCAAATTAGTTATCCAACTTGTTAAATGTGATAGATGCAATTTTTTATTAGTAATGAACAAATTTTTTCGCTACATAATGATTAGAAAATAAAACACTTAATAATTATAAGAAAAACCTTAAGCATATCAGAACATACTAGGTAACAATGAATTTCTCTACAATAACCTTGAAATTTTATAAGTTTACTTTATGTAATCATGACCGAAATTATAATTTTTATATAATTAAAGTGTATTAAGTCATTGTTTGATACGTAAATTTAGTAGCTAATAATCTCAAGGGTAAATTTAAGAGAAGTTAAAAACTAGCATTTTATGCATGCAGGTTATACAGAATATAAGTAACTATATAATAGGCGTGCCTATATATATCGATATTCCTAACCCTTTACCAGTCGTGCTGTTGAGTACAATTAACTTAAAAAGACTTTCCACATAATAGATTACATAAAAAATTAATAGATTTATGTAGAAAAATACAGAGAATTTATTTCTAAATACTTTAGCGGGATCAAGATATTACTTAAGATAATATTGAATATTTCGTTGGTTTTACACCATTTTTGGTATCAAAAATCACTTTTCGCGTGATAAAATTGCATTAAAAAAATCAAGTACATGTATTAGATTATGTAGAATCGATTATATAAAGTATTAGCGGGTTCAGAGTTTCAGACTTTGCAATAAAAATTAAAAATCACTAAAATTTAGGGTTTTCTGAATCTTTAAATACCATCCATATGATAAATACTGATGAAACTCCGCACATTATATTCTTGAATCATTTAAAATCTATTGACACTGGAATTAATGGGTTCACACTTCTAAATCACCTATAATACAAATTTCGTATTTAGTTCCAAGAACGTTCCAAACTTCAGCGACATAAAAAACACAAACGATGTAAAATGCGTACTTTGCGCCTACTATTACGAAAAACAATGTTTGCACCTTGAGCGTAGAATTTATAAGCCTTCGGTGCCGACGAAGTTTTACTTTACGCCCTTGGTACTATTAGATAATGTCTACACTAAATGTAATCGTATATATCGCATACAATTTGTAAGCAACATGTACTATTGTACTATTCATAAATGTGATTTAAGCTGTTTTAAGAATATACGATTCAAGTATAAATAAATCATTCTGCGATATGTAGACCATAAAAATATAATTCGACGTTATCTAAGTTAAATCAAATTCTTATATCTTAAATGTATACACTACATATGAGATTAAATAAATATTTTTGTAGTCTTTATAATAGATAATGATTTTTACAGGACTTAACCCAGGTTGGTCTCCTTTAATACTTACATGTGAAACTTGTGAGAATTATAGCAAAAAACAAAAAGTGCTCTTTGAAAGTCATATTGGTTCAATGGATATTCACAATACACTAACGTTTAAAAGAGTACGAATTGTCGAAAAATGAAACATTGAAGTTTTGAAGATTTTTAAATGCTATGAACTGTTTAATTGAAATTTGGGTGGGGTACTGATGCAGTTACGGTCGATCCTTTTATGCGATTAACGGAGAGGTAAAATTTCACAAACCAAATTTGCTCCAGGAATCAACGCATTATTGTTACATGTGATATTGTATAAATTTCTATAATCGATTATCACGAAATAAACAATAAAAAAACTTGTTTTTTTATCTTAAGAGGAAAATGTACTTATATTCGTACTTTCCTTAAAACAAGGATTCCCAAATCATTGTTTATTGAATTATCGATTTTGCATGCTATTTTTCGTACGCAAGACTACAAAATTGAATTAACAAATATAATCAATAATTCCTCATGAGACTAAAGAATTTTTAACAAAATTAAACATTTAAAAAGTAAATTCAAAATTACTTTATTTTATTTTATTATTCACCCTATCTTTACCAAGTGTGCTTCCAAACACATGCCACTAAAAACATTAAATTTAAATTTTCATATGGTAAACTGAAAATCCTAAAAAGATAAATGTATCCATGAGGTCAAAGTGGTCCATTTCCGATCTCGTAATGGGGGCCTAAGTCATTGGCCGCCTAAAAGACGAGAAAACTCAAAATATTATAAAGAAATAAACTCAGAAAGTTCCGAAACACATTTTTAAACACTTTTCAGAAAAGTTTTTCAACTTTTTGAGAGTCTGGTAAATAGAGAGATAATGATAAATAATAGTTTAGCTACAACTGCCTTGAACGGATAAACTTTTTTCCCTTAAAAGCAACTATTCTGAAATTTCTTTTATCAAAAATAATTAATAACATCTGTAATATTACCGTTGCAAAACCTCAAAATTCTTCTCCTTTGTGACATAAGATATTACCATTGAGCTCCGAGATAGGGACGAATGCTGAGCAAACCTCACCCGAGTCTAAAGTACCTTTCCTTCCCGTGTCACACAGCGTATTCTTTTTAACAAATGCATGATTTAGCCTTTTTTATGTGCGTGGATCGGGTGGAAAATTGTGCATTTTAAGACGTGTACATCACAATTAGAAAAGTAATATCCATTTCTCATCTATTTTTGAGTGAGAAATATCTATTTCTCATTTCCTTTCATTACCTGCATGGCCACATTACCTGCACCTACCTTACTAAAACTTTTTAGGATAACTTTTACGTTAAGAATTTTTTTTAACATTATCTTTCTGAAAAGAGCAGTTTTTCTAAAATCGCTAAAATATTTTTTTTGCTTCCTCCTAGAGGAAGCTTTGTAATAGTAAAAAATAAAGTTTACTTAAAAACATGTTACAAACATGTTTTGGGCCATTTGGAATTTGTGTGCGTGTGTGTGGGTGCGTGGGTGCGTGCGTGTGTGTGTGTGTGTGTGTATGTATCTCTATATCTCGAGTAATCCATGGTAAAAATTAATGTTACGAACTCAGATTTTTGTTTTTCTTAAAGAAAGGCGGCTAAAAATAATTTTTTTTTATTTTTCGTTGCAACTTTGTCTTTTAGCGGTTTTTCGATTTTTGAGTTTTAGTTTTTCAGATTTTCTGATACCTTAGAAATAATATCATTGGTTTAGTGATAATGGATATAATATAGCATAAAATTACCTATCTTTTCAGACCCGAAATTTTTGATAATGTAATTCCCTTCTTTTGTTATACACAAAAACGTATTTTATTTTTTAATGATTATATCTCCAAAACATATCATGGAAATTTATTGATAAAGTGCCATCGACAGAAATATTCAGTAACATTTTTGAGTCTTAATACTTTACTGCTTTCGAGAAATAAATAATTTTGTAAAAGAAATCAATTTTCTATGTCGTACGATAACTTAAGTAAACCGGCATTATGCCTGGTGAAAATTTTCATATAGGTAGCTTTTAACTATCTCTTGACTCAAATCTCTGTCCAGATTACGAGTACGTTTACCCTGGTAGAAAATAGACCAACCGAGATGGCCTGTTCGTCAACGGTTCGCCAGACGTTGGCCAATACTTACTGCTGTAATTGACTAACGGTTCACCAACGATTGCTCTATTTGTGATTCTAGAATTCTATTTTCAAATTATAAATTGAATCGTTAAATGTACGTCACTAAATATATATTTTACAATAAACCACTGAATGATAAAAATAATAGCGCATATGCTGTCATGAAGTTGTAAAATATAATTAAATTTTTATTTAAAGTAGGGTTATGGTTACGAATGATACAATGTATATGTGTATATTGTGCCTACCCGCGCTTCTCGCGCAAACTAAAAGCGCAACTACTGGTTTTGGTATAATTTTTTACAGCTATCCAACTTCCCATCTTTTCATATTATACTATAGAATTGATAAAAAGCATTTTTTATTTTATACTTAATTCATAATTATAATAGTAAATTATAATGTATTACCCTAGTGAAAATGGTTTTGATGTCAAAAGTTTGCCAAAGTTTGCCAAAGTTTACTAGATTTAGACAAAGTTTGCCAGAGTACGCCAAATGTCTTCCAATTGGCTGTTTTGGCACACATATGACAAATTTTGGCATACAAGATTTCCTTGACTAGGGTAGTAAACTAAATCATCAATTTACTACACCTAACCTCAAATTTGAATTAAGTGTACATATATTTAAATGTGAATTTTTTAAGTAAATTATATAATTATGCTCATATAATAACTTTTTATTGATTGTATAATATACCATAACACTTTACATAGCTTTCTTAAGCAGTATTTAGTGCTTTTCACTGTTTTCAAATTTTCAGCATTCGTTAGCCAATGATGGGCGGAAAAGCATTTCAAAATAAGTGGGTTCATTGGCGAATGGTTGGTGAAACTACTGGCCAACCTTAGTAAAATTGGCCAACGATTGGCGAATCGTTGGTGAACGTTTCTACCAGGGTACTTTTCAATATATTCAGGTTATGTTTTTTTTTCAATTTTATTTTGAACGCTTATATCTCGAGAACGTCGCGGTCATTTTTTCAATTAGGGCTTATTTTTTCGATTTTTAATGAAGATTCGGAATAGAAAAGAAATTTTAAGATTCATCAACCCGTTCTTGTTTTACATCGATTTTTTTGTTTAACGATATTCTGAAATCGATGAGATAAATTATTTTTGTACGTTAGATAAATTGATCGCTTTAGTATAAATGCATTTGAAAGAGCATAAAATTACCTACCTTCTCTGACACGAAATTTTTTACAAGCTATCTCCCTTCTTTTGTTATACGCGGAAACGTCATTTTATATACACACACACACATACGCACATGCGTACAGCATTCTTAACCCTCCTGTGCAGTAAGACGAATATATTCGTTCAAAATACATGGCTATCCCATGTGTAAACCCGACGGACACATATTCAGATTGAACGTTTTTAAAATGATTCAATTAGATTGACCGATTCACAGGAATTAACCAATAAGGTGACACGATTGCAAAACATTCGATTCGAATATGTGTCCGTTGGGTGTACTATATATATCAAGTGCGCAGGAGGGTTAAAGTCTGGTACATCTCGGACTCCCCAAGCATGAAACATGTTTATACGTTGAAAAGGTACAAAACATTTGCAAATTTTCATAATAATAGTTTCAGAATAATCTTTAAAGTCATATCACTAAACAAATTTAAATCTCGCCCACTTTAAGGTTGTGTGTCTATATTTTATTTATCTGAATAAAAACTACAAAAAATAATGTTTTTAAACTGTTTATTTTATCTAAATATGACCCTGTATTTAGCTTCCAATTCATATCATTTTTAGTTCAAATGTAACTAATATATCTGCAAAATTTCAGCGTGTTAAATGAGTCCATTAAATATTTATGGAGGAAACATCATTTGATTATATACACAGACATACAATATGCAGATTCACGCACACTCACATGCATACATACACCCATCGCGAAGTGATTCTTTTCCGAATGTGACAGGGTGGAAGCTATAGTGTCACCTAGCGCCAGTTCACCGAGCAAAGTTCAATATGGGTTTTCAATCTCAACCATCTTAACTAAATTAATTAAAATGTTGGAGGTTAGCGAGGTTAGCTGTGTCGCGAGAACAACACAAATTAAGATGGAAAACCTCCCATTGAAACGTGAACTTCGCTAGGTGAACTGTTGCTAGGTGACACTATAGCTCCCACCTCGTCACGTTCGAAAAACACTCACTTTCCGGTGGGTGTACATACAGACATTTATTAAAACCTAATTTTTGACTCTGGCGCCTCGAAAACATCGAAGTTTATCAAAGTCTCTGATCCGAATGTTTATATCTTTACAAAATTTTCTATTTGAGAAAGCAATACGATCGAGTTTATAAAAATTGGGCGTATATAATATCGAGCTTATATAATAATAAATCCTATGTTAAGTAAAAAAGTATTTTTTATTTTACTTTTATGTATAAATTACTACTAAGTTAAAGTTTATTAAACTTACATATAATTAGCAAAATCAAGCGCACTTTTACTTAAAGTAAAGTAAGAAATCTCTTCTTAAATACTACCTCATTAAATATGTGTGTATTTCTGTCATATTTTACAAATGTTAGTATACAAAAAGATCATAACTACATCTTGAATGTTCCACATTTTGGAAAATTTCTCGGTACGGAAACCATATCCCTGTGCTCGCCAACTTTAAAAACTAAGGCCATGCCATTGTTGACATGGTTCTCAAAGTGGCAGTGGAAGAGCCAGTACCCTGAAACATTAAAATTTTACATTTCAATTTGTAATTCGTCAACAATTCAAGTAATCGTTCATATATTTCTTTATACCAGGATTGTCCGCATAAAATCTGACGATCGTATATCCACCTCCTGGAGTCTTTATCGTATCTTTAAATGGTGCATGATTGAGTTTTCTTTTTATTTTGCCTTCTTTATCCAACTTCTTTATTCGATCTACCGTTACAATTCCATCTAAGTTTTCGGTTGCTACAACTCGGAAGAAATGTCCGTGAACATGCATAGGATGATTGCTAAAACCATTCAGACCTGACAAATATCGCGTTATCATTAGAAATTCTAACGTCATATCATTATCAAGATCAACTATTCAAAATCAATCTGTACCTTGATCAATAAATACCATTTCAGCGACAGAGTTCAATTTTAAATTAATCACATGCGTGCAGCTGCAATGCCCGTCTTTTGCGCAAGGCTTATTCTTGATCGTCGCGTAATTGCAGAGCATGTTTGTCCTTATCTGGTCCCTCTGAGAAAGAAGGGGAAACGGTTGCAAGTGCAGAGTGATGTTATTTATCTGCAGTGTTCCAACCATCGATTCAGGTGATACTATAATAAAATTATAATAATGACTGAAATTGTACGAAGGGACATAAAGTGTTCAAAATATATTTGTTTCTGATACGCACCCTGGTTAAATCCATACAATCCCTTGCGATGGTAATCGTAATTGTCGAGAGCGTAGAAATCGAACGACATGAAAATCTGCTGATCTGGTGTTCGGGTCGTTGATAAATCATTGCCTGCCAGAGAATTCAGCAATGGAATACTGACGGCAGTTCGAGTTTCCGTTCCTGCGTTATTTGCATTTAACGACTATAATGAATTAAATAATAATAATTATTACACAGTGAACATAATAATCATGTGAGGACGTTCTATCGCATAATACCTATTCCGAGTCTAACAAGGGGCACAATCTCTGGAAAATAAATGTATTACTACTCATAATTTATTCCAGTAATCCCTTTAATTGTGCCCTAAATCACCGTTCATTTTAGTGACCAAAACAAAGTAAATCTACATACTTTATACTATAACTATATAAGTTCTTACGCTAGAAAAGTTTCTAAAAGCAAATAAGATTAGGCAGATATACAGAAGTAATTAAATGAGAAATGCACGCACAATTATCGAATTTAAAAGAGTTTACAGTTTAAAATCTTCGAATTTTCGTGTATTTTTTCTCACTTTCTTTAATAGTCAAAATAACTTATAGTCTTTGATAGTATACATAAAATATAAACTTGCAGAGTTATGATATGAACTAGATTAATAAACGATGGATAGTGGATGTAGCAAAATAACTATAAAAGCTACTTCTATCTACAATACAGCTGCCATATGTGCCAAGCGCCAAGCTCTATTGCAATATATCTTAGTAAGTCATCGTTTTGTTTTTGATAATAGTACGAAAAAAATTAGACGTCACTGACTTAAGATAAAGTCCTTTCCTTGACAACCTCTATATTCTGGTCTGTTTCGCACAACTTATCTCCTATACAATTTAGGACGCCTTTTATTTTACAGTAAAATCAAATATATTTTTAAGAAATAGCAGAAACACATTTTGATAAAGTAAGTATCAAAAAGTAGAGATCTGGAATGAACCAAGGAAAACTTTATGCTAATTATTTATTGATAAAGAATAAGGCTAACGAATCATTATTTTTCTTAAATAGAAACTTTTTTTAAATAAAAAACTTTAGCATTGGTTAGACAGGAAGCAATAAAACTTTATCACATGATCTTAACATCTTTGACATACAGATGTAATGAGAGATACGTATTTACCCGGGGCATTTCGACTGGACTCATAATATTGTAACCCACTGGTGCCGTAGGATCAGCGATTGTTGCTCCCTTATATCGAAGTATGGCTAGTTGGTAGACACTTGTATTCGGATCTGTTGTATTGCAGAGACCTAACCCTCGGAACCTGACCCAGTAGTTTCCTATCGTCTGGTTTGCGTTGATAACGAAGTCGACCCTTTCCCCAGGCCACACGTTGATCGTGTCGACTAAAATGATTCTATTTTATTAGTATTTATTGACAAAGGTTATTGAATATAAAAAATGTAAACATACCATTTACTGGCTCTATGTCTCTGCTGTCTAGACTGATGACACGCATTGTGTGATTGTCGATAGCCATTTCGATGGGACAGTCTTCAGCTCCAGCAGCTATCAGTCTAAACCTGTACCTTGAACCCTACAAAAACGGTAGAATAGAAAATAACCTTTTGTACCTTGATATTTCAAAGCATGAAAGTTTGGATGTCTCTTATTAGTAGGTATGTACATAAATCTTGTGGTCTTCCCAGTTAATATGAAGTAAAATATCATATTTCGAGCTATTCTCTGAATTGTTATTTGAACAGTGTTACTTTTACTTAATTAAAAAATTATAAAAAGTAATCGAATTCTTTCCCTAAAATAATGTTAAACTCTATGTTACTGGTTTGTTATTTGTTTGAATTTCAATTTTGAAAAAAGGTCTCTATGGAAAGTTATTGCTTTTTATTGGACACCAACGTAACAGAGAGATATTTACTCACAATTGAGAATGAAATGAAAAATGTAGGTTTAGTGTCACCTTTGTAATAGTCCTCGTAAAAACCCAATAATTGATAATCGTACCTGAGTCACATTAAAAACCTCGAGCGGCGTGAAATACGTAGTCCCATTCTGATCCAAGAAGGGCTGAAAGCGACCCTTGCCGTTGACGATGATCGCCGTCGGGCCGACGTCCGTCCTGTAGTGGAAGAGGCGCACCAAGCCGGTGTCGGATCCGATGTGCAGCCAATCGTTGACGAAGATCGTGTGCTCGTCGAAGTCGTAGAGCTTCGCGTGGGGATTTGTACTCGGGGGGTCGCGGACGATCAGCGAACCGAAAAGCCCATCGGCTCTTTGAGATCCTGCATAAAGTACGTGAATGATTGAAAATTGATAGGAGACGAATTCGTAACTAAATTATAATTTCCATACGGGTGATTTTCTGAAATATTGTTGCGTATTTTGTGGAATCACCGTGGTATCTTTGATGGGGGTAATACACAAGCCTTGACGTATGCCTACTGTGTCTACTAAACACTTTGTTGTACCCCATCTTTATGTGAACCTAATTTAAACATAGGAAGAGCTGAAATTTGTATGGTCGACCTAAATATATGGTATCATCCGGATGGTACTCCACGTTTCAGCGGGCCTAGAAAATTTAAACCTTCACTATGTTTAAATTGGACCCACATAAACTTGGAGTATAATTCGGATGATACTATATTTTACGATGGCATATACCAATTTATTACTCAGTTAAACATGCGCTAAGAAAAAGGATTACTTACCATAAAGAATATTTCTTAAGTATTAAGTTTTGTGGATTTAGATACGGAAAAATCTGTCTTAATAGTTAAAAATTCAGAGCTTTAGTTGAGCAACACCATCTATCCATCTGACTTTAAAAATATATAAAGTTTTTACGCATGCATGTTATATACTATTTTTATATGCCAAAAAAAGTTATTCTATTATTACAATGATGTCCTGGTTGTTAGAGTACGTGAAAAATCAGTGTAAAGTAGTAAAAAAAGAAATTGTAAAGCAATGCGAACGCTGGACCAGACCAATGACGACGAATCCAAGATCAATCTAATGAAGATTAATATAACGCAGGATGCGAATGAGCTTACCAATGTGGGAGTGCCAGAAGTATGTGCCACTGATGGGAACGTCGAAACCGTATCGAAATCTGTCATTCGGTAGAATCGGGCATTGCGTCACGTAGGGCACACCATCCATGTAGGGTGTCTGCTTTTGATGAATTCCGTGCCAGTGTATCGATGTACTTTCGGACAACATCAAGTTCCTTACTTCTACTATCACCGTGTCATCCTTGCATACCTAAAACAAAGGATAACACAATTAGGACTTGGCATGATCTTTTTACTTCACATTTTGGTACCTAGTTTATTTAAAAAATAAATTTTTCAAAAAGATTAATTTTCACTTTTTATCGAAAACTCTCATGTTTTAAAACTTTTTTGACTTTGAAGAGCTTTTAAAATATATTATGTACCCTTTATTTTTTCTGCAGATTTACACCACCATGTGGCAGCATGGATTAAGAAGACTGTTAGAGATAAAAAATAAAACACTTAAACGGTTGGTCTTATGTCGATAATGTAAAACGACATCAATTCTTTAAAGTACATTCCGAAACGTACGTCAAATAATTGTTTAAATTGTTCAAGATAAGGAAATCTTATAAAAATCCAAGTTCCGCGAGTATAATGCCTTCCTTACAAGTAACATCACCAATGCGTGAACTCGTACCTCGATAGCGGGTCCGGGCATCTGCCGATTCGCCACGAATAGCGTCTTCTGAACGCCGTCGACCGGTATGCAGTGGGGCCTCGAGCAATCGGTAAGATTGAACGGACACTGGTAGCAGGCTTTGCTCATCGCACTGAACTCCTCCACCACGAACACGTACTTACAGATCCTCGGTCTCTCGCCGTTCACGCATTTTCGGCGACAGGGATGCTTCGACCAGTCGATGCGATCGGCCTCGAAGCCGAAGAAGTCCTCGTCGTCGAAGTTCAGGACGGCTTCTAGGGCTGAAAATTATGAATTCGAAGAAAATTAGATTCCTGGTGGGGGAGGTGAATTCCAGTGGGAGAAAACTACCTTATCGAAATATGTTGAGACATTCTCAAATCATTTGTCTCTGACAGATATAAATGGAGTTGATTGTAATTGTGACTAGAGATTACTTCGTATCTTATATTGCAACTCCAATACCAATAATATCGTTTTAATTTATATAATAGTTTGTGAACAAAAAACTTATTCTTTTTGTAGCTAGAATGGGAAATGAAAGACCAACACTAGAGTACTAATAGAAAAACCAGATGGGAAGATAATATTTAATCAAATTATGAAGAAATAGGATGCTGTGAGGTGAACTGGCCTGATTATGTGAACAAGGCTATGAACTACACAGTCCTGACAACTAGTGATGGTGGCTACGTTGATGATGCGAACATGATCACAGCCGTTATAAGAGTATGATATCTGCGGTATTTTAAGCAATATCACTGCTAACCATTAATAGCTGACCAATATAATAATAATAATAATTATAAAAATATCAAATCGATAAATCTTGAAAATTCTTATTGATTTCAAATCTTCATCAAAAATTGGAAGAAACAAGCTTTGATTTGTCAAAAATGATTACATAATACCTAAGAAATAAGCGATAACAAATTTTTAGAAAAGAATAATAAATATAAAAATGAAAAAAGGTTGTAAAACTAAAACGAATCGATGAATCTTAATAATTCTTTTTGATTTCAAATTTTCATCAAGAAACGAAAAATATGCATTTTGATTGGTCAAAAATTACCGCATAATACCCAAGAAATTTTTAACAAAATGTGATCATAAAGTCTGTCGATAAATAAAATTTCTTATCCTCTGACCAAAGAACTCAGTCAAGATATACCTACTAAAAACTAACCTTTCTGCACACTTTTAAAAGTTTTGCTGCAATTTTACTTCAGTTATCGTGGGCCATAGAATATCAATTTTTTTGAAAAATGTTTCTTTTTCTTTGCAACTGAAAAATAAAATGACTCAATAAACTTACTAAATATTCTACTCCATGTTATTGATAATCTCAATTTTTTTCAACGAATTTTCATTATTCCTTTTCGATTTATAACAGTTTATAAAAGTTCTTCTTTTTTAAACAAACGAAAGGAATTAGTAACATTATTAAGAATTTGGGGTCGGAAAACATAGGTAACTTTATGATCTTCCAAACGTATATATACTATTTTAATGATATAATTTCTAACATACCAAAAGACTCGAATAAATAAAAACCCAAACATCGAAAACCGCGCTAGAAACCATAAATCCAAAAATCTGCAATATATTGTATACCACAGGCGAAAAGTGAGTCTTTTTTTACCAAGGCAATGCAAGGTGGAGACGAGTAATGCACACGAGATCAAAAACGCCCGCTCGCCCGTGGTGGACACCATATTTTTTGTAACACATGTATGGATCACGCATTTTTTATATACCTATAGAGTGTGACAAAAGTGTGCCATTTTTCAACACGGTGCAAACATACGCCTGTTAGACTGCACAATCATAATGTCCAGGGCCCCCAAGACACGTGGTATCATTCGAATGGTATGATAACACCTTTAGGGGTGCCTAAATATTTATAGGCTAAAGTTTTCTCTTTTTTGCTCAGCGAGGTAATTTACTCTAAATATCGAGATCATCATGCACGGACTCACACACATGCGAGCACGAATACACACGCACGCAAACACAAACACACACATACACGCACATACATACAAACGCACACACAGAAACACACACAAACGCGCTCACGCGCACGGCACACACATTCATACACGTATGCACACACACCCATATGGACATTTTCTGAAAATAGTGTATTTTTTCTTACGAATGTTCCAAAACACTGCTTGAGGAAGCCATATTTAATAACAGTTTGTCTGACAGATTTCAGATGTGGTTTTTTATTACCTATTGCAGTTCCGCATTACCCGGCTGACAGTAATTATTTTTATAAAAATCTTCGAAATCTATATTTTTTCAAAACAAATGCATAGATCAAGATCATCAGATAGAAGCTGTTTTTTTAACTTTGCTGTATGCATATGAGTGCTTTTCAGAAAAAGTGAAAATTCTTGAAGAAGCTCATTATTTTATATATAGTAATGTATTTCGTATATCATAATAGACATTATATAATGTTTAGATAATCGTCTACCAGAAGCCACTCACAAATTTTGAATTATTTTTTATATTTTTAATTTAAAATGGAATTAAAAGGCGAAATATAACGTCCCTGGCTAAAGAAAGTCATATAAATTAGTACCCAATATTTTTTTAATATTATTATTGAATGTACTATGAGATTGGCTTGTTTATTTTCTATGCAACTGTATAGATTGCAAGACATTTTGAAGATCGATTTGCAATGCGTGTATAGCATTTTCTAAACTGAGTTCTATAAATAAGGGTAGATGTTTAAAAACTTTTTTAAACTCTGAGAAATAAAAGATAATATTGTATTTATGAAACATAGTTGCATTATTGCATTTGAAATATTCTACTTGGTAAATATTGACCATTTAGTATGCAAAGCTAGCGGGTATGTTTTTGTCGAATCTGTAGTTCCCCAGTAGTATGTCATAATTCCAAGAAACAAAAATAGTTTGATTATAGTTTCAATGTTAATACATAAATATTTAAAGTCTCGTAGTGATGTGAAATAGATTTTTTCAAAAATTTATTTGAAGGCTCAAAAAGTTCAGACGAGTCTACAGTCAAAGTATATAAAAAACATTTTTTATCTAAAAAATCAAATTGATAGAAATTGAAACAAGTTAAACCTACAACTTTCTTGTTTATGTCTTAGTAATAGGAAAAAGAATTTTTAGAAGTTTACAAGTGAACGCGCATGAAGTAACAATATTATTGAAAATATGAAAATTTTAATATAGCAAATTTGACTCCATGTGCAACATTTTTTTAAATAGAGAAGTCGATAATACAGATTCCTGTAAAATTTTCTATTTTGGAAAAAAGTAGCTGACTAGGCTCTTTGCATTTGTACAAAAATTATCTACTTAAATTTTCAAGAGATTCTGTAATTATTTGGATTTAGAAACTGGTTTGAAAAATACTGTTTCGCGTCCTCTTAGAAAATACAGAGTGTAACGTCTCCAAACATATTCTATAAAAAGTATAAAATTTCCGTATGATTTTATTAAAATTGAGAACAGCAAATTATATGATTTATTCTCGATAATATCAAAAGAATTTAACATATATTATATGTGATATATACGTCCATCCTCTTTCAAGCTCGTGCGTAATTTTCATAATTTATAATACCTATGGTTTCTAGAACATGTAACTTTTTGTTTAGGTGAAGTAAATTTCTCATTATGTAAAATGCTGTGGCTATTAGATTGAAATAAAATCTAATTGTCTATCATAAAATTAAGAATAGCATAAATTAAGAAATGCATAAAAACAAAGCAATGCGCATGAAGCTGCGGATTCTTCTTAAAAATTAAAATCAAAGGTCTTTTTGTAGTTCTATTGATGGATTCTTTACAGAAACACTGAAACTAACTAGTTTATACGTTAGTGGTTAAAATGTAATAAAATTAGGGGCATGACGATTATACATTATATTTTAAATGAGTTATGCACGGATAAAATTTTCGCTAAATCTGATTTATATGATCATTGTTAAATAAAAATGTGTTATGAGTTTTTCCATGGAATACAATTTTCAACTGTCTCAGATGACAATTAAATATTACAATTAAGAAAAATGCACGTAAGTAAATGAGTAAACATTAACACATCATGAAATACTTACATGTGAAAGTTGTGAGAATTATAGTAAAAAATAAGAAGTGTTGTTTGAAAGTCATATTGGTTCAAAATTGTATCAAAGGAAGTTCACGGAACATTGAATTTTAAAGAGTGTATGTGAAATTGTGATCTGATTAATAGAAGTCTCTGCGCGGCACATGTTACTAACGCAATTACGGTGGATCCTTTTATGCGATTAGAGAACTGTGAAATTTAAAAAACAAAACTTTCTGCAGCAATTACCGAACCATTGTTACCTTGTGGCATTGTTTGAAATTCAAAAATTTATAACATCCATATAAACAATAAAAAGCTTACTTTTTATCTTAAGAGGAAAGTGTATTCAAATTCATACTTTCCTTAAGAAAGGGATTCACAATTAATTGTTTATTCAAGCATCGATTTTACGTACTATTTTTCATGCGCGAGAGCTGTATCATAATAGAACATATTCGAGCAAAATTTATCTTGATACAAATTGTTTATCAACAAATTTATTAATAAAATGTGTTATATCTCTACAAACACTACATATTTTGTTGGGAATAAAAACTCATGTTGGCATAAAAAATGAACTGTAGTATTTATGGCAGCGACATACTAAGGATTTATCTAAGCTAATTCAAAGTTTACTACTACTACTGCTAGAATTTAATTGTTTATTATTTATTTAGTGCGGTGTACGCGGAATTTCTGATGATGTAATAGATGTTATCAATGTATGTTCTCCGTAATATCTATAATTATTCTTATCTCTTTATAAAATTGTTATACAAATTAATTGATCGCCTTTATTTTGCCTATAAATATCTCCTATTAACGACCAGACCAGTTGGTTTTAATAATGGATTTACATGAAATAACATAGAATACATGAAATAACATAGAATACATGAATTAACATTTTATCTTATAATGCTCATTATAATATTCAAATACTCAAAATATATATTTATTCAAATTCATAAAAAATATATATTTTTTCTAATACATCAAAAATTTTCTTTAAACGTACCTCGATAGCGTGGTTCAAAATGTTCATGTATTCGAATTTTTTGAATGTATTAATTTAAAATAGTGAAATATATGGAAAAATAGCTGCCAATTCATTGGCAATTAGCTTCCTCCAACCTTATTAAATGTGCCAATAAAAAATTATTTTTATCTATTTAATTCTGTGTCAAAAGATCAAAACAACGAATCCAGTTTTTTAAAATGAAGAAATACATAGAATTAATTTTTGAAATTACCATTCAAACCTATGCAAAAGTACAGCATAGATTATGAAAAAAATATTTAAATTGCATAAAGACATAACAATTTTTTGCATATCAAGTATCATTTTATTCAATTGACAATAAATGTTGGAACACTATAAAATTGTAGAAACTTCTTTTAATGCATATAAAGAATGTACACCGCAAATTTTACAAATAAATTTTTTTTTTAATTTTATTTGAGTTATGATTAACGAATTTATTTACTTCATACAAAATTATCATAAAGATGAAAAAACGTTATAAAACAAAAATGAATCGATAAATCTTAAAAGTTATTTTTGATTTCAAATCTTCAAAAAATGAGCTTTAATTGGCCAAAAATAACCAAGTATAACCCAAGATATAAGCGATTAAATATTATTTAAAAATGAAATCATAAAAATTAAAAATCGTTATAAAACAAGAACAAATCAATGAATTTCAAAATTTTATTTATTTCAAATTTGAAAAATTTCAAAAAAAAAATAATGCCGCTTTACTCAAGTAATTGTACAACATAATAAATCGATTTTTTTACAAAATAATTTTTTTCTGCTAACAAAAAAGTATTAAGACTCAAAAAATTTTCTAAACATTCCACTCGGTGTTACTAATAACCAGAAATTTCTTCAATAATTCTCACTTGATATATTTCCGAGATATAACCGTTTAAAAAAATGACGTTTTCTTGTATAACATGCATTTTATCCGAATGATTATATGAATTTCAACCTATACAATAACCTGAAAAACAAAAACCCAAAAATTGAAAAATCGTTAAAAAGCAAAATGCATCAACCAATCAAAAATGTTATTTTCCAGCCGCCTTCGTGCATCAAAAACAAAAAAAAATGAGCCCTCAAACATGAAATTTAACCGTGGATTACTTAAGATATAGAGGGATACATACATCACACACACATACACACACATGCACGCAAACACACTCACACACACACACACATACATCTAGACGGACATTTTCTAAAAATAGTTTATTTAGATTCCATATGGCCCAAATATATTTAAACATGTTTTTTAGAATGCGTTTTTATTACTATTACACAGCATCATGTAGGAGTAAGCAAAATAAAAATCCTATTTTCGTTTATTAGACAATTTTAGCAGGTATTTATTTAGACATAAATTTACTAAAACTCGTTTTTTCAGATCGAGGTAAGAATCTCTAAAAGACCTCAAAAACATTTTGTTAAAGAATAATATGTTTATATTGCTTCCTCCTAGAGGAAGCTTTGTAATAGTAAAAGAAATTTTCTTAAAAACATGTTACAAACATGTTTTGGGTCATTTGGAACCAAAATACACTATATTTAGAAAATGTCCGTATGGATGTGTATGTGGGTGTGTTTGAGTGTGTGTGTGTGTGCGTGTGGTGTGCCAGTGTGTGTGCGTGTGTGCATGCGTGTGTGCGTGCGTGTGTGCTGCGTGTGTGTGCGTGTGTGTGAGAGTATGTATCCCTCTATATCTCGAGTAATTCATGGTAAAAGTTAATGTTTTAGTGCTCATTTTTTGGTTTTTCTTAAAGGAAGGCAGCTCAAAATTATAACCCGAAATATCATTTGGTCTAAATGAATACGTGTTAAAATTATCTAAAGAAAATCAAAAAAAGGATTTTTATTTTTTCGGTATATTCTACAATTTTAAATTATTACATTCAAGAAATTCGATAAAATTAAACTTTCGAATAAAATTCGATAAACTTTTGAACCAGTCTAGTATCTCGATGACACTAGTATCGAATGACGATGAGAAATGTGAAAAACCCTGAACTGAACTAATAAAGTTAATCGAAACAAAACGACATAAACAAACAATTTTTAACTAATTTAAACAGTTATAAACAAACCCAAAATTATTTAGGAAATTACTTAATAGTGTAGTTTGCGCAAAAACACGACTGCGAAAATCACCTACTTTGCGCAGGACTTGCGTATACTATTTTTTCAAACAAGTGTACAAAGGAATTACAACGTAATTATAAAATATGTACTAATGTAAGCTTAAGTAATTACAGGAAAAAGGTAAACAAATATTTACAGTATTACCCAATGGTATGCATATATATATATGTATACTCGTAAATTATTTAATAAATAAGTAAGTAAAATATTATTATATTGAACATTTGGTAAAATACTTTCTTATTTTGATTATTACTCATGAATAAATAGTAGATGCAAAATATTAATCGGTTACATTCTAATCAGACAATACTAACTTTGGTTTATGTGTGTGCGTCTTGGTGTGGGTATGCTTGTGTGTATGTATGCGCTCGTGCATGTGTGTGCGTACTGTGCGTGTCTGTGTATATGTGAGTGTGTATGTGTATGAGTGTTCGTGAGAGTGTACGTATACATTGGTGTGACATGTATTCCATGTGTTAACATAGCAGCTTTGAGTTTTTTTAGCTATATAACTTACCTAAACGCTGATTAATCAGCACCGGGTGTGTAGTACACGTATGGGATGACTTTGTAGACAGAGCCTAACCGGCTTAAAATAAGTTAAGCAAACTTTGCACTCATGTTTCTTATCAAGATTGAGACAGAAAAATGTATCCTGTTGTGTCCGACGGAAAGTAAATAACTACTTTCGGCTGATCGCGTTGATTTTCCAAACGGTGTCGAACCCGTGCCTGTTTCTTGAACAATATGCGCGCTCGGGATTTCCCCAAACCAATAAAATGCAATAAATTACTACAGAAAATAACATAGCATGAATTATTATTCAAAGTGGCATTATCTGGGTTTGTTCTGTACTCCTCAACTGTTAATTATATGAACTCAGGTAATAATAACCCTGATGAAGACTGGTAAAATCTGAAAAAACAAATAATGGCTACAATTTGACCATTGTTTTCGTAGCTATACGCTATTTAATACTTTCCTGGACATTTTACACATATAAACCTTTAGTTTCTTTTCAAATTAGTTTTTTAAACACAGCAATTCAAAATGTTATTAGACTTTTGCTTCCTTGAAGAGAAAGCTTTGTGACAGTAAAAAACGTTTTCAAAACAAATGTGTGCGTGTACATGAAGTCTTCGATATCTTGAATAATATGCGGACAATTTAAATATTTAGGCCTGATTTTCTTGCCTATTTTTCTAGATGATATAGGAAGAAAAAAAGAAATCATTTTATTTATCGATACGTTTTTTTATAGCGATTTTTCTATTTTTGAACTTTCGTTTTTTATGTTCGTTCTGTACGTTGCAGATAATAATTTCATTGATTAAGTATATATGTATTTATAAATAATGTATTTATATAGATGTATTTATAAATAAGCTTTACTAATTAATTGCAGTTTATAAAACTTAAGATAACTAACAAAATCAAGTGCGCATATGTTTTTCACTTGAATTACATCTTGAATGTTCCACATTTTGGAAAGTTTTTGGGTACGGGAACCATATCTGCATGCTCGCCGATTTTGTAAACTAGGGCCATGCCAATATTGACATGATGCTCGAAATGGCAGTGGAAGAACCAGTATCCTAAAACATTTAAATATTTAATTACATCGTAAAATTCTTCAATATTTCCAGTGATCGTTATTTATATATTTATTTACGTACCTGGATTGTCGGCATAAAATCTGACAATCGTATACCCGCCTCCCGGAGTCTTCATTGTATCTTTAAAAGGCGCGCGATCCAACTTTCTTTTAATCTTGCCTGCTTTATCTAACTTCTTGATCCGATCTACAGACACGATACCATCTAAATTTTCGGTTGATATGACCCGGAAAAAGTGTCCGTGAATGTGCAACGGATGATTGATAAAACCATTCAGACCTGATAAATAACGCACCATCGTTAAATATGCGAATGTCATATTATCATCAAGATTAACTATTTATATCTAATCTGTACCTTGATCAATAAATACCAGTTCAACGACAGAGTTTAATTTTATATTGATTACATGCGTACAGATGCAGTGTCCGCCTTTTTTTATGCAAGGTTTGTCTTTGACCGTCGTATAATTGCACAGCATGCTCGGTTTTATCTGATCTCTCTGAGAAAGTAGAGGAAACGGTTGCATGTGCAGAGTGATGTTATTCATTTGCAGTGTTCCAAGCCTCGATCGTTCTAATGCTAAAATACAATCACAATTACGACTAAATTAGTTTGATCTTAAGCTGATGATATGAAATAGTCGTCGTTATATTATGTATACCTTGGTTAAATCCATACAATCCCTTGCGATGGTAATCGTAATTGTCGAGGGGATAGAAATCAAACGACAGGAAAATCTGCTGATCTGGTTTTCGGGTATTCGACGGATCATTGCTTCTCAGAGAATTCAGCATTGGTATACTAATTGCTGTTCGAGTTTCCGTTCCTTCATTGTTCGGATTTAACGACTATAATTAATTAATTAAATAACATTGATTATTTCGCAGTGAACATAAAAGTCATGTGTAAAAGTTCTATCGCATAATACCTTATCGATACTACATTTATATTAAAAAAACAAGTTTTAACAGTTTCTGTTGAAAGAATGAATTATCAGTCTTTTCTTATATCAATAATCAATACAAAAACTACTTGCAATCTATCATCGAAACAATATTTGGGTTACAGTTCGAAAAACTATAGTTAGCAAGATTCAAGTTTCAAAAATTGATATTGATAATGCGCATATTAATAGAATTAATATTAACGAATATGAAATATTTGAAATTCACTAGGATCTGAACAATATAGCGCCTGTGTAAAATTAGGATGCAATAAAAACCCCTATCTCAAAAGAATAGTAAACGTATATATTTACCCTGGGTTTTTTGAATGGGCTCAAAATATTGTAACCCACCGGTGCTGTAGGATCGGCGATTTTCGCACCCTTGTATCGGAGTATTCCCAACTGGTAGACACTTGTATTCGGATCCGTTGTATTACAGAGGCCAAAACCTCGTACTCTGATCCAGTAATTACCTATCGGCTGATTCGTGTTGATCACGAAGTCGATTCTTTCACCCTGCCAAATGTTGATCGTGTCGACTAGAACATTGTTTTTTCTTTAGAAAACGTTTAAATAGGGAATTTATTATTCCAAAAAATTGAATCATACCATCTACTGCTTCTATGTCGTTGCTGTCAAGACTGATGACACGCAATGTATGATTATCGATAGCCATTTCGATGGGACAATTGTCAGCTCCAGATGCTATCATCCGAAACCTATACTTGTAGCCCTAGGAAATAAATAAATTAAGAATAGTTTTATTAAATTTACATACAAGTTTGTTCCTATTTTACACTCACAAGGAGAGAACACGGAGTTCGGGTCACGGATTATGATGAAATTTTGGGGATCGTTTTTGGTACCTAAAAATGAAGTCCAATGTCTCTAGTTTTATGCAACGGGCTTTAGAATATCAAATAGTTAAAAATATTATCTATAATATATATATATATATATATATATATATATATATATATATATATATATATATATATATATATATATATATACAAAAATATAGAATCTTAAGCATGTACAATGTAATCTTAATTAACGCGAATTAATATAATGTCGTCGTCACATTATTACTAACTATATAAAAATATAGAATCTCTAACACAATTTATAATGATAATATTAATTAATAAGGATTTATATGGAAATGTTAAAGAGAGATTATATATCACTGTTAAATTTTTAATAAATTATAAATAATGTCATATAGAGTTGGGATGAAGAGAGTCAGAAGACTTTCATAACCCAACTAAAGTATGTATGAATGAATGGTACTTGCATTGTACGGTTTAGTAGGGCTGGAGATTTTTGCTGTAAAGAATACAGTAAAACTAACCAGCACTTTTTTGTTTTTGTTGTTAATCCGGACCTGCGAACAGGGAATACAATTCCCTCTGCAGGATTTGCGGCGTTATAGTGTATTATTGTGTAAATAATTTCTACTCTGTATCGAATTTACTACAGCAAATGTTATATGTAATTCTGGAATAAATAAATAAAAATAAATAAATATATATACCACTAAGGTTAAAGAAATAGGCTGTTTTATGGACATTAGGCCTCAATTTGATGCGAATGAACAGAGCTATTTGAACATTTTTGCTTTTTGAGAATGAAAGCTTTGAAACAATCAAATTTTAGATGCTTCTATGATTCACAAGTCAGAATTAAGCATATGTGGGTGCGTGTACGTATGCATGCGTGTGCATACGTATGTGTATGTGTGTGTGAAAGAGCGTGCAAGTGTGTTAGTGTGTACTGTGTATGAATATACATGCATCATGCGTATGAGGAGGTATGTAAGAGCGTGTGTGAGTGCAAGTGTATGAATTGTTTTCTGAAAAAGAAAGCTTTGTAACGATGACAATTTTTGGATCAGAGATTTTAAAAATTGCGCTTGATTTCCTTTCGATTTATGTCTTTTAAAACTATTCTTAAGCTTGCTTATGAAAAAAAGAATAAACATCGAGTTCACAGTTTATAAGTAAATCGGCTGTTCTCTATATGTATCACCGGGATGTGAAACATTCAAGCATGTAATTTTAATATCCAAGAATTTAAGTAGTTCATTTAATGTATGGCCATATATGATCATATATGGAGCAAGTCAAGAACATACACTAATATTCGTAAAATGTCATGTATATTTAACCCAACAGCAATTGTGGCCTATAGCCTATATTTTTTAGTTGATAAATATTATAATATATTGAGTTTCTGGTGTGATTTAATAGGTATATAATTGTAATTTTCATTACTTACAATTATTTTATTAAAGAACATATTTAGCCATATAAAACCATATATGATCATATTATATACTCAGATCGAGACTCAGATATCTTACTATATAATTCCATGTAAGCAAAATTCCTATATGATCATATATGATGATATATGAATCTTTTTTACTCGGGATTAGATGATTCTATAAATCGATTAATCGGGATCTCTCTGAGAAAACATTCTGCTAAAGCAGTTGGTAGCGGTTTATTTGTTATATTTTACCTTGGTCACGTTGAAAACCTCAAGCGGCGTGAGAAACGTAGTCCCGTTCTGATCTACGAATGGCTCAAAGCGACCCTTGCCATTGATGATCATCCCGTTTGGGGCGATGTTCGACCTGTAGTGCAAGTCTCGAATCAACCCAACGTCGGACTCGAGGTGCAGCCAGTCGTTGATCATTATAATGTGCTCGTCGAAGTCGTAATGACTTCGGTGGGCATTTTTGCCCGGTGGATCGCGGACTATCAGCGAACCAAAAAGTCCGTCAGCTCTCTGAGATCCTGAAAATCACATAGGTTTTCACTAGTATTTCATTTTGACAATCGAAGCGTTCAAGCCCGTATCGAAATAAGTTCATTTTCGAAATTTATTAGTAAGCGTCCGTCAAAATTTGTATATACCACGTCATTGCTTATCCCATTTAAGATATTCAATTGTTAAACAGCACATTCAAGTTTTAATTGCAGTTATAAAATTAATCAAATTTTACTCTTTCATGCGATTAATGTTGAAATTTTTGGGACAGTTTGTAAAATTTTTAAGATGGTTATTATTTCGTTCTGGATGTGAACGACCCAGCTATTGATGATTAATTGTGACGAATTCAAGGAAATTAAAAAAAAATTCTGAGATATTTATCGCCTCCTAAAAAAATCAGACATCTCGTGAGGAATTATATAAAATTGTGAGACAATCTTAGAAACTTTAAAAAGATCTTAGAAATTCTGACAACTTTCGTAAAATTAAGTAAAATTTTTAATTAGCCTACCAATGTGAGAATGCCAGAAGTATGTGCCACTGATGGTAACGTTGTAAACGTATCGGAATCTGTCGTTGGGTAGAATCGGACATTGAGTCACATAGGGCACACCGTCCATGTAGGGTGTTTGCCTTTGATCGATTCCGTGCCAGTGTATCGATGTACTCTCAGCCAACATCATGTTTCTTACCTCTACTACCACTGTGTCATCTTTGCATACCTGAAACAAAGGTTAACAATACGTTAGCAATGTCTATAAATTTATATTTCGCATTTTGGTATCACGAATCTTTTATTTTACGTATTTTGAGTTAGGCAAAAAATCAAATAGATAAGGCAGGTTGAAAGCGCATGACGTCATGCAACATTGAAGTACATCTCAATTATGTATTGAAAATGTGACAAACTTTAAAAATCTATAACTTTTGAAATTATTATTTTTCTGAAAATCAAGTACCCAATTGATTTATGATGATTTGCCTGTACAACACGTGGAAATTTAAGTTTTTATGGAGTTTTTGCAAAGTCCTAATCGTTTGAGTATCACATTTGTAACATTATTTATTTATAATTGCCTTCCAAATTAGCAGCCCATTATCACTATATACTGCTTTGGTAATACTATCGTAATATAACAATAGTAGTGTAACAATGTATTGTTTAGTGTTTTAGTAATACAATTATTATTGATTAAAAATGGTCATTATTCAGATGTTGACTCGGCTCCCAGAGGGTGCATAACATTTTTTTCGATAAAGGAAATACAAGAAGATTGACAAAGCTTTCAGATGCGTTGCGCTAAAAAATACTGTTTGGATGCACAGATATTAACAATAGAAGATAGTGGTAAAAAATGTGAAAAATCATCGATTTTAGGAAAATAAATATTTCCGTATTTTCAGCTACTTTTTTACTTTTTTCATCACTATTCATCTAATTTTATTTTCTTTGACGAAAAAGTGTTTCAATCCTAAGGAGCAGAGTTATTGACATCTAAATAATGAGCTTTTCTTGTCAATAACTCCGCAATACCAATATATCTGTAAAAATGTATCACGAATGACACGAATTAACAAAGTTGTTTTTCACTTGTTGAACATTTTTATCTATATATTTTATGAACAAGAAAATATATATATATATATATGTATATGAGTCCATCCAATTTTTTGTATTTAATAGCAAACTTTCTGGAAAACATTTTACTATTCGTACTTGGTCATATCTTTAATTTCACTATTGTGAAACCTCAAAATGTTGATCCTACGCATCACGATAAATACTATTAACAATACCACATTATATTGAAAGGACTTTATTTATAATGAATATTTGGTCATGTCTTTAATTTAACCGTTGTAAAACCTCAAAATCTTGATCCTACACGTCAATATAAATTACTGTTGTTAATTATCATATTTATTCGAAGAATCAATTGTAGGTGACATGATGAACAAACATTTTTTTCGACGGTTAATCGACTCCTTTTGATATGTATTAAAGATTAAGTGGAGCACTTTTTGGTTGAAATTTTTTTTATATTTTTTTTTCAGAGATCCAAACAATTTAAAAAAAATGTTTATTAATAATTTTTTAAAAATTGGTTGGATGTCAAAAAAGGTTATAAAAAGAGTTTTAACGCAATTGTGCTATATTTAATTTCTAGTACATGTCAAAAAGTGTAGATTAACCAACGAAAAAAAAACTATCGTTAATCATGTCACCTAAAACCGTGCACACCGTAAAGTCCTTTCAATACAATGTGGTATTGACAATAGTATTTATCGTGACGCGTGGGATCAAGACTTTGAGGTTTCACAATGGTGAAATTAACGATATGACCAAGTACAAATAGTAAAAAGTTTTCAGGAAATTTGCTTTTAAATACAAAAAGTTGGATGGACTCAAAAAGAAAACTTTTTAAAGTTCAAAGCTGTCTTATCCCTTTCTCTTTCAGACAGAAAAACTAAAGATAACCAAATTACCAATTGGCGTAATTCTAATGTTTCAAAAAGATTCATATGATAAAAATTACTTATCAAAATATGCAACTATCTTGATCTACCATTAGATCTACAAGTGAATCTAAGTTACACCAATCATCTATAAATTGTTGTACCTGGATGGAAGGTCCGGGCACCTGCCTATTCGCCACGAACAGCGACTTCTGAAAGCCGTCGATCGGTATGCAGTGGGGCCTCGTGCAATCGGTCAGATTGAACGGACAGTTGTAGCAGGCCTTGCTCATCGCACTGAACTCCTCGACGACGAACACGTACTCGCAGATCCTCGGCTTCTCTCCGTTCACGCATGTTCGACGACAGGGATGCTTCGACCAGTCGATGCGATCGGCCTCGTGCCCGAAGAAGTTCTCGTCATCGAAGTTCAGGACGGCTTCTAGGGCTGAAGATTTTGTTGTGTTTTTTTTAATGAAATGAGCATTGGAGCACATTGAGGGCAATATCCATGGCTTTATAGGTTGAAATTTATAATCATTCATGTAATTCAATGTAGGGGAGAGTGGGGCAGAAACGATTTTTCTCTTTATACGTATTTTTTTCACTTATTATCATAAAAATGTATAAAAGTGCATAAGAACACTTATAAATAATTAATATGACTATATACTGAATTATGTGAAAACTAAGATATTTGATTTTTATTAACCCTCAAAGGTCCAGGCATCGAAATTATCATCAAAAAATTCTGAAAAAATTCAGGGACGATTGTTGGGCCTTGGTATTTGGATATGAGTAATACATTCCTTTTTAACTTTTCAGTTTTCTCGGCTATTTTGTGATCAAAGATAACTTAGGCGCACCTAATGAGATCGGAAATAGTCCACTTCGATCTGATCCATACATTTAAATAACATAATATCGAGTTTATTACGCAGAAATCGTCAAGAGAAGAAAAAAATGTATGGGTCCTGAAGGACTTACCAGGCCTTAACGGGTTAATATCGCTGTGAAAAACATCAGGTGATTTGTCAGCTGACAAATCATCTAATAAATTACGCGACAAATACCTCAACACCTTACCTGATATTTTCCGACAGGCTTGATAAAAATTCAAATATCGTAGCTTAAACCCACACTTTGAGTGTTATCATCGAGATGGTAGCAACAATAATTGGAATACCTTACTTCGATAATATTGATATTTAATATATCTCTCAATTGCGAATTAGCTGTTAAATCTGCTAATAAATCATGTCAAAATATAAATACATCTTAAAAATAAAATTCAATGTCGATAATACGATTTTAATATCCATATATATAGATATAGTGACCGCAAGCGGAGGGTCTGGCAAAATCGGCGCACTGAAAGAAGAGAATCACTCAGTCGACTAGATTCTCACCGAGCAACCAATACAAAGTTTGGATGTCATAGTAACGACTCAGTATTGCTGCCACAGCTATACTGTTATAGTTAAAAGAGCAATATATAGACTTGAAAAAGAGAGACGATTACAATATAATTTTTATTTTAATTACAATATTAAATACACCTATATAAGATTGTAATCGGTTTCATATTCAAAGAATCGTTTAATATATGAAAATACAAAATGAAAATATAAAAAGAAAACTATAAAATTAAGTTTTTACATCATCATTCTTAAATAATTTTTTAATAAATTATCTTAAAAAGATTATAAATATAGAATAATGAAGTACATTTTTATATTTAAATATACAGTTAGAAAGTAAAAATTCTTAATTGTTCATAGGTTATGCTTCGTTGAATAGAATAATATTGTAACTGATATAGTTAGCAATTTTCCGAAAGGATTTTCTTTGCAAATAAATTAATTCGCGCTACAATGTTACAGTTAATGTAAGGACAAAAGAATGGTGTGGCTACAATCATATTTCAAAGCGGTGAAATTCTGATAAACACCGTGTTGCCAAGGGATATTTGGTTATGGTTATGGTTTTATCAAGTAACCAAAACAATTATTCAAAAATAACAACTTTTACATTGTCAAGGTAACGAACGAAAGTATATTCAGGGTTATAATGGTAGGAGAGCGATTTACTTTTTTCAGAACTGCAATCATAGTTCATAAAGTTTTCGACCGATTGTCTTCATCAGTGGCTTAAATGAAAGATAATTGAATTCATGTGCGGACGAACCTCGATTTATTAAAAATTATCAGTCGTGGAAAAAGTTATTGCAAAATTAAGGCCGATTTTTTTCGTTATTTTTCGTTTGTTGGCCGTCATTTTGTAAAAAAAAATGTTTTTTCTCCAAACTGCAGTTTTTACGCGTTCTACATTCATACTCTAACGAAATTTTCCCGAATCGTATGTTTCAGATTTTTTCCAAGGACTGGGGAATTGCCGCCGATGTTGCCGGACCCTCCGCTTGCGGCCACTATATCTATATATATGGATATTAAAATCGCATAATCGACATTGAATTTTCTTTTTTAGATGTATATTTTACATGTACCAAAAGCTCTGTAATCGCAAACAAATTTTATTTCTGAAAAAGCACATTTTAAAAAAACCTCGACTGGACCAGCGGGTTTTTAATGTGATGCTTAGATAACAATATATATAACAAAATCATAAAATACTCACGTGATAAACTCGTTAAAATTATAGCAAAAACCAGAATGTGTCCTTTAAGACTCATTTTGATTCAGAATTATTCAATGGAGACAAAACATTGAAGCTTAAAGTGTGTGAAGTATCAAATTGAAGTCTCAGTGCGATAAATGAAACTGATACACTTACAGTGAGTTCTTTTATATACTTGACAGTGATGTGCAATTTGCAATTGATGACAATCTTGAAATATCAATGACCGATGAGCACAATATAAAAAATTAATATCTTACCTATTATCATCAAAAGAAAGTGTCTTTGAATTTGCCTTAATAAACGGATTTTCCAAAGATTATGAAGTATGTAATCTATCAAGGGTATACTTCTACACGTGAGAGAAGAAAGTAATCTTGAAATTCATCTTGCGAAAATTATCAATGCATATTTTCTTGAACATGATTTAAGTAAAACTTGTCCAAACTTTGCATGCATGTTTGTTACTTATGTCCAGGGGAGCTTCGAAAATTTCAGCGCATATGGTCGAATAATTTTAATTTTATAAACATTTTTCAAAATTTAAAAATTTAGGTTTTTCAAAAATTTTTTAATGGAGAAATGTTTTTTGGAAGGCGAATTTTTGTACAATAAAATACTTATAAAATCCTTTAATTTGTGACTGCAAACAATGCAAAATATACCGTCTTTCATTTGTTATACTTTATAATAATTCTTTTCTTTAACCTCTATTGGGAGTTTAAATTTGCAATGCGACACTAGCAGATTCTGGATGAACTAATAAGCGTGGCCGCCGCGGGGGCAGCTTCTCTATAAGATTTACACGGGAAAAATGTTTAGTAATTGAAATACAAGTTAAATGTGTGACAAGAAAACTAGTTACTACCATCCGTTATACGAGGGTTGTTCAATAAGTCCTTAGAAAAAGATAGAAAAAAATTTTTTTTTGGGTAAATTTTTTTTATATTTCAACATAATTTTCTTTTAGCTCTATAAAATTTTCCAAGCGTTTTTCCAAAGTTTTTAAGCCGTCCAAAAAGTAGGATTTTGGAAGCTCCTCAAAATAGGCATTTGTTTGGGCGATGACTTCCTCGTTCGACCTAAACCGTAGACCGCCAAGCCATATTTTCAAGTTTGGAAATAAGAAAAAGTCACTGGGGGCCAAATCTGGTATATACGGTGGATGTTGTAATAATTCGAACTTTAATTTCATATTTTTCTTGATGAAAGAGGATCTTTTTCTTTTTCAAATGAGGAAGTCTTTCCTTGATTTCTTCACTCAATCGATGCAATAACGACGCATAATACTCTCCTGTTATCGTCTTTCCTTTTTCCAAGTAATCGATGTAGATGATGCCGCGTGCATCTCAAAAGACTGTGGCCATCACCTTGCCGGTCCATTTCACCGTCTTCGCCTTCTTCGGAGCCCGTTCACCTTCAAAAATCCACTGTTTTGTCTGTTCCTTTGTCTCTGGAGGGTAGTAGTGTATCCATGTTTCATCCACTGCCGTTATGTATCGATGTGCAGTTAGAAATTCCTCCGGATTGCGACGGAAAAGCGCCAAAACAGCCTCAGAGTTGACCACATGAAAGGATAGGTAATTTTATGCTCTTGCCCTCACTAACGCTGTATTATCACTCAATCGACGATAATATTTCTATGCCATCAAGAAAACCAAAAACCTTAAACTCAAAAATTGAAAAACCGCTACTAAACAAAAACGCATCGAAAAACAAAACACAAAATTTCTGAGCCACGTCAATTTTCACCGTGCATATTCAGAATAATGTGGATCCACATCTATACATACACACATACACACACACGCACGCACGCACGCAATTACGCACACACACGCACGCACGCACGCACATATAAAAATTGTAAAACACCACGAAACCTGCAAAGTTACAGCCAATTGTTTATAAGTCCGTGAACGTGTTTTTGAAAGCCCATGCATGTACAAGTCTAAACTATTGGCTGTAACTTAATTTTTATATGTGCGTGCGTGCGTGCTTGAAGAGTTCGTGCGTGCTTAATTACATGCATAAGTGCATGCGTGCGTGCGTGCGTACGTACATGCGGGCGGGTGGGTGCGTGCGTGCATCCATGCGTGCGTGCGTGTGTGTGTGTGTGTGTGTGTGGACGTGGATCCACATTATTCTAAATATACACGGTGAAAATTAATGTTTCGGAGTTCATATTTTTTGTTTTTCTTTATGGACGATGGGTCAGAATTTTTTTTTGTGTTTGATGCGATTTTGTTATTTAGCGGTTTTTCAATTTTTGAGTCTTAGTGTTTTGAGTTTTTTGATACCATAGAAGTAATATCATCGATTGATTGATAATGCATTTGAAAAAGCCACCCGAAATTTTCAACAAGCTCTAGCCCTCGTTTTGTTAGTCACGAAATCGTCATTTTTTTAAACGGTTATATCTGTGAAATATAAGAAGGAATATTTTTGAAAAAAATTAGATGATTAAGAATATGGATAAGAGTATTCTGTAAATTTTTTTAGTCTTTATCTTTTTCTTTTGAAGGGAAAAAAAACTTTTATAAAAAAAATAGAGTTTCTTCCTCCGACAAAAAACAACAGAGTTCTATCTTAACATTCTAAAACATTATAAAACTTTTTAACCATATTATAACGATACATTCACTTTATTAAGAATGCAATTTTAAGCGTTTTTAGAATCCTTACATAGTATATTTTCAGATAGAAAGCCTAAAATCAGGAAAGTATAAAAACAGATGGTTATCAGAAAAACGGTATTTTTTCCTAATTATCGGACCAACCTAAACATATTCTATTGGGTATGATTTTGGTTTAAAATTTGTATTCATTGTTACATTTCGTATACGAAGGTATGTACATAGCCCGTCAGATTAGTGGGGAAGGATTAGGAAGAGCGCGCCACGGGAGCGAGAATAGTGTGCACGAAAATGTAACATACGACGGACGTGCGAATTTTTGAGAGAAAATAAATCTACATCCAACTTATAACGAGCTTTGATTCTTTTGTCGCTCATCTCCTTTTGAATCTAACATTCATGGCCAAATGAACTATATTTTCTGAGCACCGCAATGAGCACCATTTGCTGGTGACCAAAAACTTTTTGTGTGTATTTTTTATAGTATCTACCGGATTGAATACGATCATTCTTGCCATGGTTATTACGGCCGCGGTAATTATTTTTTGCTAGAAAAATGCCTGTATTTTTATTTTAGTATAATAAAAACATTTACTGCATAGTATGTATATATAATGCATGCACACGTTACAATTACAACGGAATATCTCATAACAACATTTTTACAAATGTAACTTATCTATAATTTTGATAGCCACTATAATTACGTATTTTTGTAGCTTTAGGAATTTTAGAACAAATAATCTAAAAACTTACTATCAAAACTGCAAATAAATGCCGGGTCGCGCGTTTATGTACATTCGACGTGGGAAATGTCTGAATGGAACTATTTTAATTTTTCTTGTAATCCTCCAATGAGGTTAGCTAAAACGTGCATTCGGTTCAATGAAATTGCAGTATTTCAAGAAATAAAAATCGTTTCAATCAGATATTTTCCATGTCGAGTATACTTTTTTGAAGTTCTAACTAAAAAAACCTATTATAGGTTACTCATCACAAAATGATAAATTACGCGAGGATTTCAAAATTCAAAAAGTTGGCGACAACATTCGTTATACTCTTGTATAAGATAGAGAAGTTTGATTTGAAAAAAATCTGAAAAAATTAGAACGTATTGTACACTTGACGTTAGCAAATTATGGTTGAATTTATTTGAATTTTGTGAAATCCTCCAATTAGGTTAGAGAAAACGAGTATTCAACCCAATGAGTTGCAACGATTCAAAAAAATTCAAATAAATTCAACCAGAATGTTTTAACGTTGAGTGTATTACGTATTATGTACTTTACAGTCTCGTAGGGATAGGTTAGATATATTTAAATCCTAATTATACGTGAATTATTCGATGGCAACAAGCCACGGTAATTACTTTTAGATTATATATATATATATATATATAATGGAAACACTCACTTTTACCTTAAAACGTATTCAAAATTAATTTAAAATTTAAAGGTGTATTATTGAAAAGAAAGAAATTGCATTTATAAATAAAGTGATTACAGCAATTTCCTCGAACAATATATATATATATATATATATATATATATATATATATATATATATATATATATATATATATTACCTTTTTTACGGTAAATTCAAACATTTTATCAAAATATAACGGAAATTTTTTTTTTAATTTTTGTTACGATCCTTAGGTCTCCTTGATTGGCTATAATGAAAGCCTGGATATTCCTTCACCTACCGCAAGGTTTTGAGAACCAATAAGATCTAATTGGGGTTTATAAGGTTTAATTATATTCATAATACATATAATTATGAAGCGAATGCGGGGGTTTGAAAATAAAAATTATTGATTAAATTATAGCCTATGTCATATTTTATGATTTTTAAAAACATTAACATAAAATATGGCTTAATTGGGCTATAACTTTGGACCAAAATTTTTATTTTCAAATCCCCACATTGGCAACAAGCCACGGTAATTACTTTTAGATTATATATATATATATATATATATATATATATATATATATATATATATATATATATATATATATATATGCGTTAAAAATATCTCATAGTTGTATTAGTTTTGTGTACAAATACATCGCTTTTAAAAACTTCAAACATCAGTGACACTAAAAATACCGTTTTTTTGACAATCACCCATATGTTCTTAAGAGGCCAGATATACCTTTAAATTTTATAGTACATTGTGCAACTAGGGGGAAATAGGCGCCAGAGACGTACACGGGTGCTCAAATCATCATCCAAGTCTGAAAAGCCACTTTCCCCCTTGTTACACATCGTGCTTTTTTTTAATAAGGGCATTAATAGCCCCCTTTTCATACAAGAAAAAGCTCATGGGGGATTGAGCATTTCGAGTCTTCAACTACTCGAATAAAAATGAAAAAAATTATTATTTTTGATTAACTTTTAGGTTTTATATTTTGTTATAAAAATACAAAAATTTAACATCAATTAATTGTTTTTACTAATTTCCAGAATTATTTAAAATTTTTACAAAATTTACAAAATGTACAAAATTTTTCAAAATTTTTCATATTTTCAAAATTTAAAAATGTTTTAAATTTTCAATATTATTTAAATTTTTAAAATTTCTAAAATTTTAAAAATTTCCAAAATTTAAAAAAAATCCAAAATTTTCAACATTTTATGAAGTTTTGACAAAGTTTTACTTGGAAAAAACCACTAGCTATAGGGCGGAACAGTACTTTTCCTCCCGCTGCTGAATTTCTTTTCCCACTACTCAAAATACGCTCGATCGAAAAGTTCAATTTTCCATTCGCTTTTTACATGCACTTATTAGAAAAAAGTAATTGTTAATGTAGTTGAAAGTAAAAGTGTGTTTTTATTATATATTACCTACTTTTTTCGGTAAATTCAAACATTTTATCAAAATATAACGCAAGCCTGTATTATCCTTTACCTTCCGTAAGGTTCTGAGAGCCAATAAGATCGAATTGGGGTTTATAAGGTTTTATTATATTCATAATACATATAATTATACAGCTAATGTGGGGATTTGAAAATAAAAATTTTGGTCCAAAGTTATAGCCCAATTAAGCCATATTTTATGTTAATGTTTTTAAAAATCATAAAATATGACATAGGCTATAATTTAATCAATAATTTTTATTTTCAAACCCCCGCATTCGCTTCATAATTATATGTATTATGAATATAATTAAACCTTATAAACCCCAATTAGATCTTATTGGTTCTCAAAACCTTGCGGTAGGTGAAGGAATATCCAGGCTTTCATTATAGCCAATCAAGGAGACCTAAGGATCGTAACAAAAATTAAAAAAAAAATTTCCGTTATATTTTGATAAAATGTTTGAATTTACCGTAAAAAAGGTAATATATATATATATATATATATATATATATATATATATATATATATATATATATATATATATTGTTCGAGGAAATTGCTGTAATCACTTTATTTATAAATGCAATTTCTTTCTTTTCAATAATACACCTTTAAATTTTAAATTAATTGTGAATACGTTTTAAGGTAAAAGTGAGTGTTTCCATTATATATATATATATATATATATATATATATATATATATATATATATATATATATATATATATATATAATGGAAACACTCACTTTTACCTTAAAACGTATTCACAATTAATTTAAAATTTAAAGGTGTATTATTGAAAAGAAAGAAATTGCATTTATAAATAAAGTGATTACAGCAATTTCCTCGAACAATCATTAACAAAGACGAGAATCAATCTTACTGTCGAAATTGTATACATATATATATATACATATGAATATCGAATTCTTATCTTATGAAAACAAGTAAAATTTGAATGTCAACTTAATGTTAAAAATATGACTAATATGATTGGCAATTGAGGAACAAAATTTTTATATATTTTGCGATTTTGTCATAAGTACGTATTTGAATCACATAAAATTTAATACAGCTGTGTAAGTTAACAGATAATAATCCTTTCACAGAATACATTAAAAGTACTGCACGTGTTTTTAGAGTTATAAAATATAACAGCAGGTTATTGTTTGCTTTGATTATTTGCAACGAAGAATCAATGCCCTTATTGTTAGTATGATTATCAGAGACAAAAAATTGTATAAAAAGCTTAAAGTAAACCTATAGTCAAACATGATGTATAAAAAATAGTTTTTATTTTTATTTTTTAAAAAGTCTATACTTTTAACTTTAAAAGTGTTGTATGTTGAACTATGATGACTTCGTTTTGAAAACTGATAAATTGAAACGGATTGTTAAGGATTGACATAATTTTTTTAAAACTCTTCGTTTAATGTCTTATATTAAATTAATATACAATTTTTTGCTTAATTCCTCGTTTATTGATATAAATCTAAAATAGGTATTTTTCGATCTGATATGGATTGCACTAGATTACACTGCAAACTTGTACCTGATTGACATTGATTATAACGTATTGCAACATATAAGATATCAAATTTTAGTTTAACGATTATATGCATTGAAATGGATTAGTACAAAGAAAATTATATAATCCGTTACAATCCGCTTCAGTTTGCTTGCTTCTGAAACATTAACGAGAAATATCCATATATATATTCTCTATGTTATACAATTATATCCCCCTTTTTCTATGTTATTTTGGTCAACTTATCGAAATTTTTCGTTATATTACGTTATGTATGCGCTATTTTTCGTTATTTTGACATTACTTATTCGCTCTTTTACGTTATTTTACATTATTTCACGTTATTCTACATTATTTTACAACCAAGAATTAGATCTTCCCCGTATCTTCCCATATCTACGTTATTTATGAGCTCTTTACCGTTATTTTACGTTAATTTACATTATTCTACATTATATCGACGTCCCTTACGAAGACTAGCACATTTCAGGTTTCTCGAAAAATACTAGTTCTCAGGAATCTCCTACGAAAATTAGCTATTTTCAGAGCTTTAAACAAAAACTATAATATTAATTATTTTCTTAGAAGATCGAAGAAAATAATAGTATCAATCAAAAAATTTAAAAAATGCTAGTTTTTTATAAGAGGACTCTGAAAATAACTACGTGTTTTTAGAAAATCTGAAATATGCTACTTTTTTAAGGGCGTTATTGTGGCCTATTTTTTTTTATAATTTTTCGTTATTTTTACGTTATTTATGACCAATTTTTCGGTATTTATATTATTTCACTAAGGTGGCAGGTGAAAGACAAACGACTTAAGTCCATTTTAATAAAAGTTGAGTTTCGAACGAATTTGGTTTCCTTACATAGTATATAATTTCTAATAATAATGCAGAAAATCAGAAAAGTGTGAAAACAAATAACCATATTTACTACTTAGGAATTTTTTTAACATTAGTTTAAATGGAAAATAAAAACTTTAAACCTTAATATATCAAAAACATAAAGAGTGGACTGTCATCGTTTTTCCGGGAATCTACAGATATATATCTCTGTGCGTGTGCGTGTGTGGCAGTGGGTTGTGTATGCGTATGCGTATGTGTATATATAATTACATATTAATGAACTCAATGAAGTTACGTGAATAAAAAAGCATTCCAATGCATGAACCGTTTAAATCCAGTAACGACAATAATACATAAATTTGTGTAAAAATCGACATTTTTTGTGTTTTTTTGCCATCTTTTAGCCAACTATTGTATATAAACAACTGGATATAGGACATAAAACAAAAAATTATGAAACTTTATGAAGGTCCTACGATTCCATAACTATATGAAAATACAATTGTTCCAATAAAATCGTAACGTCACAAGTGTAAATATTGTCAATTTAGAAAATATTTAGTTGAACGACATTTTTTTATTATTTTAACCGATTTTAATGTTTCGGGGCTTATTTTTTTCCTTAAACACTTCTCTACAAAGTTAACGGAAGAAAATTATAAAATTATATATCTGTAATAAGAGAAAGCTAATTATTTATAAGTAAACCCGTAAAACTTTATAATAAACCAGTTGCTTAATTTCTCTTATCACAGATATATTATTTTATAAATATCTTTCGTTATAACTTCGTAGATAAATGTTTAAAGAAAAGAATAACCTTCAAACATTAAAATTGATTAAATAATAGAAAAAATAATTGGGTTTTAACTAAATATTTTTTAAATTGACAATATTTACACTTGTGATGTCACGATTTTGTTGGAACAATTTTTATTCATGTAGCTATGGACTATTATTAGGTACATTTCATTAGTTTTATCATATGACCTATATAAACGCTCATATGATTTTTTGTTTTATATCTTATATCTAGCGAATGACCCTCCAAAAAGTATATATCATATATATTTTTTCCTATAAAAAAAAACATAAATAACAAGATGAGCAGTTTTTTATTTTTCCTAGCTAGGACACCAAACATTTCGAGATCTGTGACATACATTTCAAAAGGAAAAAATAAATTCCTACAAGAAAAAAATGTTTTCAAAATAAATCCATGCATCCAAAAAGGTCGAACCTTTTTATTAAGGCGGGGTTGAAAAATCTATTAAAACTTTGCTGATTTTTCTAGGCTCTCAATTTAAAAGTAAGTTAGTATTTGAAAAAATGTGCTACCATGAATTTTTTCAAAGGTTAATAATAGAGGACTTACTTCATCAAATATGTATTAATACTCACAAAAAGTTTCAAGCTCTTTGATAAATAGTTTTTGTACAAATATAATCACGAAAAAAAAATTTTTTTTTCCTTTCATCCCAGCACTTCAAAGTTAAGAACTCGCGTTAATACTCTTTTAATTAATCGTTCACCTCATTAGCAATATATCACAATCAAAATTCGACAACAATATTCCTACGTATAATCATACCCAAATGCTCTAATTCTCCATTTAAACATTTAACACAACAGCCGCACGCAATTTGAAAAGCGCGGGTCTATTAAGTACCGACACTCGACAATGTAGAAAAATAAATCTTTCACGCTCCCTACAGTTCCAACCACCGCCGCAGTCGTCGTCACAGCGCTGCTCGCATATTCTTTTTTCTTCCCCTTTTTGAATTTGCCGCACATTCGAAAACGTCAGTTGCGTGTTTTGGTCAGTAGGTACCTATCGCGAAGATTCCTGCGTGCGCGCGTCCTTCCCTCCAAAAGTGACTTGTTGCAGGTTATACACTTACGGCGATGCATTTGCGTTTTAACTGATTCAAAAGGGACATTTGCAGTTATGTCCCAGCGTCGGAGCAGAAATCGCCGGTTATCGGCTCGCAGGTCCAGCAACGTCTCGGGGATACTCGATGATAACACCAACGTCATCGACGGCAGTGAGTGTATATACTTTATATACTTTATGTGTACTGGCTTTGTTTGTTTTGATTTGTTTGGAAAGTGGTGGACGCGAGTGTCGAGCTGATTTAGCGTCGTGATTGTTGTAGTTTTTCTTGGATTTAAATGTTTCTACGTTCAGAATAACACTATGATAGCTGAACATTTTGTTTGCCTGGCTTTGGTGCAAAAAGACACTTATAGTAAAGTAAAAGCTCTACCCACTGGAGCTTGTACCTCAAGGAAGAAAAAGAAACTGTAATACCTTCATCTTCGATGACAATAAGATTCAAAAGTTAATTTATATTTCAAGTAACCAGTCTTTACTTGTAACTTGGAAGTTTTAAATTAATTAAGTAACGTGTTAAAATATTAAATGCAAAAGTTTTGAACTAAGGTAGAAAACTGAAGAGCGGTGTAAACTTTTTTACAGACTATACCATAATATAGATAGAATAATAACACAAGATACAATGTTTACTTAACGATATCTTTGAAACAGGACTGCAAACCATAGTTTTTCTTCGTTCTACATAATTTACTTAGTAATTCTTAACGTTATAGTTTTTTAGAGAAAATATATAGGAAATTTCTTTCTCTATCTCATCCTTTCCTTATATCTTACATGTTAAAGCTCGCATTTTTGATATTGAATACCTCCACCACTGGCTTTGTTCTTCCAGTTTTTTGGGTGCATAGATAATACTATTATCAATATATTTTCAAAATTTCAAACAAAAACATAGAGAATTGATCAGCTTGTGAACGTCCTTAATAGAAAGCTTGAATTCTGTACTTTATTATGCACTCGTTAAATTATTGTATCATTCTTTTTATAATTTACAATACTTTATTTATCAAAATATACTATGTTTTAAAATCAAATTTACAGTGTTTTTTTACTGGAGAGGACAAAGTTTCTCATAGATTTAAATATTATACCCCCAAAACGAGATTATGAGAGGTCAAAATTTAAAATGCAAATGTAATAATATCATAAAATTAATGAAAATAACAGAATGGTCAAATGTTCTACAGATTTGTTGATAATGAAATATGTATTACAATAGAGATTATAAATTATTTAATATAATAAAAACTATTTCTTCAAATATCTTTTTTCTCAGATGTCTAGAATTAATTGAATCGAGTAAAATTTAGTTATTTTACTTGGCTTATCTGTACCTTTAAAAATTAAAAACCTAATTTAAAGACAATTTTCAATAGATGCTTTTACATTATTAGTAGTTTATAATTGAAACTAAGTTTCAAAGAATAGGTCAATTATAATATGAGTGTTATGACGTTTTCAGTGTTATGTATAGTTAAAACAACTTTTTACCATCAAATAAACTTGACTGAAGTCTAGATTATAAAAATTTAATTTTATGATTATGAAGAATCATCCATGTATTCTTATAGTTTTATAACCTTTTTCTTTTATTGTAAGAATTTAAATTATTTCATTAATTTATCATTTTTTATTTTGTAGATGATCCTCTATGGTATGACAGATCAATTATACGTCCATCAACGTCGCTTGTTTTCACAAGAAATGCAAGTACCATTTTGGATCCTGACTCAAATATCAATGCATCTCAACTATCAGAGAAATGGTATAATAATTTGTCGAGATCGGACAGCTCTAAGCTAATGGAGGAGGCTGTCAAAAAGAATATTGATGATCGATTAAATGGTAATAAATCTTTATATTTTATATTATTTAATGTTTTAAATATTTTGAACAATTTCTTTAAACAATAAAGGATTTTACAGATTCAAGTGATAGCACGGTTATAGATCCAGCAACAGAATCAGAAAGTGATCAAGAATCTCAGAAAAGACGTGCCAATTTCAGAGCAAATCAAAGAAAGATTAATAAGAGCGATAAAAGTAATGTTTTCTTAAAAGCTTTGGAAAAGACAACTGATTCACATCACACAAGAAATTTTACTTTTCAATTGCCTGAAGGCAATGAGAGCGAATCAACTAATGATGATTCAAAAACCATAAAAAAATTGAGACCCAGAGTTTTTAAAACCAACAAACACTCAAAGGAAAATGCGAGTAATTTTGATGATCTTTTTTATAATGACAGTGCATCGGAACAGATACAGGTGCATTCTAGAAATACAAGGTCATCTTTGAAACGAAAAAGTAAAGATATCAGCGAACTCATTGCAACTCCTGAAGTAGCTCAGAAGTTGAGTAAAAGTCGACTTGGAAAACTATCAGAAGCTGACACCTCATCGCATACGCAAACAAATAATAAAACTATAAACAAATTTGTAAATATAACTCAAGACAAAACTGTTCTCGTAACACCTGTAAAAGAACTACGTAGTAGAAGTATTGTATCAACACCAACAAAAGAGAATACTCCAAGAAAATCATCTCAAAGGAAGTCCGTTAGAGTGGCTAAACAGTCTGTCGTTGACAAATCAGTAGATACAAGTACTAGTATAACAGAAAATGTACAAAAGAAGAGAGCAGCATTATTTTCACAAGAAAACAAAGATAAAACTAAAAATAGTTTGTTCGATGATGCTTTAGAAGATGATGAGGATGAACCAAGCCCAGATTCTGTTAGTATATTTAATTTTGTATTTACATAATCTTTGAAAAAATGTATCAAGATTTATCTTGCTTATTTTTTAGCAGGAGAACAAACTAGTGATAAACATGGCAGAAGAAGATGCAGATGAGACAAATGAGAAAAATAATGAAGGGGATGAAAGTGAGAGCTCATCGATTCCTAAGTCTATTAGAAGAACAAGATCCCGTTCACTGTTCACAGAAAGAAAATCTTCAGATGAATCTGAAAATGAAGAAATTTTGGAAAGTCAAAATAGAACAGGGACTCAACAAACAAAGGTATTTAACGAATAATTTCTGCATTAATTTGAAAAAGACTAAGTATTTCATTATTTACATGTTTAATTAATTTCATAAAATTTTATATACAATATTTCTTCCTATTTAGAACAACGAAAATGAAAACTCTCAAAGAACAGTGCCAAGACTTAGTTCGGTGCTAGCAAACATATCTAAAAATCAGTCTAAATTACAAAATAAATCGGTAGGCAGTAAATCGACTAATAGTTCTTCAAGCAATAAATTAACTGCTACTGCAGGACTAACCGAAGAACAACATTCATCAAGTTCATCCAGCCCTAAAATTTTTGATACATCAAAAAAGCCACACCCATCAATTATAGATGAGTCATCGGATGAAGAAATTTTCGACTTATCAAAATCTCATGTTGATAATGATACCCAGGTAAACCAATTACCCTAAAAAAAATTACTCTTAATTTTTCATGAAATGCGTATTATAATACAATTTAAAAACTCTTCTCTTTTTAGAACAACAAAACAAGAAAATCCCAGAATCAATCTCAAGCTCAGAAATTGAGCCGAGTATTGAGGCAATCTAAAAGTATGTCCAAGTCAGCAAATAAATCTGCGATCAGTCAATCGGAGAAATCCTCGCGAAAATCCAAAAGTACGTTGAACGCTGACGACGACAATGACGAACAATCGGATAGTGACGAAGGCAGCCCCGAAGTTCCTAATAAATCACGTTCACGTTTATTCAGAAGAACTACAGCATCTGGGGGTAAAAATGATTTCGAGGAAGCTTTGGATACTGAGGTAAATCAATCGAATATTGTAGATGCATCATTGGATGAAAATTTCCAGTGTTCAGTTTAAATGCGATTTTTTTGGTTGCAAAAGTTGGATGAAGTTACTATCAAAGAACGTGGGTATCGACATGTATTCTTCTTTATCTGTTTTCTTTACCGGCGCGGGACCCACTTTCTTCAATCAAAAATCGTATCTACAGCAGATAAGCTTTTAGGTTTGTATTCCCGGGTGATGTCGAGGAGAAATGCAGAAAATCGCGTAGATACGGTTATCAGTTTGCAGATACCCATTTTCTTCGTTTGTAATTCTCTAAAATCTCTGTAGATAGGATAATTCGGACCTAATTATCTTATTACAATAATTACAGTTGGTAATTACTATTAGTATAGATAAATGCATTTTTTCATGACATCCAACGGTATAAAAAACTCATTTTTCATAAAAAATGCAGATACCCACTTTTTTCATTTGCACGGCAGAATACTAAGGTCATTACTATTTCAAAAACCGCTGCCAATTCATTGTCACTTAGCTTCGTTAAATATAATTAACTATTTCTATATAAAATCATTCCATCCACCTAATGTATTAATGTTTTGAGCACTTTCAAAAACATTTGCTTTAGTTGTGAGTTAATTAGATTACAAAAAACTGAAACTTCCTACCTAATAAATTTTAATTTACATTAATAATATGCAAGTTAAATATCTTCTTTGTTTAGAACAACAAGACTGATAAGTCCCAAAATCAATCTCAAGTTCAGAAATCGAGCCGAACATCGAGGCAATCTAAAAATTTGTCCAAATCAGCAAATAAATCTGCGATCAGTCAATCGGAGAAATCCTCGCGAAAATCCAAAAGTACGTTGAACGCCGACGATGATAATGACGAACAATCGAATAGTGATGAAGGCAGCCCCGAAGTTCCTAATAAATCACGTTCACGCTTATTCAGAAGAACTAAAGCTTCTGGTGGTGAAAATACTTTCAAGGAAGCTTTGGATACTGAGATAAATCAATCGATTCTAGATGAGTCATCGGATCAAGAAATTTTCAATGTCTCAAAGACTGACAGTAATAATACTAAGGTAATTACTACTAAAAAACCGCTGCCAATTAATTACCATTTAGCTTCCTTAAATATAATTAAATATTTCTAAATAAAATCATTTCATCTACCTAATATATTAATGTTTTGAGCTCTTTCAAAAACATATGCTTTGATTGTGAGTTTATTATATTACAAATAAAATGTAACTATCCACCTAAAAAATTTAAATTTTTTGCATTAATAATAGACAATTTGAATATCCTTTTTTGATTAGAACAACAAGACGGATAAGTCCCAAAATCAATCTCAAGCTCAGAAATTGAGCCGAGCATCGAGACAATCTAAAAGTGTATCCAAGTCAGTAAATCAATCTGCGATCAGTCAGTCGGAGAAATCTTCACGAAAATCCAAAAGTGCGTTACACGCTGACGACGACAACGACGAACACTCGGATAACGAAGAAGGCAGTCCTGAAATCCCTAATAAATCACGTTCTCGCATATTTAGAAAAAGTAAAACATCTGGCGATGAAAATGCTTTTGAGAAAGCTTTGGATACTGAAGAGAACCAATCAAATGTTAATGAATCATCGGATGATGAAGGAATTTTCAATGTCTTGACGACGGCCAGTAATAAAACTCAGGTAATTAGTATTAAACATATTACTCTCCATTCTAAAAATTTTAAATTCGCATTAATAATATTCAATTTGAGTATAATTTCTTCTTAGAACAACAAGAAGGATGAGTCCCAAAATCGAAGTCAAGCTCAGAAATCGAGCCGAATGTCTAAAAATGTATCCAAATCACTAAATAAATCTGCGAGTAGTCAAGCGGAAAAATCTTTCCAGGCGCGAAAGTCCAAAAGTGCCTTGAACACTGATGATGACAACGACGAAGAAGTTGATATTGAAGTAGGCAGTCCTGAAATTCCTAATAAGTCACGTTCACGCTTATTTAGAAAAATTAAAACATCTGGCGATGAAAATGCTTTTGAGAAAGCTTTGGATACTGAAGAGAACCAATCAAATGTCAATGAATCATCGGATGATGAAGGAATTTTCAATGTCTTGACGACGGCCAGTAATAAAACTCAGGTAATTAGTATTAAACATATTACTCTCCATTCTAAAAATTTTAAATTCGCCTTAATAATATTCAATTTGAGTATAATTTCTTCTTAGAACAACAAGAAGGATGAGTCCCAAAATCGAAGTCAAGCTCAGAAATCGAGCCGAATGTCTAAAAATGTATCCAAATCACTAAATAAATCTGCGAGTAGTCAAGCGGAAAAATCTTTCCAGGCGCGAAAGTCCAAAAGTGCCTTGAACACTGATGATGACAACGACGAAGAAGTTGATATTGAAGTAGACAGTGCTGAAATTCCTAATAAATCTCGTCCACGCTTATTTAGAAAAAGTAAAACATCTGGTGATGAAAATGCTTTTGAGGAATCATCGGATGATGAAAAAATTTTCAAAGTCTCGATGACGGACAGTAATAAAACTCAGGTAATTAGTATTAAACATATTACTCTCCATTCTATAAATTTATATTCGCAATTAATAATATACAATAAAAATTAATATACAATTTGAATGTTTTTGTTTCTTAGTTCAAGGCAGAGAAGTCTGAAAATCAATCTCAAGCTCAAAAATTTAGCCGAATATCCACTCAATCTAAAAGTGTATCTAAGTCACTAAATCAGTCTGTGAGCAGTCAAGCCGAAAAGTCTTCCCATGCGCGCAAATCCAAAAGTGCGTTGAACACTGACTATGACAATAATGATGAAGGAAGCCTTGGGAGTCCCATACTTTCCAATAAATCACGTTCACGCTTGTTCAGGAGGAATAAAGTATCTGATGGCGGAAATGTTTTTGATAAAATTCTGGAAACCGATAATTCAACGATTAATGAAAACTCTAAGGTACAGACCTACTGAACATTTTATCTGTAAACTAATAACTAAAAAAGTACAAAAATTTATAAAATTTGTACCTGAATTTGGATTCATGATTATATACTTTTTTAAATTTAATTCTGTGACTTCAAGGCATAACAACTTAATTCCACTTTTCGCGATTTCGAGAGAATAGCATTTTTATGTACTTATTGTTGGAAACTGCTACATTGCCTAAAATAAAAATTTATTTTCTTCTCATTTAGTTGGGCATCACATACCAATATAATCATAAATTTAAACATAAGATAATCTTTTTTTTTGTTTCTTCGTAAGATCGTATAACAAAGCAAAGTTATTTCATGCTGTTAACATAATAAACTAGTTAAGAACAACATACATTTCGGTTTTCAACGCGTAAAAGTAGACGAATGTTGTTCTCCTTAGTGTAATATGAATATTGTGGACAATGAAAACTTAAGTTATTATGACGCGAACAAATCGCAAAAAAGTGAACTATGTCGCGAACAAATGCAAAAAAGTCGACTAAAGTCATTATGCACAGAGCTAATATGAGTCACTGGTCATGCTTTATGAGCTGCTGTAAATTTTATGAAAGAAGATCAATTAAACATTTAAATTCCACAAAAATCTTGATTTTCATAAAAAAGTGACTTAAGCTGTTATGCCTCGAAGCTACAGAATTATACTTTGTTACGTTGTAACATTTTTGCACTGTTGTACTTTTCAACTTTAAAAACACTTTTTTACAATTTTTTACATAATTTTGTTAACCCACTTATGTTTCTAAAGAAACCAACCGTTTCTCTTTAAATTATTCAAATGAGTTCTTATGAAACTTAGGATACCAGAGTTTTGAATCCGCGGAATTCCAATTTGTCAAAATTCAACATTTAATACGTATGTTGGTATCCCTACAGCAAACGAATTAAAAGAAAAATAAATTTAGCTGAAAATAAATAACAATTGTGGGATTCTTCATGTTGCCAAATACGAATTTGAACTCCGATTTGAAAAGCGATATTTCGAAACATATGTCGCCATACTGTATCCCCCATTTTGAATCCACTATTTTAGTTTGCCATATCAAATCAGTCATTTTGAATCGTATCAATTGTACATTCAAATTTCTACTCAGTTCAATGGTAACAATACTCTCGAGCAACAAACCTGATTAACCCACTTAAATCGAGTAGGAAAGAAAAGTGCAAATCACGCATCATCACTGTCAAGTGTCAAACCTCAAAAATAACGAAACTCACTCCAAATTCAGATACTCCTCCCTCTCTTTCCTCCTCCCAGCAAAGTAACTCCAGGCTCTCCGCATTTCAGACCGCCAACGCATCTCGCTCGGCAAGATCCTCACCGAGGCGCAAATCGAGCCGAGCTCCGAACGACTCCCATGGCTCGATCGACGAGTCGGGCAAGAATCGCTCCCCGAACGCCTCCGGGAGCACGCGGGAGAGCACGAGACGCGACAGTCGGAGGGAGCAGAGCGAGGACGAGACCTCGACGATACCCCAGCACATCAGGCGCACGCGATCAAGACTGTTTCCCAGGCCCGAGACGGCGGAGGACGAGGCCTTCGATGACGTCTCCGATAGGGAGAATGAGGTGAACGACGCGGGGCTCGAGAATTGATTTTAGATTTGTCAGTCGTGAACGATCAGCAGTGAACGAATTTTTTTCTTTACCATAATGTTGAATTTAACACTCTTTGATAATTCTTTGATGTAGCAGATTGCTTCCCCTGATCTTGAAATACCGCTTATTTAAGCGAATAGACAGATAGGGTCATTTGTCTTAAATTGTAAATTATTTTCTATGATATAAAATATTTGTAAATAATATGATAGCTACATTTTTTAAATAGTATAGATTACTGTCATTTTTGTATTTTTATTTTAAATACTACACTGAAAAAAAAATTGTTAAATCTAAGTAAACGTTTCTTTCAATCGTACTAAGAAAAGATTTATTTGATAATAGTAAATATTTAATTATGCTTAGACTGGTATTCATCAATTCAATAAATATTTACTAAATTTAAGAAATATTTACTTTATTTAAGTAAATCTTTTCTTAGTACGATTCAAAGAAACGTTTACTTAGATTTAACAAATTTTTTTTTTCAGTGTATGTATATTTAATGTTCTGATTTTGCATAATTCTGTCTCTATATTTTATTCCAACCGATGTATATAATATATAAAAAGATATGTCCTTACTTACTGACTGACTGACATACTAACTGACTCATCAACGCCCAGCCAAAATCTTTAAATCTAGCGACTTGAACCGGATGGTATATTGTTGTTACGTTGGAAGCAACTATTAAAAAGGAATTTAACGAAATTCAAACTGTAAGGGAGTAAATTTTCTTAATTTCACATTTTTAAGGGGTTAAAATCTATAAAATGTGATATCGGCTTTACTATCAATTATAATGGTTTTGTAAACAAAATTCTAAAAATTAATTACCATATTTTTCCCTAATCAACCCCTAAGTGGGTAAATTTTTCAAATTTCAGAACCTAATTAATCGAAAATGGCAAAATGTGTCTTTACGCAATCATTCAAAATCTCCAAGGCCCGATGAGTAATCGACTTAATTATCGTATAGAAAGTTCACTAATGCTAATTCCTAAATATCATCCTAAAATTCAACCCCTATCTCCTACATTTCAATCTGGGAAACTCGAATTTTGCCATTCTCTTCGCTGCTCTCTCAAATTCCAGCAAATTTCAACGAACAATGAACTCCTTCTCGATTCCAGAGCGTGCACCGAAGCCACTTGAACGACTCCCCGACCTCCAGCCGAAGCATCTCCGCCTTGCGCGAGGCAGCCTTCGCCAAGCCGAGTCCCGGGACCTTCAAGAAACCGCGAGTCCTGCTGCAGAGGCTGTCGTCCATCGAGAGCCTGAAGGAGAACCAGAACCAGAACCGACAGATCGACGGATCGCACAAATTACCGATCAGGATCAAGTCGGACGTGCTGCTGAACAGATCGAAGGAAGCATTGAACAGATCGAGGGAGTCGGGTACCGAAGCGTTGAGCAGGAATAGCAGCGAAAGTTTGACAGAGAAGGCGAGCGAGACGGGAGAAGGAAGCTCCGCGAGGAAGTCGAAGGGGTCGCAGGTCGGTGTCGAGGGAAGCACGACGGGCCAGAGGAGCCAGGGGAGTAAGAGCGGCCGGAGCTCCGTGGAGACGTCCAGCGATGGCACGATCGGGGATGGGGTGAGTTTGATTTTCGGGACTCTCTTCGAATTTTGTACTTTGAAGGAAAATAGTATATTACGCAACTAGGGGCGAAAATGGGTATTTCCAAGCGAGGATGATGATTGAGCACGAGTGGAAGCCGAGACGTACACGAGTGCTCAAAATCATCATCCGAGTCTGGAAATACCCTTTTGCCCCAAGTTGCGTACCGTATTCTTTATAACAAGTGTATAACGAAGGCCATTCTTTGTTGTCTACAAAGTGGATTGAGAATAGAGTTTTTCGAGTCGTCCACTTTATTAAGGAAATGGAGCAAAAATAAATAAAGGGTACCGAAAATAAAAGGTAGCGAAAATGAGTACTCGTATTTTCGCTACCAATAAAAGGTAGCGAAAATAAGTATTTTCGGTACCCTTTATTTAACGCGCGGAAAACTCTATTTTCGCTGCACTTTATAGGCGCCAAAAATGGTCTTTTTTATTCACGTGTTATAAAAAAATATTTATTCACGACTTAACTAAAATAACCACTTTCTTGTCCTGAAAAGCGGGACTAAAGTAGCTTTTTATTCCCTCGTATATTTTTTCCCGCAATTGCGGGGGAAAAAGTTCTTATTTCCCGCAAATGTGGGAATAAATTTCTTATTTCACGCAAATGCGGGGATAAAGTTCTTATTTAAAAAACTAAACTTTACTCCCTCATGAATTTCTCTTTTTTTTTTCAATTTTTCTCAATTTTCGCTTCTTTTTGTGGGTCCCACTTTTCAAGTCAACAAAGTGGCTACAGTAAAGTCGTGAATAAAGTTCTATATGCAATTCGGGAGTAAAGTCGATCAATCCCTCTAAGTCATTTTTTGCATAATTCAAAAAATCTTTTTTACAGGAATCTGTATTATCGTGTTCTCTATTTTAAATGATTAAAGGGGATGTCGGTGCCAGTATGCTGTTGCGTACTTACCAACATTTTCGTATTTTCTATTAATCATCTCAGTCATCCGGTGTTTCTTAAGAGGATGTCGATTATCGATACAGATTCCTACTATTCCACGTACGGTCTTTGTTATATATTTTATAGCACACTAACCTCAAAATGCCAACTTTATTGTCGATTTTGAGGTTGTTGTGTTATAAAATATCGTATGAGACTGTTGTGGAAGGTGTTTTTCTACCTTGCTCGATTTTCTCACTCGCTTCGCTCGTGCGAAAACCCTCGAGCAAGGTAGAAAACCATCTCCCACAACAGTGTCATAATATACTAATAATAATATAATTTTAATAATAATTAGTTTCATATATAGTTCGTTTGAGAATAAGCAATATTTTAAGTCCCAAAACAGTACATATCAGTATTTATTTTTTGAGAAAAGTTTGAATTACAAAAAAATGAGGTTCTGTTTAGCCATTGATTTTGTAATTCAAAGTTTTCTCAAAAACGAAATAACGATAAGTTGTTTTTTGGCGCACAAAATATTGCTTATTCTCAAACGAAGCGGGGACAACTAGTAGCTTTATATTAGCTTTAGAATCTATGTCGGTAATCGACGTCTTCTTAAGGTATTATAAACACCGAATGATCGAGATCATTAATGAAAACAAAAAGTTGAATTGAAATAACGAAAAATACGATGTAGAATTTGCATTTGGCTCCGACATGCCCTTCAAACTTTTTTGAAAGAAAAATAAACAGCTTACTGTGCAATCCGTATTTGTATAAGTTTATGTATTCGATTTTGTAAGCGATAAATCAGGTAATACCTAAAAACATCAAGTGATTCGTCAGGTTTTTCATCTTACTGATCGCCTGATATTTTATTAGAGATACCTCTCAGCCTTACTTAAAACACCTCTCTAGAATTCTGTAGTTGGCATAAAGGATCGGATGGACCCTCAACCAACTTGAAACATGAATCTCTACAAAAGTCAAAAAAATTTCTGTTTAAGTTAAAAAGTTACATTTCCACGTAGTATAATTTGTTTAGCAAACAAAAATCAATAAACAAGTTAATACCATACCTAAAGTTGACATATAATAAAAGAAACGATTAGTTACTAACTGCACCAAAACACTCTCCGTATTCTCCGCAGCAAAATCAGAACAAATCCGCGTCGGCTCGCGTCCCGGAGAAGTCGCCGACTGCCGCTGCTGACGTCGACGACGACGACGACGACTTCGACGACCTGCTGCACACGCCGAACCCGGCCCAGTCGACCCTGAACCCGAGCGGCAAGCCCGTCACGCGCATCACCCAATTCTCGTTCCGGCACAGCGTTATCAACGAGTCCGAGATTCTGGAGTCGCCCGAGTTGCGGCCACCTGCGTCCAAAGGTTTATAAACCGTCGAGATATCGAATGGGTTTTCACTATTATAGTACAGAAGTGTACACTGGAAAAAGTCGTTTGTAGATTTACAACGGCAATTGTAAATCTATTACTAGTCTGAGAGTAGGAAAAGAACAACGCCACTGTAAAAACCCTACATTGAATGTAGTAGGTTTACACCGCCGTTGTAAATTCACAAACAAAATTGTAAATTTACCAGCCTGAGAGTTGGAAAAAAATAATCCTACTCTGAGTGTAGTAATTTTACAGTCATTGTAAAGTTACAGAAACTTGTAACTTTACAAAAATCTAGTAAAAGTTCTAAAATCTAATAAAAGTACTACAATCAGAGTAGTATTAGGTAAAAATGTAAGACGAATGCAAAAATCCAGTTTTCTCAAAATTTGGATACTTTTTGGCTAATACAATAAGGGATAATCCCGAAAATATTTATACAGTCACTTGAAAGAAAAAGGTATAGCCAATAAAGCGTTTCATTCCAGTATAAAGTGTGAAAAAATTAGCCATCATAACCTCAAACATCACGGCTTACACCGTCGCACGTAAATTTACAACGTCGCTTGTAAATTTATAGTTTTCTAGTAAAAACACTACACTCAGACTAGAACTTTTTATTTCCAACACTCAGAGTAGTAAATCTACAAGAGGATTTTTTACAGTGTAGGGATAGATGCTAGTAGTGGTTTGTCTCGAAAGAACTGTTTCAAGAGAAAAAAATTAATATAAAAGAGGTCAGGAGTCTAGTAGCACAAAAGGGGTTTTCAAACGTTTTAAAGGCGTGTACATTCGAACTTTCGAATGTTGAGAACTGAAGTTGAAAAGGCGTTGGAAAAATGTCAAAATGTGCGCAATTTCTATTGCGTGGTTGTAATTGAGGATCCAGAACGGATAACTCACCAAACGCTTAAAATTGGGAAAAGATTTTTTTGGAAAAAGTAATTTTTTTATGGCGATGCTAAAGCTACCGGTCACCAATAATTACGAGGAACCACTATTTTCATTTAATTTTTATTTTAGTTTAAATATCTCTCTGGAACGTTGTTGTCTTAACAAAAAAACCTTACATAGAGATATTTTCTTAAAATTGAGAATTGAACGAAAATAATGTTCCCCCGTATTTGCTGATAACAGGGTGGCTTAACATCACCTTAAGGTCAAAAACTGAATTTTAAAATTTGATCCGGACGCTCAATCAAAGCATTTTTAAAATGTTTTTCAATCGTCAACAAATACTAAGCGTAATTCTCGGGCTACTACTAGGTGACAGATTTTCAGATTTTGCAATTTTATATGCAAATAGCGCTAAGATAATATAATGTTTATACATAAGGCAGAAAACAGTAAATGAAGTGACAAAATTCCTGCTACTTCACATAAAGTATTATCCCATTTAGAGTGACGCATTTACTATACAAATAAACTAATATCTATTTATCTATTTAAAGGTCAACCTCCAGCTCCAGTTAAATCTCGAACTCCAATTCCTGCTCCAGCAAAATCTCGATCTCCAACTCCAACTCCTGCTCTAACCAAATCTCGAACTCGAAGTCGAACTCCAATTCCACCTCCTGCTCTAACTAAATCTCGAACTCGAAGTCAAACTCCAATTCCAACTCCTGCCCCAGCTGAAGCCGTAGCTCCAGATTCTCCTCCTGATACCGTTCAGGAGAATACTACCGAGGAGGAGGAGGACGAGGAGCTCAAGCAAGACGTGGACGTCGAACACGACGAGGACGTCGGGCAGGACAAGAGCAAGGACGTCGACGTCGACGTGATGGACGACAGCGACGACGGCGACTATCCGCTGCTGACGAGGGAATTGAACGACATTCCCTACGAGGCCGAGAAGACGACGTACGTTGAGGAGGAAATACCGTTTCTGAGCGCTGGGTAAGGATTGTAATCACTTTTTTTAACCCCTTTTTAAGTAGTTTTGGGCTAATTACAGTTGATTGGATGTTTTAATTGGGAATTTGCATGCATTTCTCGAATGTTGACTTTCTTGTCTATTTATATAAATCTATGACACTGTCCATATTGCAGTATGATTCTATAACATGGACACCCTGTTAACAGCAGGATCTTAAAGAACTCTAGCGAGTCCAACACAAGCTTCTTAGACACCTTGCCTTTAAAACTAATTCATCGTTCAACGTTTTTAATCATGATAATAGCGGTTATCTTTATAAGTATTATATTTGTATCATTTAAATCATAACAGTGAATAATCTCACCGATAATTCTTTTTGTTTTTAAAGTACTAAGCTTGGATTGTTCTTTTCTTCATCGTATCCAGTCTGTTTACTGTTTACTTTTCACCATTAATGCTTTACTCATTTAAAAATTCCTATCTAATGCTAGAGTCTACATACACTTACAACCCCAGAAGTTGCTTGACTCAGAAGACTGTATATCATTCACTTCCACATTAACGACTATCTGATCTATTATCTTTTGCAACTATTTAACTGCGTTACTGTCTTTATATCACTCTACCACTAAGTACCTAACTCCCGTACATTTCAAAAAGTAAAAATAAAAGACAACCCAAACTTATATTCGACTCTGTTCAGCGCCTCAAAATCGAAAAGTCCAGTCGGGGAGAACGTCTCGACGATCGAAGAGTCGGTCTGGACGACGGTGAAGAAGAAGACGGACGCCCTGAAACTTTTGCTGGAGGCTCAGCAAAAGCACCACGACGAGGCGAAGCGCGAGCGCGAGCGCGAGAAGGCGCGAATCGACGCAAGGCTCAAGAAGATCAGAACACAGCGCGAGGCAGAGCTGAAGAAAAAGAATAAGAAGCCCGTCCACAAGGTTTACTACGTGAACGGAAAGGTAACACGCAACCTATCAGTTACGCAATTAAGCGTGTACTCGAAGTTTTTGTTGTATGTATTCGTTATTCATTTTTGGGATCGATCATTTCTAATATAAGGCCAGATCTTGAAAACCAAAATGACAGTTCCTAAATTCTTCTTAGATAGTGAATTTTACAGAACTGACGTTAAGTAAAATCTGCTTGATAAACTGAGCAAAATTTATCTAATAACTTAATTAGTTGCGTAAAATTTAATTAGTGATTGGATAAAGTTCACTCAACCGTATTAGGTAACTTTAACCCAACCAGTTCAGTTTGACTTTTTAAACAGATTCTACTTGTCTGCTGAACCATATTTGCTAATTATTTTTTGTATATACGTTTTTGGACCCCCATATTGTATTTGTCATTTTTAAAAATCTAACCTCAAATTTGTAATCAGTGACCCAAAAATAACCACATACGAGTGCAAAGGGCAGATTATCGTTTCGTTTAGATTTTCAATCTGCCAAATTGAATCCACCGTTTTGAATTTTCATAATCTAATCCTTGATTTTGAGCCAGCGACTCCGAAAAACTTAGAATACGGTGTGTCAAAGCAATTAGATCACCATTTTAATTAAAAATGAATTTGATGTGAGAAAATCAGCACTTTTTCGCCTTTTATTTATTTATTTATTTATTTATAACTGTGAGATCATTTTTATTCCTATTAAATAAATAACAATAGAAATATCATTATTGAACCCTATGACATTAAAAAATTTAAGTAACAACATTGAAATCTATATTTTCCCTCTCCAAATTACCGGCGGCTACCCCCCACTCCGCGGTCACGTGTCATAAATAAGTGCGTGCTGCATCCGGTATAGCTGTACTCATCCCGCAATAGCAGTCCCCTTCCGAATTCCGTCATTGTTCATGCTTTAATATCCACAACTCTGCTTTTAGACATTTTTCGCAAATAAACTTGCGCTAACGAAATGTCATAAATTCTATTTATCTTTAATTATTCTATCAAAATAGAACTTTTTTTCGCGTAAAATGACTAGACACGTCCCAATGTTTGCAATCACCTTACACCTACAGAATAATAATCGAATACATTTTTTGTAATTCATGTTACGAACATTCTTTAATTTTAAAATATGCAGAGTAATAAACATGCATCCGACTATTTATTAGACTCCGAGCATTGGTACTTTTACCTTACCACTAAAATGAGTCTCAATAAATTTTAACGATCATTAAAATGAATTCAATTTTGAAACAAAATTCCGATAAATTTCACTAGTATCAATGGAAGCCCATAAATCAAACCAAACATTCCAACTCCAGATATACAAGCAGCCGAAGCTGCCCAGGCCCAAGCAATGGGCGACCGACCGTCTCTACAAGTACCTATGGAAGTGCATGGAGCCGAAATTCGGCAGCTCCACCCGGTTCCAGTCCGAGAAATTCGTTCTGAAGCTCTCCAGCATCTTCACCGTCATCATCAGACGCAAGAAGTACATGAATTACAAGGCCGAGTTGGACGATCTCCTGCTCACGATGGCCAAACACAACATCATCAAGGATCGATACGAGTTCTACAGGTTCTGCAGCGAATTCATGCCTTACAGTTTCAGGATCAAGGTCGTGCCGATGATGCTGCCGGGGAACACGAGGAACATACCTTTCGAGCCGGAGCTCGTGCGCAAGCCGATTTGGGATGGGAGGAACGATGAGAGGAGCGATGTGAGCGAGAGCGAGAGCGAGAGCAAGAGCAAGAGCAACAGCGAGAGCGAGAACAAGAGCAAGAGCAACAGCGAGAGCGAGAGCAAGAGCAAGAGCAACAGCGAGAGCGAGAGCGAGTAGGGAGTGGATTATAGGGGTTTTGAGAATATTGAGATTAAGAGCCAGGCTGTGTGGTATTGAGGAAAGTTTCAAACTGTTTTTCTCTTTGAATTGGTTGAAATTTTAATCAAAAGTAGCATCCTGGAGGCATTCATTTAAACGCTAATGTTTTGGATATTAGGTGGGTACCTATGAAAAGTTTGTGCGAGTTTTGGAGTAAACAACCTGAAGACTAATTTCTAGTTAAATTTCAACTAGTTTTATTTGCATTTGCTAGAGAAAAATAAGTCAAAATATTCCCTTTCACATGCATTTAAGTTGAAATGTTACTGGGCCTATACAATCTTCGCCAAAAGCTACTTTTACGTTAAATTGTACGAAATAATTAAGAGTTTGAAAATTATAAATCGAAATGAAAGTGAAGAAGTTTCACTATTTTTTAAATTTCCGTGAAAAACCATATTTTAGTAAGTTAATCTAAAAATGGAAAATACACTTGACATAATTAATTATCGTAATTTATAACTAAAAAACTAGCTTTTGACATTGATCGTTTAACTAGTGCAAATATTACTAGAAGGAACTGTTTTCATACAAAGTACAGTTCATAATTTACGTTTCCTCAGAAAGCCAATGTGCTAGAACCGATAAAATGATTCGATATGATTTTTAATAGTATTATATTTATTTTGTGATTTGACAACATTATAATTTTAATTGTTTGAATCATTTGAGAAAAAAAAGTAATTTAAGAGTCGTAAACCGTTAAATGTTATTAATATATTAATGGTTAAATCTATACCAAGACATTGTCCATGACTATTTAAATCTAAAATGTTTATATTTAGAGTATTAATTAGCCAAGAAAATTCTTGTTAAATATATTTTTATTATTCAGTGATGCCTCGAATAAATTATACATAATTATATACGTTAGTACCTTCATATAATCGTACCAACATATGATTATAATAATAATAATATATATGGTTATGTTTAATTTTTCTTATTAGTTAACAAAACTTGAGTGCTTAATTTTGTAAAGTTCTGTAATTATTGTCGCAATAGCTAAAGTTAGAATAATATATTACTATATATTTTTCTACTATACTATCTTATTATGTATGCAATAATACAAAAAATAAATTATACCCTGTTTAACAGGCTTTCGTACAAAAATAAGTATAATTTTCTCACTTCTACATGTATAAAATCCCGCATCATACAAATAAAATACATCGTTTGTATTAAATAATAAAATTGTTGCTAAATAATTTAACTTGAATAGCTAAATTATTGTATAGAAGACGCCTTTATTACTACGATTTATTTTTCGGCACTTTTGTGCACGTCATCTGTGATCATCAGTGTCATTTCGTTACTCGTGTGCTCGTTGAAGGAACAGTTGAAAAACCAGTATCTTATAATCAAACATGAATTGTGAACAAAAAATCGTAGAAAATATTAGGAAAAATTCATAAAATTTCTGAGTAAATTACATAATTAATATATAATATATATTGTATTATCTACTATTGTTAACAAGCTGCTACGATCTTTTTGAAAGTTTTTGAAAGTTGCGTATTTTGTTCAATTGTATTGCACGGAATTAACAACCGTTTTTTCAATCTTATTGGCGCGATTTGCATAGTAAGAATGTCTAAATATATTTTTGTACAACTCAAAATTACTTTGGAATAGAAATATTTATATACTAAAACTTTCGACTGATTTCTTTAAAATATCATAATAACATTCATAAATAATGTATGAATTTATATTTTTCTTATTCAATAATGTTCCTTACTTCTTAAATAGTATATAAGACTCTAAAATATCGCATTGAATATTTTTTGTACAAAGTAATTAAACTCAAACATTAAAATTTATATTTTTTTCCAACTCTAAATATTTTAGCTTGCTCTGAACCATGATTTTGTCTGTTTACATATTTATTTTACACGAATAGAAATATACCTATGTCAATTAACTTTAGGTAGATAAATATTAATCCTTGTAGCATGACCTGACTTAGAAAAAGAAATAATTTTTTAAAGGTACATGGTAACATAAGTTAAAATTTCTTAAAATATCATGTAATCAATATATTTTGTCATGTAAACTCGACGTTAAAAGTATCTGGTCATTCGATTCAAAGAAGTAGCATCATTTAATATAAATCAAATAAATTCGACCAGATATTTTTAACGTCAAGTGTATGTGTATGTACACCTTAAAGAAAAAATTAAAAAAAAATAAATAAAAAAGAAGAATGGTCTCGCTTTGTACTGGCTGCTGGGATAAACATATCACTATATATATATTTGTTGACCTATTAACCCCCTGCGGTTAAATTATTTTTTTAAGTACTTGGTTTAGAAAATCAGTTAAAATAATCAGTTCTGTTATGATATAAAAATCTATTTAGCTTCAATTTCAAAAGTTATAAATGTTCTTATAATAATTGCTATACATCGAGAGTAAATGCCTCAACACCGAGTTTCTATACACGTTATTGTAGGTCTTTCTTAGAAAAATCTCCAGAAATAGCTTAAAATCAGAGGGTCCTGAAACTGCTGCGTCTTAAATTGTTATATTTGGCTACTTTGATATTTACAACAATTCTTTGGTATTTGCGTATATTATTTTTATTTAAATAAGTTTATTATTTACATAATTTTTTTCTAAATATATATATATATATATATATATATATATATATATATATATATATATATATATATATATATATATATATATATATATATATATATATATATATATATATATATATATACATATATATATATATATATATATATATATATATATATATATATATATATATATATATATATATATATATATATATACATATATATATATATATATATATATATACATATATATATATATATATATATATACAATGATCTATAACAATTTGATAATTCTCTAGAAATTATGGCTTGTAAAGTCCGCATCTTGGAAAGTTTTTAGGTGGTTTACGGAAATCCTCGTGTTCGCCAACTTTGATGACAAGAGCCATGCCAATGTCGGCATGCATTTCAAAATGACAATGGAATAACCAATATCCTGAAGACAATAATTAAAAACACAATTAGAAAAATAACACAATGACAATCATATTACGACTATTCTAAGAAATATTGCTTAAAGCAATGTAGAAATTGAAATTCAGTATTTAATGTTATGGTTATTTAGTAAGGTTCAATTTAAAAAAATAAGGGCTTATTATTTTTCCCTGACAGGTGATAGAGTAGATTTACATCACAAGATATTTTCTTATTAAGTTTCTTATGTTCTCGTTTACTCAATTGGGTCATATTAAGAACAAATCACACTTTTTAATTGATAAGCCTGCTCTTACGACTAGGTATTCTGACATAAGACATTTTTCCTAAAAATATACGACGAATTCTTTCGAGTACCGTATCTCAGTGACCTTACCTGGCTTCATCATGTATTCTTAGATATAAGTACCTGGTCATAAATGCAGGATATTTCATTACGAAATGTAATTTTACCTTGCTATACACCACTGGGATTAATTGGTAAAGTTGAAGGGGATATTAATATTACTATATTCAATCTTACATATAAATATCCTTTTCATTTCACTAACCAGGATTATTAGCGTGAAATCTGACAATCGTGTACCCTCCACTGGGTACCATGACGGTATCTTTCAGAGGCGCCGAATTCATCTTTCGACGTATCTTGTCCTCCTTGTCCAGCCTCTTAACCTCGTCGAGCGTTATCGTGCCGTTGGCCTTCTCCATCGCCATCACGCGAAATTTGTAACCATGCAAGTGTACGGGATGATTGAAGGGCGTAGTACCTAAATAGTTTCGATTGCTTCAGGCGTTATTTAAATCGATCTTTACCCTACTGAGTACTGAATAAATAGCATGATCAATTACTTGATTAATCATATCATTTATCGTACGATTAATTACAACCAAATCGTGTGATTCATCGCATGATCATTTCAAGGAAACCGTTATTTAATTAATCACGTGATAAATCATGTAATACATCAAATGATTCGATCATGTAATAGTTTTAACAAACATGCAGATGATAACACGTAATTTGGATCTCACGAGTACGTACAAAACTTTTAATATTTCAGATGATTAATTACGTGATTTCTTTCAATAGAATTTTGTCATCAAAATATGAAAATATTTATACAAAAAAAATTTTAAATTGTAATCAATTTTGTAAAAACAAATTATAAATTATTGGGATTGTTTAAAGAATGGAATAATGTTTCAACCTTCGTCAACGATGATTAATTCCACAACGCTGTTGAGCTTCGCGTTGAGCACGTGAGTACAGGCGCAGTGATCCTCCAAGCAGTTTTGCACAGTGCTGGAATTACACAACATATTCGGTTCGATCATGTCCGTCTGTGTTAACAGAGGGGAGCCAGGCATTTGGAAAGTTATGTGGTTCAGCTGCCACAACGAGTTGGAGACTTTATAAGCTGAAGCTGAAAAAGACACAAGGAATTTTTTTAGTTCGTACTGTTTCATGCTGCTTAGCGAAATGCTTTCTCAAAGAGGAATTAATTCAGCGTTGTTTCACTTAGAATTGATAATCATGAAACGTTGTATTTAGATTAAATCAACGAGTGTTATTATTTAAGATCCAAAATCGAAAATCGTACGTGTATTTCAAGAATTATTTACATATACATACCCACACTTACTTGTACGCACACACACACATATACGCACTTACTCATACAGACTATTCTAATTCAGGAGACTCGAAATATCAAAAATCATCCAAATCTAGGATTTCAACATTTCCATCCTTCCAAACTTCTCTCTGTGAGAAAGAGAAAGTTACAAGCATATTTTGTCTGATTGAGGGATCACCTGCAAGATTCTTAGGGTGATAATTTCTTTTGGCTAATCTAAGATAATCGTAAGTAATGTAGAATTGATGGTCTGGATGACTTTTACTGGTTACATCATCAGGTTCTAAAGAGTTTAGAGTAGGAATACAAATAGCATTGGTTGTCTCTGTTCCTTTGTTGTAGGGATTTAGTTGCTGTAACATAGAATCATCCATAAATTTTATCAATCAATTGATTAATTATTGAAACTTGAGGAACAAAGTGCTTACCCTCATATTCGTTTTCGAGGGTATCTCGTATCCTACTTTCGCCGTAGGCTCGACTTCGGGCGCGCCTTTGTACCTCAACACAGCAACTTGATGAGCCTTCGTTTTGTCACAAGCGGTTCCGCTCCTAAAAGCAGAGATACATAAATGTAGTAGAATCATTTTCGATTAGAAAAATATTTGAATTCTTCTTGTTGATAAATAAAATTGAATGATTACCCGTCTCTTCCTCTGAATCTTATCCAATAGTTGTCTATCTTCTGTTCAGCTGAGACAATGACGTCAAATCTTTCGCCAGATAAGATGCGCAGAGAGTCGACTAGAATGTATTTTGTTTTGATAGTTAAATTCAGTTGTCTCGTGAGATATTTATGAAAATAATTAAAGAAGTAGCATAGAGTATTTGTGAATCTTCGAAAAGCAAAATGTTTGCTTTAAATTCTATCTGCTATTACAACTAGTTAGGTGAATAAGGGGGGAGATGTCACCTTGGACGAAATCCACATCGAATTCGTCCAAAATTGTCGTACGAAATCCATATAGATTTTCATGTGAGCAAAAAATTTTCTGTAAATTGTTAAGAAAGTGCCCTTGAATGTCCCTTTATGTTCCTTTTTGGTTGTATCATAATCAGAATGATACAACCTATACGAGTACATCTTGATCCATTAAAAGGTATTTATTATAAAAAATTAAAAAACAAATTTCTCTTAAGAAAGTCATATGACGTAAGGTGATATCAACCCGTGTAAAAAAACCGTCTGGGCAAAGACTGGCAAAAGTCTAGTTCCCAAAGTCTTGCAAAAGTCTGGCTAGTCGGACGATGCCAGACTATATACCAGACTTTATTCCAGATTTTTGTTGAATTATGTCACGAAAAAGTATTTGTACATGTAATTAATTAATATAGTACACATATTATTAATATCGACTAGTATCGTAAAAACTAATACTTTTCGATTCAAGCAGAAAAGTTGTTTTTAATATTCTAATCTTCTGTAACAATTTAATATTTGTGAAAAAAGAGATATAATTTTAGGTTACTGCAGACTTGATAGAGCGCGATGCTTTTGTTTCGAAAATTTTGACAAAAATCTGGCATCGCCCGACTAGCCAGACTTTTGCAAGACTTTCGGAGCTAGACTTCTGCCAGACTTGTCCCAGACTATTTTTTTTTACACGGGAAGAAAAGCATTATTAAAGTTTTAGAATATCACGATACATCCTGATGACGTGCTTCACTAGATTGACTTGACAAACTATACTAGTGCAATTTCTCATCTGGAGTAGTTTGGACATGTAATTTTTAATACTTTAAACTATCATTTAAACAAAAAAATCGATTTATTCGACCATCAAGGTGTCAAACGTCCTTTATGTTGCTAAATGCTACTATTACATGGACATGGATCTTCGGTCGTTCTATAAACTTTTACTGGGTCGTTCTTAACATACTTTTAGATGCAAATATGCAATAAAAAAGTTCGGATTTTTAACACCATCAACGGTGTCACTCCCTTACCTCTCCTTAATTTATTTAAGGTGCAAATACTTTTTAATTCTTATATTATTAATTTATAAACCAAACATTTTCAAACTAGAGTTACTACGAAGAGAATGATCAAGACATACCTTCGACTGGCTCGATATCTCTACCGTCAGTACTAACGACGAGCATAGTGTGGTTGTCGAAAGACATTTCCATCGGACAGTCCTGAACTCCGACATTTATTATCCTGAACCTGTACCTTAAACCCTACACAGATAAAGCAAGAAATGAAAGTCGTCATCATCCCTGGATACGTTTAACGAATATTTTTATAATTTTAATGGATTTAAGAAAGTAACTTAATGAATCTTACGTAAGATCTTAAAGAAAAACTTATGTCACTTCTAGGTTAAACTTAGCTGATACGATCTTACGTAAGATCACATACCCCAAATAGCACGGTACGTTCTGAGAACGTTCCAGGAACGTTGCTTTTGCAACTATAGATCGTTGCTATGAACGGTGACAAGAACGTCGTGGCAACGTTACTAGAACGTGAAAATGTCCACGTTTGTAACAAAAGGCGCGTTAATAGATCGTTCTTAATACGTTGTAGGTACGTTGCGAGAACGTTACACTAGCAACGTACTAAAACTAAATTAAAAAATTATTTTAAAAAAGGCAATATGAAGACTTTAAGATATATAGTTCACCATTTTCGTAATATCATCTGGATGATAACACCAAAACTCAGGGACTAAGCTTGAGAAATCCAAAATTTAATTAAAATTGTTTGTTACAGAAATAAAAAATATAAAAGTTAGAAGCGTTAGTCCCTGAGCTTTGGTCTTATCATCCGGATGGTACTACCAAAATGGTGAACCATATATTTTCATGCCTTCATATTTCATTGTTTAAAATAATTTTTTAATTTATTTTTAGTACGATGCTAGCGCAACGTTCTGGTAACGTACCTACAACCTATCAAAAACGTTCTATTAACGTGCCTTTTGTTACAAACGCGGACATTTTCACGTTCTAATAACGTTGCCACGATGTTATTGTCACCGTTCATACCAACGTTCTATAATTGCAAAAGCAACGTTCCTGAAACATTCGCAGAACGTACCGTGCTATTTGGGACACGATCGCACATAATATCACATGCACGATCTTACATAATATCACGTGCACGATCTTACATAATATCACGTGTATGATCTTACAAAATACCACGTGGACGATCTTACATAAAATAACGTGCTTGATGTTACATAAGATCCTATTCTCGATCTTACATAAGATCCTATTCTCGATCTTACATAAGATCCTATTCTCGATCTTACATAAGATCCTATTCTCGATCTTACATAAGATCCTATTCTCGATCTTACATAAGATCCTATTCTCGATCTTACCTAAGATCCTATTCTCGATCTTACATAAGATCCTATTCTCGATCTTACCTAAGATCCTATTCTCGATCTTACATAAGATCCTATTCTCGATCTTACATAAGATCCTATTCTCGATCTTACATAAGATCCTATTCTCGATCTTACATAAGATCCTATTCTCGATCTTACATAAGATCCTATTCTCGATCTTACATAAGATCCTATTCTCGATCTTACATAAGATCCTATTCTCGATCTTACATAAGATCCTATTCTCGATCTTACATAAGATCCTATTCTCGATCTTACATAAGATCCTATTCTCGATCTTACATAAGATCCTATTCTCGATCTTACATAAGATCCTATTCTCGATCTTACATAAGATCCTATTCTCGATCTTACATAAGATCCTATTCTCGATCTTACATAAGATCCTATTCTCGATCTTACATAAGATCCTATTCTCGATCTTACATACGATCACATACTGATCGATCGTGCATAAGATCACCATTCTTTCCACTAGACACATACTCTCCTTCGTCCATACCTTCTCGACTTCGAAAACAGCGGTGGGCATGTGCCTCTTAGTCCCGTTTTCGCCTTCCTTCGGCAGATACCTCCCCAGTCCGTTGACGAGGATCGTGTGGGGTCGCACGAACTGCCGCGCGTGCAGCTCCATGGCGAAGACCTCGGCGCCCAGGATGCGCGTCCAGTCGGTCAGTATCATCGTGTGCTCGTCCCGGTCGTAGAGACGACTAAGAGGATCCTCGCTTGCTGGGCCTCTAACTATCATCGAGCCGAACATACCCTCGCCGCGCTGATCGTCTGCGGCGAGCATTGTATAATGTAGGTATATTTTCATAAAATCTCTACATTTTAATGTAGAATGTAAAGAGCAGAGGATATCAAGTGACTTTCTCCAATGCAAATTGGTTCAATCTGTTACTTCAATCTGTTACTTCAATCTCTACATTTTAATGTAGAATGTAAAGAGCAGAGGATATCAAGTGACTTTCTCCAATGCAAATTGGTTCAATCTGTTACTTAGAGAAATGATTTGTTGAGTGAAATTACTATGTAATTCCAATAGTAACGCTATAACTTGTATATCGTCACAACAGACGATTTCATCCAAAAGGATTAGTCATTAATTAGCAAACTGGTCGATCATACACCCGAAAAGAGTAACCATTTAGCGAATTTTCGCTTACGAGTACACAAATATACCTTATAAGTCATGAATTTATGGTATTAGCGAATTCTTTTTCTCAGTGTTTTTTAAAAGTCCCTCATTCAGATGCTGCATTTATCACACAAGAAATCGCAGTTGTTAGGTGATTATTATTTTCTTTTATTCGATATTTTTACATACAAACATCATTGAAGAGACTCTAAGAAGCACAAATGTCGCATCAACAATGCCTAACCAGAGAACAAAAATAACATTTATTATGAATGTAAGTTAAAAGTTAGATACTTAAGGGGGTGTCGGAGCTATTCTGGTAGGTGGAAATTAGACCTATCCTCTAAAACTTGCATCATAAATAATACAAATTTGTATTCTTTACATAATAATCAATGATTATCAAGCACGTTATGTACGATTTTTTATGAAATCTCTACGTATAACGAAAAATACGACGCGAGATGAAGCCATCGATGAGGTTAAGAAATGGTAAGATGACCGTCATTTGGACCGTTTTCTATTGGTCGATTATAATATTATTTCATAATAAAAAACTTTTGACGCTATTAATAAACAAAAACGCTATTGCCCACTGTTCTTTACACAATAACAAATCATTATCACCCTCGATTTGATGTTACTATTATGTAAATTTTTGACGCATAACGTAAAATACGGCGCGAGGTGAGGTAACAATGGTAAAGTTCGCTCCGACCTCCCCTTAATTACTATAAGTCTAAATTGAACAAAAAAATCTGACTATGCATACTATATGTTAAAAATCTCGTGGTCGATTCCCATCTAGAATTCTACCTGTCCTTTAATTAGAATGTACCTGGATTAAACTGGATTCCATTTGGATTTGGCTAGAATTTCAGATCGATTGCTAGCTGAAGATATAGGTCGAAATTTAAATAGATTTCCTAATGAATTGCCTAAAATTGCTTTTTTACGCGAAATCCAGCTAGAAATAAGGTCTGGTTTTCTAGCTGCAATTCGATTTGCAGAAATCCAGCCAAATGCAGCAGGTGGATTCCAGCTGGAATCCAGGTGGGCTCCAGATAGAATGCACCTCAAGCCATGTGGAAACCCATCTAGAAATTCATATACAGTTTGTCCACAGGACACCTAACCTATTCCACTTTAGATGTCCTGTTTAAAAAGCTCCAATCGTCAATCACCAAGCAATCACCCACCATCACCGATAATCAACTCACTGGAATGGGAATGCCAGACGAAGCTGCCGACCAAGTCGGCGTCGAACTCGTAGCGAAACGCGCCACCTGGCGGAATCGGGCACTGCGTGATGTAGGGCACGCCGTCCATGAACGGCGCCTCGGACAGATGCTGACCGTGCCAGTGGATGCTCGTAGTCTCCGTCGGAAAGCCGTTTCTTAGGTCGACTATTATACGGTCACCTTTGCATACCTAGAAGTGGATACAGTTGTAGTGCAGGTATGGGGAGAGCGATCTGGTATACTGGTAACAGATGGCGCAACCGAGTTTAGAGTATGGTATTTATTCTGTGTATTGCACGTCCAGAATAAGAGTGTGACAAATCGAAATTTCTTCAACATCATATGTGTTTGGCGTAGAATAGCTCATTGAAAGATAAAAGCCATTCATACATTTAGAAAATTTATTTTGTAAGGTTTAGATTTTGTAATGCTATAATAAAATTCAAATAAAAAATTTAATTAATGAAAATTTTACGGTACATGCTTGGTTTTATAGAAACATAGAATTTTGAGTTGTTATAGTCTTATTCTCGGGGTTTGATATATGTGTTTGTCGGAGATGAGATCATATATTCCATATCCAAAGACTATACAAAATTTCAGCCTAAATAATTTTTCTTCGGGTGTTAACGAATCTTCCATATATATATATATAATAACATGTCCTGACCAAATGGCTCACTGACTGACTGACTGGAAAATCCCTGGATTTAGGGACTTGAGATATGGATGTTACATTCCTTATAGGATGTAAGCAACGAATACAGAGAGAGTTCTCGATATTCAACTATTACGGAGATACATATTTCGAAATTCAATTTATAAGCAGGATAAAAGGGATGCAATATATGTATAGGAAAACTGCGATATCTGATAGGCCATATACAAAGTCTGTTAGGTTTTCGATTACAAGGACAACCCACGCCAATTAATTATAATAATTCTTAATTTTATTTAATAATTTATAAGTTAGATTATACCAGATATCTGAGCAAATCCTCAAATTGTCATTGTGGTTCAAATAATTAAATGCTTGAAACCTTGCCCATAACTTCTAAAAATTCTAAAAGAATTCAGTTGTATACTTAAAACTATAATAGTTTATTCAAATTAATTTGTTGCAGGAGGATTCTCTAGAAGTAATTATGTTTAGAGCTTTGTTTGTCTCTCTAAAACGAAATATTGGTATTTCATATATAATTCCTCCAAAGAACAAATCTGTTTCCTTAAAATTAGTCGAGTACGGTGGATTTAAATATTGATGTAAATCTAAAAACCAAGATTTGTGAAAAGTACCCTCATCCAGTTTGGTTGATATTTTTTTTATGCTGTTACATAGCTGTACCTACAGATTAGAACTCCTATAAAGGACAAGTGTCTGCCTTTACAAGTAATCGAGTACAATAGGATCAAATATTATCAAAATTGATGTTTGAGGAACGCTGATTTTTATTATGGTTATTATGGACACAATATTTGGTCATATATATACAAGCACATACAAATTATGGGAATCTGGGATGTTGCATAAGCTGCAAAGTAAGCGCTATTCATATAATTGTCTCACAACATGATGCAGAGCTACCAGTAAAACGATAAGCTTAAATTGGTATGTATTAATTGGATTAATTTAATCTATCTAGATAACAGCTTAATTCTAAATCAAGTAGCAGTACACGCGTCGTGACACTATCGCCAAAACCATCTCTGACACAATTTCGGCAAAATTGCATGCGTGACGAAGCACATTGACCTAATTCCACGTGATTTACACTGTCCATCTTCTTATTGCTCGTTTTATAGTTTTTGTTTTCTCTAATGGCGAAGGACAAGGTTACGCACTTTTTGTTTGTTCAAGGAGAGATTTGACGATATATGTTTTTCGTGCGGTACGTAAGTCGCAAACTATAGTTAAATATGAATTTTGGTTTATTTTTTCCTGGATACGTTCTCGAATGAGTTACTTCATGTCATTGCAAATCTGTATTTTATTTTCAGTCTGGTTCATCAATTCGTATCGATATTAATCTTGCACTAGATAATTGTACAGTAAAAATTATTCCACTTTGTATCAAATATCAAATATATTTATAACAATATCCGTGACATATCCATTACTGATAAACTAACAGGAAATTTGTAATTAAGTCATTTCCTGACGGTACTTGAGAGTGAGAATCATGATTTTTATCTCCGAAATTTAATGATACTCTGATGCAAATAATTAGCCATTATCAATTAGATTATTGATCTCGAAAAGATTTAAATTGCTTTTTTTATAGAGGAAGCTTCGTAACGGTAAAAAGGAAAGTGTTGCTATTAACATTATAGATATATGTTATGTGATCTTTGAAATCCATGAAAATGTCATGGATGTTTATATATTTTTTTTCGTATGTAGATTAGTATATCTCGGGAAATAGCCCTGGTAGAAAATTATCTAGTTTTATCGAGGCTCTCGATTATTCCCATGGCAAACTAGATAGATCTACATACTTCTAGATTAATTTGTCAATGTTTAAACATGTTTTGTATCTTTACTTGGGGTGTTTGAATATAGGTACTTGTCGTACATGTGTGTGCGTGCGTGTGCGCATGCGTGCAACATGTGAGTGTATGTGTATGTGTGTATCGCCAAAAAATTACGAAAATAAAAATTCAAATATAACCGGTACTGATGGAAACGATTTTAGTGATATGAAATAATGATTTACGAAAGCAATATCAAAACACCACTTATTTGCATTATCAAAATATTTTATGAATCACAAAATACATTTTCCTTGTTCGATTAGAAGAACCTTTCTACAGTTCAGATTTCCTTGTTGTATTGCATTATGTGATCATCCAGATAAGTAATCAATTGAAAATGAATAATTTTATAGGAGAAACCAAAATACCTACGACTTTATAAGGACAACAAAAATGTGTATAGTAAAAACGTTACTTATACCTAATCGCGCATTACGGAATGAAGCAATTCATCAAAATGCATTCTTTATAAAAATTATATGTTTGAATTTTGAAATATAAGTCGAAATTTTCATCGTTACAAAGCTTTACCCATTAAATTGCTGTAATACAAACTTTTATATTTTTTAATCTATCTTAAGGTTTTTGAGAGCTAAACTGATCGAATTGGAGTTTATAGGTTTTATTGTGTTCAAAATATATATAATTAGATCATGAGTGTGGGAATTTGTAAAATAAAATAATTGGCCAAAGTTATAGTGTATTTATAGGCTTGAGTTTGAATTCTTCAATTTCTTTAAAGTTATCTGGTGAAAATTATTTCTATATAAAGAAATGTAAATATTGGTATAAAATGTAAGAAAGTATAAAAAAAGTGATGAAAATCGTAAGATTATGTAAATAATGGTCAATATTTAGACACTTTTATACATTTCTCTACATTTATGCTCTCTGAAACAAAAAGCTTTGAAACAATGAATTTTGCGAAAACCAATATTTTGATGAATTTTTCTGTTTTTGAGATCGTTGAATCAGAATAGGTAGGTTTTTCAAAATTTTTGTCTGTCTATCTATCTGCCTGTACACAGAGAGAATTTTCTAATAAAAATTATAACGAAATTCAGGGTAAAAATTACCGTAAATAACTATAAAGCTGGGACACTCCTACTTTCTGGCACTTTTTACTGATATTTTACTATAAAAATTACCTCATTGACTATAAATTTTACCGCACTGAATGGTAAAATTTGCCTGATTTGAGAAAAAGAAGATAGCTGATAAAGAAAACAACTGAGCGTGTACACATTTTAGGTTAACTTAAATATAAATGTGTATAATGTACTTATTTAAATATTAATGATACTGCTACAACAATTGGAAGAAAATCCAGATTTTTAAAAAATATTTCATACAAATTTTACCACAAATTTTGGTTTTCTCTAAGATTTATACAGGGAACTTTTACTCTACGGCAGGCAAATTTTACCCTTCAGTACGGTAAAATTTATCGTAAATATCAATAAAAACTGCCGGAATGTTAGAGTGTCCCAGCTTTATAGTCATTCACGGTAATTTTTACTGCGAATTTCGTCATAATTTTTATTAGAAAATTCTCTCCGTGTATGTGTATATGTTAGAGTGGTTCAAAATTTCCAAAAGGTTTCAAATATCAAAAGTAAGCCTCTAAAAAGTCGGTATTTGTCAAAAAAAATAAGTTTCCTGCAAGCTGGGTGCTTAAAGTTAACATTTCAAGGTGTCTACCTAGAATTTAAGGTGTTTTAAAGAGCACGTATGCAATTTTTCCGAAAAATCACAAATTAAATAACTTAAAATTTAATTAAATTATTCATGCTAAAAAAAGTTATGTCCTAACTGGCAAAAATTTTCACTTATAGTTTGATATAATTTACTTCAGATAATATGCGCCATAGGTACTTGTATGCAATTTTATGTGAATGCTAACATGAAGACCTTTAATTTGCATTATCGCAGCACTTTTAAGGATACTCTGATCAAAAGTTATGCTATGTATTGAAGAAAGTTTGGCTCGTATTTGCAGTTGCCTATTTACCACCTAATTTTTTCCATAAATTTCAATTGAGCATAACTTTTGACAAGAATATCCTTAGAAGTGGTGCAACAACGAAAATTAAATATCTTCGTCTCAGCTTTCATATAAAATTGCGTATAAGTACCTATGACGTATATTACCTGAAGTAAATTACATCAAACTATAAGAGATCGCGTTTAAAATATTAGTAATGCGATGTATTACAGTGACTGCTATAACTTCCATATTTTAATATCCTATGGTTTGCCAATTTTTCTGTTGATACTATTTGAAGCAAATATTCAAAATAATTTTGGATTTTGAACAATTATCAGAGATTTTGATTTTCAATTCTAGTAGTATAATCAATTGCAAAAACACTTTTTAGCATGAATAATTAAGTTTTAGTTATTTAATTTGCGATTTTACGGAAAAATTGCATAAGTGATCTTTAAGAAACCTTAACTTGCAGAAAACTTATTTTTTTGATAAATACCAACTTTTTAGAGGCTTACTTTTGATATTTGAAAACTTTTGGGCATGTTGAACCACCCTAGTGTATGCGCGTGTGTGTGTATACGTACGTATGTGGTAAAATTTTGTGGACACCATTTTTGAAGGCCACCGTATTTCAAATTTAAATTTTGCAGGTATATTAGATATGACCCAGCATAGAACAGATTAGATTTTGGAGCTAAATGGTCAAAACTTACTGCTTATTTTAAAAAAATTTAAATTAATAAAAATTTTAAAAGAAAATTCTTTTTAAAAAAAACTTGGTTTTGCACACAGTACGTCAAATAAGCGTATGCTAAATCGAACTACGCATACATCGTGTCAAAAGATACGGTTCGATAAATGTGTGAGAATGTGATTTCAGCCTTGTGTGACCTTTGTACACTCGCTTCGCTCGTGCGCAAACCTTCACACGATCACATTCTCGCACTAGTATTGAAATGTACTATTTTAACACGCCATGCACAAAACACGGTTTCTCGTGCTTGTTTTCTGTGTCAAACAGTCGATTTTTTCATTGTCTGGGAAACATTTGGAAGCGTGTGCAAAAAAACTTGAAATTATGCGCTCGTTTCGTCAGAATGATTCGCAATTGTTTTACCAACTTGACGTCGTCGTCGATGTTTATTATATACATACCATGGTTAGGATTTTGACTGAGACTTCTCTCATAATTGAGTTGTCTAGCTTCTAGTAGATCTAAGTAATTGTAAAAAATGAGTCCCGAGAGTGATTCGTACACAGCTGATGATGATACAATACATAAGAGCAGTTGATAAATTCGGCTAACCAACAATTCGTCACGAGTAATCTTTTGAACAATGAGCGTTTCAATTTGCAATTTAATAATTGTTCAGTTAAATTTATTATAAATAAGAATTCTTATAATGCTGAACGATAAATAAGTTTGTTCTCATAATAACTTGTAAAAAATACATTGATTTATATGTTAGTATGTAGTTGTAGATATTTCATAGTTAACTTTTTTTCATTCACTTGTCTGTTTGTCACCCTCGCTGAGCTTGGGTGACAAATTAACTCGTCTCGCTCCGCTTGGATGATAAAGTCGGCTCGTCATTTATTTTGTTTAATTTCAGAAAATAACCGTGTTTCTCTCACGGTGTGCTAAAAATACTATACGCAACACGTGCGCGAGGCAATTCACGCACTAGTTGCGCAATGTGCTATATTTTATTGTTTTGTGCGTTAGAAATGTCAAAAAAGATGATGCATATATCCAGAAAATTCATGTAATTTTCTTTCGATTAGCGAATTTTATGATTACTTTAAGTTTGTTTCTGTTAACCCTATATTTACCAGACCCTTAAAAAATTAAAAAAAACTTCTGAAAAGTATGTAGAAATGTGTTTTAGAACTTTTTGGTACTTTTAAAACAATAATTTTTGTTTACATTTTTGTGTTTTCTTTGTTTCTATGCTTCATAGACACATTTAATTTTTAAGATTTTCAGTTTATCACATGGAAATTTCAATTTTTTGTTAGTATGTATCCCTGGAGACACGCATAGTAAATACAGGGTTAAATGATTACAATTTTGAATTTTTAAAGTTATTTTAAAGTTGTTTTTTATTTAAGAATTACAATTTTAAATTTAAAATTTTTTTAGGATTATTCCTAAAATCACGTTTCAATGTAAATATTCAATAAATGATTGTACATTAAATATCTTTGACGAAAGCATTGTACTAAAGCGTTTTTTTACATTCTATTACTTTTCTTTACACCGTGTACCACCTTTTTTCACTTTTTCACTCGTTTTACAATATTTTACATTGCTTTAAATATTTTTTCACCTATTATCAACAAAATTAATTTTTTTACAAAAGTAATTTTCATCAAAGTTTATCATAAAATAAGCCATAATGGTTGTATATATTATTATAATGCACAAAAATCTATATCCTTAATCTTGTTCACATCGCATTTTCAGTTTTGTACATTATTTAAAATTAAAATGAACGAATTTACATACACAATCTTTGTATGCACATAAATTGTGCCAAAGATTGTGCACTTTAAATAATGTACAAAACTAGATGTGAACAGAATTTAGGATATAGTTGTTTGTGCAAAACAATAATGTGTACAATTATTATATGCATGAGCCGTACTTATCCCTTAATATGACCCAATTACATGTACTTTCAACGCAATAAAACCTCAAAAATTCCATTTCCATCAGTTTGGCCAACAAAACCTTGTAGTAGACTAAGGAACCAAACGATCTTGAAAATTAAAAAAAAATATCTTCCTACCAACTTTTATTAAAATGTGTTCGATTATCTAAAAAAAGAGCCGTATAACATATGACGTAGAATTTGTTTTCGCCCAAAACTATATACCCAATTTATTTCTAATTTTAAAGTTTCCGATAGAAAATCATCTAGTCATAGAGAACTAAATTGTAATCTCGGCTCCTAACTTAAGGAGGTAGGCCTAGGTTAAACCCAAAAAAAGATTTTCTTTTACGAGTTCAGAAAACTTTTTATATTTAGAAGCAATCATTCTGAAAATTGTTATGCTATCAACACTTAATAATATCTTAAATTTACCGCCGTAAAACATCAAAATCTTGATCCTACACGTCACAATAAATCACTATTTTCAATACCATATTTATTAAAGGAAATTTGTTCCTCACACGACTCTAGATGTCATGCTAAATGAGAAATTGTTTTTCACGGTTATTCGACTCGTATTGACACGTATTACAAAGTGAGCGGAGAACTTTTTCATTAAATTTCTTTTTATTATTCGTTTTCGTAGATCAATTTTTCACAAAATATTAAAAAGAAATTTTCAAAAAATCGATTGGGTATCCAAAACAAAATAATAAATAAAATTTTAACGAAAAAGTACTCCACTCCTTTTGTAATACATGTCAAGAAGAGTCGAATAACCGTGGGAAAAAATATTTTCGTTCATCGTGTCACCTACAATCGTGTGAGGAACAAAGTTCCTCGAATAAGTATGGTATTAAAAATAATGATTTATTGTGACGTGTAGGATCACCATTTTGATATTTCACAACGGTACAATTTAAGATATTATTGCGTATTATTAGCATTCAAATTTTCAGAATCATTGCTTTTAAACATAAAAGGTTTTTCGGACTCGTAAAAAAGGTTTAACCCAGGCCTACCCACTTAACAAGCCAGGAACCTATAGATAAACCAAGATTATTTCCTCACCAGGCGCTTATTTAGATCGCCCTCGAGAAAGCAAAATCAAAATCATGCTCACCTCGATCGCAGGCCCGGGCAGCTGCTGATTCACGAGATACAGCGCCTTGGTTCTGCCCTCGGCCGGCACGCAGCCCGGCCTAAAGCAGTCCGCAACATCGAAGGGACAGTTTGCGCAGTCGGTGCCCATCGACGAGTACATCCCCAGGAGGAAGTCGTAGCGACAGGTCATGGCTTTGGCGTCGTCGTCGCATTTTCGACGGCAGGGATGCGTAGATTGATTGCCCGCTGCTTTATCGAAGGTATTTATAATTATTTTAACCTTTTGAGGGGCGGGTGCCGCTATAGTGGCACCCTATTTTTGTTCAGTTTTTTGTACATAACTTTGACAGTTTGAGCTCAATATCGCTCAAATATTTTTCTATATAATCCTAGCTACCTAAGGAATAAAATCATGAGCTTAAATTTACATATGTTTGTTCAAATAATAAGTTATAAACAATTTAAGATGAAAAAACTTCGATTATTTAGATTAAATTCGCCCCGCAAAGGGTTAACGTATACACTGTTGAGAGTATTCAACTGGAAATCTAGCTGGAGTTTGATCTAAATTTGACTGAATGTCAGCAGGTAAATTTGATTGCAAGCCGAGTGGATTTTTAGTTCGATCTCCAGCTGAATTCCAGGCATAATATTTGTGAGTTACCGGGTTGATTCCAGATAGATTTGATACTGGATTTCTTAAAGAAATAATTTTTTTAGGTAAAATGATCGTTCGTACAATATCGTAATAGGAGTATCTCTATTGGTTACCATTTAATATAAAAATTTGTAGGTGAAAATTATTATTTTTAATTTTGTATTATATTACAATGTTTAGCCTACATTCATAATTTTCTGTAACAGAAAAGTATGAATGGACTAACTTATTATCAGTAGATTACGCAAATCGCACATGACGCACTATACTCGGCCTGTTACTACTGATTTAGCGTATGTTATTGCATAGATAATAGGTTATTCGTAAAAAACTGCCACATTTATATCATATATTTGAAAAGTATGTTATTTATATATTTTTTATCTATAAAATCAAGAAAAAATATAATATAAACTTTAATCAAATTAAATATTCAATATTTCATGTATAGCTATTATATAGGTATAGGGTAAGTGCCTAAAAATGATCTGCAGCTTCAAAAGTACCGAATGACCATTTTTCTACTTTAGTCTTAAGGTGATGCTAAACTCCCTGCCACCGTCAAATACGTGGAACCACTTATTTAATTCAATTTTCAATTTTAAGAAAATATCTCTATGGTAAGTTGTTGTTTTTGATTTGGACAATAACATTTCATAAAGATATTTGAAAAAAAATTTAAATTAAATGAGAAAAGTGGTTGCTTGTATTTGTCGGTGACAGGTGTCTTTAGCATCCCCTAAAAATTAACCGTTTCGTACAAATCACCCAAATGAATAAAAGCAATATACTTATAAATGCAAAAGAAACATTGAATAGGTATTTACTTGCGACGGTAACATGAAGAAGCAGCCATGATTGAAGCGACAGCAAGAAAATTAACGCGACCGGACGAGACATTTTGTTAGACTAATTAATCCTTAAGAGATCCAATGGACAGTAGCTGTTTTAAACGCTAGAGTCGAATGAAAAGTGCCTATATATTTTGGTTTATCTTATCAAGATAGAATTATATGTATAATAGATTTTAATCACTGAAACACATATTTCACATTTAAGATTATTGCAATAAAATTGTTGTGATAATTCATAATTGTTATCTATAAACAACCAAGAATTAGCAAATTTAGTCTTAAATATTCAAGCGTACAATTCCTTTGCTGTGTAAGGCAAGATTAATGATAATTTCATCGACAATCACTTTATTACGTGTACTTTACATCCTGTAGAAAATATCCATCTTGAAATCCAGCTGGACATTCGAGTGAAATGCATCTGGATTAATTGTTCCTGTTAGATTTGGTTCGAATCCAAGTTGATTTCTAGCTAAATTCCAGACTTAAGCTATGTAAATTTCTAGATACATTTCTAGACAAATCATAATGGAATTGATAAATAAACGATTTTTTACGGAAAATGATGACCAGTACGTGCACACTTAATCCTTTGCGGCATACATTTTTCAGATGAACGGTCTTTCATGAAAATTGGTATACAGGGGTTTTCGAGGTCGTTCATTACGAATCTGAACTCAGATTTTGAAAATTCAAAATGGCGGATCCAAGATGGCGGCCAAACATTGTAATATCACTGTATTTCGCTAAAAATCATATACAGGGGTTTTCAGGGTCACTGATTAAGAATCTGAACTCAGATTTTGACAATTCAAAATGGCGGATTCAAGATGGCGGCCAAAAATTCAAAGATTATAAATTTTATCTTTTTATAGTATGAACCGCGCTCAGTTGATTCTAGAGACACGCACGTGGACGTGGCGGTCATTGACTCCATTCTCTTTTTTTATTTAATTTTTTTCTTTTTTTTTGTTTCTGTTTTTTTTTCTAACTTATTCTGAAGAATTCTATTTTATTTACATAATATAATTTATATTTATGTATGGTAATTCTAAAAACAATTTGGTTTTTCCTTTATGCAGAGTTGCACATTGCAAGAACTGCAAACAAATTTAGTTCTGCAAGGTTTAGCCTTGGTACTGCAGAGACCGCAACGTCTCGAAGTCGTTAAAACTAGGGGCATGTGAGCAGGTTGAGAGCGCCTTTTTTCAATAGATATTTGAGGCTTACTGTTTACATTAGGAGAAGATTTTTCTTGGCATTTCCTACCTTTCGGTGTTGGAAAACGATCGTCTGCTAGTTGATTAACCAAAAGTAATCTGAAGTTTATTGATTTCATACTAAATTATAATAAATTTATACGCTTCATTTGCGAAGAATGAAAAATCTTCAAAATTATTGATTGATAAACTGTACACAAAACGTAAATAATTTTAAATCCAGTAATATTTTAATTTTTGGCCGCCGTCTTGGATCCGCCATTTTGAATTTTCAAAATCTGAGTTCAGCTTCGTAATCAACCACCCCGAAAACCCATATATACAATTCTTAGCGAAATCCAGTAATATTTCGATTTTTGGTGGTCATCTTGGATCCACCATTTAGAATTTTCAAAATCTGAGTTCAGTTTCGTAATCAGCGACCCAGAAAACCCCCTATATTCAATTTTTAGCGATATCCAGTAATCTTTGAATTTCTGGCCGCCATCTTGGATCCGCCAATTTGAATTTTCAAAATCTGAGTTCAGATTCGTATTCAGCGTCCCCGAGAACCGCAGTATACACATTCTTAGGCCAATTCAATTAACCGTTTTCCTGCGATTGCATTCTTTTCATAGGAATGACGATTTTTAATTGTTTATTTGTTTATACAACAAAATATTAAATAAATATTGACTCAAATGCAATGTTAAACGCTTCTTCAATTCCCACTTAAATTGGATTTTAAAAAAGTCGGACGAAAATACATTATGTAGTCTTCAAAAAACTCAAAATTTCAAGTGCGTTCCGGTGGTCACTATAGTAGCCACCGTGCCGCAAAGGGTTAACGTTAAAAATATCTGGTCGAATTTGTTTGAATGTGTGGAAATCCTCCAATCAGGTTAGCGAAAACGAGCATTCGATCTAATGAACTTCCAGCATTTACAAAAAAAATTCAAATAAATTTTATGAGGAAAAAAACATTTTTTAGGTAATCCTGCTAAAAATCCATTTCCATCTAACTAGAAATCTCCTAGAAATAGTAGAATCGACTTGGAAATCTAATTAGCTTGCAACTAAATCCAATTGGAATCTAGTGAAATATTGATTCCACGAGAACGTTAGAATAGAAGTTTTAGACCTTAAAAACAATAGTAGGTACCCAAAAAAGTATGGGAATGAAAATTTATTACCATTTCATTACTTTGGTACTATACTTTCTTAAAGTGATATCAATTATCTAGTAGGGATGTCGTTTATAATTTTTGTGGAGAAACACCTTTATCGAGAGCCTACTGTATATCAAATATTACTCAAGTTATCGTTGTACAAAAATGCAGTTTTTTCTATGAAATCAATGAATCTAATGACTTTCCAATTTTCAGGAATATACCTTTTAATAAAACTAGCAATCAGTTAAAATTTCGTTGAATTATATCTTACAGTATTCGAATTATAGATAGGTTTGTAAAAAAATTCTTGATCACGCAGTATAACAAATGAACAATGACACATATCATATCGATTTCGGTGCTAAAGTGTAGGATTGTATCAACACTTTGTCGTGTAAAATATGTCCATCCCGGAAAACTTTTTCTATATTACAAAATTTTCAACATAATAATTGTCCAAATCCACTGAAACGTTTATGTATATAGCAGGTAATGGTAGCATATATTTGTGCAAAATTTGAGAAAAATATACCTCAATGTAAATTAAAGAACTATATAGTTCTTTATATTTTCTTTTATTGGTTATTGGTCTACCTGGAGGGAAAATTGCTATCCTATCAAGCGTAATGCGCACGATGCCCGTATGGGAAAAACTCTCAAGTTGAGTGTTATTTCAACTAAAATTTGGTATATTATTAGATTTGTACAATATAAAAATTCAGTCAAGGGTTCGAAATAACACTCAACTTGAGAGTTTTTTCCATATGGGTGGAGCGAGGATATATATTTTTTCACCACACTGCGCGTAAAGTACTGACTGTACGCCCTCTCAGCAGGCCGTACAGTACCGCATGGACTGCCTAGGGAATAAAGTGACTTGCGCATGCGCGATGCGCCTTTTTCCGCTCTCGACTGCGTCTCGAGCGGTAAAACAGCGCGTCGCGCGTACACAAGTCACTTTACTTCTAGGCAGAGCATGGGGTACTGTACGGCCTGCTGAGGTGCGTACAGTCATTTCTTTACGGGGGTGTGGTGAAAAGTAGTATACGCACCTCTGGAGTACAGTAGGCAAGCATGCACTGTGTGAAATGCCGACCTCGCTTCGCTCGGTCGGCAACGTCACACAGTACGTACATTGCCCACTATACTCCCTTTTTTTTTTTTTTTTTTTTTTTAACGACGCCATGTTTATGCTCCCATGTGGTGCTAATCGACGACGGGGGTCTGCGGTGTGTTTGTAAACAAAGCACATGTAATTTTTACAGAGGTGCTTGTATCAATCGGCAGAGACTAGGATTCGAACCCGGGTCACCGGCGTGGGAATCCGACACTCTACCGACTGAGCCGCCGCAGGCCCCACTATACTCCCTTGATGCATAATGTACTATTATGTCTGTATGTATATGTGTGAGTATGTGTGAGTATATATATGTGTGTGTGTGTGTGTGTGTGTGTGTGTGTGTGTGTGTGTGTGTGTGTATGTGTGTGTGTGTGTGTGTGTGTGTGTGTGTTTGTTTGTGTGTGTGCATGCGTGCGTGCGTGTGTTCTTGCGTGTGGGAATGAGTGAGTGAGTGAGTGAGTGAGTGAGTGAGTGAGTGAGTGAGTGTGTGTGGGTGTGCATTGTGTGTCCGCATGGGGCGCAGGGGGTCTCAAATGTGGCAACTTCTGCCATATGAAATACATGTATAACATTTCCATACTAACGGATGTCACATTTGAGATCCCTGTGTGTTATAGTTCAAGTTGTATGATATGCATACCAAACGCTACATACGATTTTGCTATACATGCTACACAGACACACACGCACACACACACGCGCACACACACAATAGCATCCTTACAGTAAATATTAAGACTAGTTTATTTGGATTACCCCGAGGCATAAAACATGTTTATACCTTGAAAAAATGACATTCAAAATTTTCACCGTCACTAATAAGCTTTCTTTGAGAAATAAATAATTTTGCTTCCTAAAATGACTAAGCATGTTTTTATAATGTTTCGTGTAAACATTACAAAGCTTCCTGTATATGAGGAAAGAATTATCATTCTATAAGATAAATCATCAAATTGATAATTATTAATCATCTATACCACCAGTGTCTTATTAAATATCGCACATCAAAATCATAAATCTCCCTCTTGATCACACCGCCAGGCAATGACTCAAAAAAATTTCTTGTCTGCATCAATGTCTGTCTTGTATATAAATTGTTGCACACATATATATAAACGCACACACACGTCTAGATATTTAAAAAGTAGTATATTGTTTTTGCGTTAAAAAGAACAAACAAACAAAAATGACTGCCACAAAACTTTCTCTTTGAGAAAGCAGAATACAACAATATTTTTTAACTTTAAATGAACAACAAATTTTCAGTTTTTTAAATACTGAATTAACGGTCGGCAATAAATAACAACATTTTTGAATAATAAACATATTAAGAAATATTAATAAATAAAACATTTAAAACGAATAGGGTAGAAGCCCCTATTAGTGTGCGCTTATACTTGACTAAGCCGTAAAATAGAACACTCTTTCAGATAGATAGAAATAGTACATTATGTAACAAGGGTAAAAAGTCGAATATTTTTCCCGCGGGTAAGATTACTACAGTATCACCTGAGGGAAAAATCAACTTTATTCTCGAGTTACATATAGTACTTTATGCCCATCTCAACTGTGTCCACTTTTTGACTTGGAAAGCGGGACTAATGAACTGTTAAAAGACAATTGAAAATCAGGGTTATTGGTAGAACTTGATAAATAAAGGAACTTTGAGTATTTTCTACTGAAGTCACTTTTTTCCCTAGTTTAGTTTAGTTTGATTTAAAAATACTTTTATGCCCATCTGAACGAAAATGGCCACTTTCTTCCCTGAAAAGCGAGACTAAAATTACATTTTTTTCCCGCAAACTAAACTATTAGTTTACACGTTGCAAAATTTAATATAGTATTTTAAACTTACTTGAGTATTGTACAAATTGTTGCCGCGTCAGTCCACCTAACCTCTATTAACTTTTTCTCAGATTCTGAAAAGTAATTAAATATGATTTCAGAAATGTATTGCAAAATAAAATTTATAAATTTACTGAAATTATCAAGCATTTCCAATATTTACATACATACACACATACATATATACGTCCGTACACACATACACTCGACGTGAGTAATTTGTATATATATAAAAATATATTCTAAGAAAAAGAAAACTGGAGTGGAAGGGTCCCGGAAGGGAAAAAGTGGTAAAAATGTTTGAAAATAGTTGAAAATATTGGAAAAAATTTTATTGATATTTTATTTTGTTTTTATAAATATATGTTTACATCAATTCGAAAAATAGCAATAATAGCCGCAATAGAGGCATGCAAAAAACGCGAAATCAAGACATATATGACAAAAAGTAAGGTGTAAACCTAGGGTGAAAAGTATCCATTTTTTGCCCATGTGTCGTTTGTAGTACGAGTCGAAACGAGCAAACACGAACCGAAGGTGAGTGCGTACAACGAGCCAAAGACGTGTACTGCAATCACACAAAGGTAAAAAAGACTTTTCATCCAATATACTACAATATACCACTTGCTTTGAATAGTGTCTAAACGATCGTTGACAAAGCTAAAATTGGTTATCGCATTCGTCAGGTTGTTCTTAATTAGAAAGCCTATTCTCAGCTGTCCCGCCTTTTGTAATACACCTTGTAACAGTGTATATTTATTGATTCGTTGCCTTACCGTGCCCTCCCTCTTAACATCCTCCCTCCTAACTTCCTGTAAAGCTACAATATCTAAGTCGTATCTATCTACTTCCCTAGAGAGTATCTCTAACTGCCAATCGTTTGTTAAGCTGTGCACGTGACCACCTTAATGACCTTTGGTTTGTTCATTTGCATGGATTCCCCCCGGGCTGCCCCTCACACCCTGACATCCGAAACGAAGGGTCAGTTTACGTCCGGACAATGTTTTAACTCGTGAGGAATGCATGGCTTTCATTGTGTGACATTTGCAGAGGACTTGCAGTGGGGCAGATGTTCGCCCCAGGTGTAGGGTCATCACTCCCGGGCATGTAGCGAGGATGGAAAATGATAGGACAGCACTTAGAGTACTAACAGGAAAACCAGAAGGCACAAGGCCTGCGGGTAGACCAAGACGAAAGTGGGAAGACAATGTCAGGGCCGACTATTCTATTTATTCTGGAAATGATAAAAGACTATTCCTTACGGGCTTAGCTGCGATGGAAAATCCCAGGTATACTCAGTAACGGTTTATTCGTCAAAAAACGCATTAAGAGTTTGTTAGAAAATTTAGAATGAAAATAAGAAACAATGATAATTATTTATTTTATTTATTTATTTAAATGCCAACTACAAAAGAGGGTACAATAAAATATATATCACAAATATATTATGCATTTATCTCGCAGGCGGCAATAGATATTACCTGTACATAAGAACAAGCATAGTTTACTAAGTATAAAAATTGTTTCCCAATAATAAGCATATATTCAAAAGAAAAAGCATATTTTCATAAGAATAAGCATAGTTTGACTAGATCAATAAGCATAATTTTAAAAAAATAAGCACAGTTTCAAAAAAATAAACATCGGTTCAAACGAATAATCATTTCCTGATAGAAATCTAAGGTGGTATACATCTTCTAGCCAGATATTAGCTAGATTTTCTAAATCTGCTTTAATTCTTTTCTTTAATTTTAAAAATAACAATAAAAACAGAATAATGTAAGTTATGACGAAATTTGGAAAATTGGTAAACAAGTATTTGTAGTTTTACAATTAAGTTTTATTACAAAATTTTATATTCGACATCAATTACAAAATTTTTGTTGACTAAGTTATGATTGACTAATTTTCGAAAAGGAAATTATTAGTTATCAAATACTTTTAGTATTACATATACATATTTATATAATCTCGTAAGTTGTTATTTGTTTATAAAAATATTTATTATGACGGCATACTATACTGAACATTCAATAAAGTATAATAACGTATATTTTTAAAAAGTAATAACTTTTCAAAACAAAATATAAATAGGTTAGATTTGCAAACAAAATGCGTTCTTGCTTAAAGCATAGTTTTAAGCAGATTCTAGCCAGATATTGGCTATTATTTGACTTATTAATAGCTTATTAATCTTGCTAATAATTAATAAGCTAACCAGCCATTCTAGCTAACTTTCTACCAGGAATTGTATTAAAAGAATTAGCATAGTTTGGAAATGGAATGGTTCCCACTAGGGAATAAATCCATTTATCAAATAATTATAATAAGTAATCGCTTCTCTTCCTTTTCTTATTAAAGAAAATCCCAACCTCATGTAGGTATTTTTCATAGAATCATTTTGAACAATTTTTCGATACGAATAAATTATTTTTATTTCAAAAATGTATATCACTAAACAAATATTTAAAATAATAAAAACTCAGCGCTATCTACTAAATAAAAATATATATTAATTTACATTTATATACTTTATAATGTACGTATACGCAAACAAAATAACACGCACATAGAAAGCGATTATAAAAATAAATACCATTTTATTACTTTTACGTGTAACAAAATTTACATCGTAAAAATACGAATAACTCGTTTATTACAACACTTATACATAATAAATTTACCTAACAAAGTGATTGCCAAATAATTTTAATTAAAAACGAAGATACATGATTACAATGTATGTAATTGTGACATCAACATTTCGGAAAATTCTTCGGCACTTTTGGAAAGTCCTTGTGCTCACCAACTTTAATTATTGATGCCATTCCGTTGGTCGAGTGCATTTCAAAATGACAGTGGAATATCCAGTATCCTAAAATAAAATAAAAAAATTAAATAAACTAAAGTATTAATCGTTTATTCAAAACTAAATATGAAGTTTCTCCTGAAATATTTTCTAACAATCCTTTACGTTAAAATATAAGTAAGCCACAATATTATCAATATGACTCAACGAAAAAATCTGTCCAAAAAAAGAAACTTCTTTTCATCGTTTTATGTATAAGAATAATGCGAAAATGGTCATAGGTCGGGGTACTGCTTCCGGTTATATTCGTATACCAACCAGGATTGTCCGCGTGAAATCGCACGATCGTGTAACCTCCGCTGGGCACGTCAACTGTGTCCTTCAGCGGCGCGGACTTCAGCCTCCTGCGAATCTTGCCCTCGCGGTCCATCCTCTTCACCTGCTCGGTGGTTAACGTTTCGTTCACCTTTTCCATTGCTATCACGCGGTAGTAGTAACCGTGGAGGTGCATCGCATGATGCGTGGGCGCGGTACCTGTATAAATTATGAAAATGATATATTTAATTCAATTTTTACGAATTAGACATCGTTATGTTATTGATTTTTATGCAAAATTATATAGGAAACCGAAGCACCTTTCAATTAAGAATATATTTTGAAATTAAAGTTAATTCTACGTCATACATGTATTACTTGCTTTTTTTTATATATAATTTTGAATATATTTTATAAACCCATTAAAACCTATAGCTAACCTAATAACTATGGCATGTTGCACAGTAGAATAAAAGACCATTAGTAGCAAAAAACTGTTGACATAATTTGTTTGTAAGGAATTTGTTAAAATAATTGTTTTATAAAAGGACTTTCACGGGAAAAAGTACAACGAAAACACGTGTCTGTTTTGAAATAATTATACACACATTCTGTTATCAAATAATTATAAACAACTATACCTATACCATTTTTCCTGTAGAATGGAATTATGATAATTGTTTTCCCAAAAAACATTTTTTTAAACAATTATTTAAACAAATTCCTTATAAACGAATTATTTTAACAATTTTTGGTTGCCGCAAATGTTTTTTCATGCTAATATGCAACATCCCGTCGTTAGTTTTGCGTTAGCATGACTAGATTCGCCATAGGTTTTAATGAGTTAACCCTTTAACCTGAACAACAGCCGAAACCGTATCGTTGTGACCTGCGTTGGTGTTAGTAAATCATGATTTCTACTTCATTTTCTTAAACGTTGAATTGAAATATTATTAATTTCACTTGTCATGTATACTCGTAAGGGGAGACCATGGATTCCGGGTCTTAGATTTTTATGAAACTTTGGGGATCGCCTTTTGAACCCTAAAAATGGAGCCCAGTATCCATAGTTTTATCCCATGAGACTTTAAATCTGAGATAGTACCAAAAAACATTAGCATTGCTCATACAGGCAATGCTAAAAAACAAATATATATAGATATACTATCAACATTAATGAAATACGCCGTATCTACCGTATAAAGGCCCATGGAATAAAACCACGAGTATTGGGCTTCGTTTTTAGGTACCAGAAAACAATCCCTAAAGTTTCATCAAAATCGGTGACCCAGACTCATTAGTCCCCCCTTATCGTAACGTATGATCAATTATTTTAATGCTTTTTCAGCTTAAAAAGTAAAAGATTAGACGGATAATGCACGATTTCCATTAAGGGGAGGTTGGAGCTTGTATGCAGTTACGTAGTTGCCGACAATTTCGTATTTTTCAGTATTCTTATCTCAGTTGTTCGGTGTTCCTTAGCAGATTGAGAACACCGGACAACTAAAGTTTTTAACTTTTATGAACAATTAAATTAGAATAATGTAGAATTGAATGTTGCACTTCTGCTCATTTCGGATAGCAAAAAGTTATCAATCCAAAATTAAGCAACAGTACACTGACTGGGTACTCTATTGTATAATACGTGAGAAACACTGTCAGGACTCACCCGGGTCGATAATGACGAGCTCGACGACGCTGCCGAGCTTAGCCTCGAAGGCCTGGCTGCACGAGCAGTACTCGTTCTCGCACATCTCGCTGTCAGCAGTGGTGGTGTTGCAGAACTGGTCGGGCGCGATGAGCTCCGGCTGCGTCTGCAGCGGAAAATTCGGAAACTTGAAGCTTATGAAGTTCATCTGCATGGTCACGTATCGCTGATTGCTTCTGACTGTTCGGGACAATTTAACACGGCATTGTTATTTGAATCATCTTTGACGCTTGTGGAGTCGAAATTTCACCTAATTGCGTAAATATCGACGTGGAGACTCATTCGTTATTGTGCGAGGAGTAGCGAACGACCGACTTTTTCTACTATAAATGTATATACTTTTTTATTTTCTTGATTATTAGTTAAACCGGCAAAGTAGAACTCTGCACTTACTAAGAGAAGTCCGACCACCCCTTAATTATAATTGCGTGTTCGCGATTGACGAGGAATAGAATATATATGAGTCATTCCAAACAAATTTTAAACATCCGTGTGTTCTCGAAAAAAGAGAAAAAACTTCAAATAAATTTGGTCTTCCATTTGCCACCTAGATTGTTTCGTAATTTTGAATCAAGCCTAACTTTTCATCCAAATATCCTCAATGATGCTCTAACCACTCAAATTAAAGGGTTTAATGTCAGCTTTCTTTTTACCGCGCGTCTAATTGCCCGTAATGTATAATACTTTACGTAAATTACGTCTGACTTTAATAGTATGTCGTTTACTTTAGATGGAAAAATCAAGCTAGAAAAACATACACAGTTACGCTATATGTTCCAAATGCAAAACCAAACCAAGTGTATTAGATTATAGGATGTTCAAACTATGATTCCTGAAAGTTAGAGCTCAAAAGGTTGTAATAGATCCATGTTACAAGGGTGCCAACTTGACGCTTCTCCGAAAAAGTACCTATCTTCCGTAGGCTGTAACTTTGGTTATACGAAACAATTTTGAACGTACCAAAAAAGGAATGAAGGATCTAAATCCGTTTTAATTACGAAAAATAGCAAACGATCAAACATAACCTAAAAATCACAAAATTACAGGTTTACATTCATCTTTCTAGAGGTGACCCATTCAGCTGTCAAGGAAGTCTAATAATTTTTTTCTGAAAGTTTGTAAAAAGATGAAGAATTTCTTTTTTGATACGTCCGAATTGGTAAAAATTTGTTCTTCTCCGAATTGGTAAAAATTCTCTTTAGAATTTTTTGAAAATAGCCGATTTTTGGCCATGTTTGAATATAGGGGTTGAAAATTTCTTTAAGAGCTTATTTTCATAGGTGCATTAATATAAACAATCGGCGGCAAGAAACAAAAACTCGAGGGCGCACGGATTTTTAAAATTCGTTTGGAATGACTTATATAAATATTAGAGACAGATTCTATTTTTAATGGGTGATGCATTTTGTCTCGGGTCGTACTAGATTCGTATCGCCGTCAGGCAGCATAGACCAGCCGTCCCTTAGACGCGAGGAACAAGTTGAAAAAGTGTTAAAAAATCACGGGTGAGGTGCGCAAGAAATAAGTCCAGTAGAACGGGTATGTCGCCGATTATAATGTCGGTCGACATGTCTGCCACTCTGCGTTACCGGCGGCTTCCCCCACTCTCGCGGTCTCTTACTCAAATTCCTTCTTCGCGCGCGTCCCCTAACAACAACACCTTATTTCTAGTATTTTCTTGTGACTCTATTCATAATCAAATATAAAAATATGAAATCATTTGTCCCAGTTCAGTCAACGCTGCCCACTTTTTTCAACACTATTCCAATTTTTTAATAAAAGTCAATAGGTAGTTACATTTACCTTGATAAAATCCATACAGATTCTTTCGATGAAAGTTATAGTTATCCACTCTCTGACCATCAGCAGAGATGTAAAATTGATGATCAGGTTCACGCATAAGCGAGATATCGTCAGGTTCCAAAGACTTGAGAGTTGCAATGCTTATGGCATCTGCAGTCTCTGTACCTTTGTCAGGTGGATTCATTTGCTAAATTGATAAAAGAAAGAAGAACAACATAGAAGGTTAATTTTTTTCATCAACTTAAAAACAATCTCATGGGCTGTAGGATTGGGAATTTACTGTAACTCTATAAAAATGTCATTTTTCATATTTTTACACAAGACGTATTAATTCAGTGATATTGATTGTCCCGAAATTCTACCCATACACCAATTGACTTTCCTTTAAGATTGTGCGACTGACTTGACTGTGATCAAAAAGTTCCCTTAATGGTAATTTTTGATAAACATTTCAAATAAAATATCATAACATCCTAAATCTGATAGCACGTGCATAATATTGTTAAATTTACATTAAATGCTCACCCGAGGACCATCGGGTAAAGTGGGATCGTCGGGATCAGCCTTGGGCTCGGCTATGGGTGCTCCCCCGTAGCGTAGAATGGCCACCTGATAGGACCTCGATATTGTGCATTCTTCGCCGCCCCTGAAGCGCATCCAATAATTGTCGATTGGTCGATCAGCCGTCAAGACAAAATCGTATCTCTCGCCGCTCAGTATGCGGATGGAGTCGACTGCGTGTGCAATACGATGAGAAATTGGTAATCCGTAGGGAACGTTCAAAAACTACGCAAAGCTCCTTAAGGGGGCGTTTACTTCTTAATGATCGAATAAGAAAATAATTTTCAGAAATTTTTTAAAAGAAATGTATACGTAAACTTTTTAGACTTTATTTATAATGTATTCAAGTGTATGGAAAAAAATTTTTGTTAGTTTTAGTGCAGCGGTGTAAATTTCTTGTTTCTTTTTGATCGTCTAGAGGTCAACGTCCCCTTAATAGGCTGGCAGCCACTGTAGTGATCCGTGGCCGATCTGAGAGACCGGCTAACACCAAGTTTTTTTTTAACGTCTTTTAACCCGCTAAATCCGAATTTCTTAGTGTTGGAACCTTAAAGTAACACCTTTAATTGTTAATTAACAATTTTTATAAACCATTTAAAAATTCAACTCTCTCGGTCTGAAAAAAATGTATTTAGGTTCTTTGTAGAATTCCAAGCAAAAAGCATTCTTACGAGTTTTTTTTAAACCTCTTAGTTTTTGAGTTAAGAATACCCAAAGTTCTTAAAAACGCGATATTCTGAAAACCTGACGTGTTATTACTCAGAGACCACTGACTTAATTTTATCTCTACATGTCTTAATTTGTTAATCTAATCATACACTATAAATGTGCAATAGTTTAAATTAGTATTATTGACCAATTAATTGAATATTAAGTCTTTATTTCCATGCGTTTGGCGACACGCGAGCATGGGCAGTTCTGCACGCGGCGGCCCTCCCACGTCCGCGCCTATTCTGTTTCTATCCCCTGGACTCCGTCCTTTGTGCCCCATCCTTTTCTCCCACCCCCACCCTTTACCTCCGTCCTTTCAGCCCTTTTTTAAATCATTTTTTATTTATTTTTATTCTATTTTTTCTAATACATTTTATTATGAATACAGCTATCGCAGCTATAAGTACTATCCGAGGGAGCGTACTTTACGCATATGTACTATAAAACGAAGTGATGTTCGCCACACGAGCGTAATCTTTACACCCTTGTATGATCGCAACTCGGTGCATAAAGATCATCTTTCTGCCCCAGTGAAGAACACTACTATTACCACTTATCTTATGTTTAGAAAATTGAGCTATGTAGCTAAAAAGGAAAGACTTAGTTGACATTTGAATATTTACTTTGCTTAAGGTGGTTCGAATGAAAGGACTTTAGAATTAAATAGAACTTATATAGGTTAATTATGAACATGAAATGTATCACCTCGAAAAGTTTTAAACAAAGCTGCCGAATAACTTTTAGAGAAAAGATCACTTGAAAATCGTCTATTTTACACACGTCTTATGGGAGTCACCGCGACTCTGAGCAGTAATATTAAAGATATTTCTTCACAAAAACTTCTGATCAAATTAAAAAATCAACGTATAATAGTACGAAATCCGTACTTTCTACTGATTCAATGAAAAATATGAACAGCCGAACTTATTCAAAGGATATTTACTTAAAAAGTACGAAAACGCTGTCAAAGCGCGAAAAAGTGAGTCATGGTAGCGTTAAAGTATCATTTTTGTGACAAGAAAAACATTTTATTTTGTATTATAGCAATCTTAAATTGTTTTAAAATTCATAAATAAATTTAATAAAGATTATTTACATACATTAAATAAGATTTTCGTAACTTTTTTTTGTATACACTCAAGTGACTCGGGATTCGTGTGCGAACCACCTTAAATGTTTATAAAATATATACCACTTATCATTTGTCGGGGATCCAGTAATCAGTATAAACTTTTCTTATGTTCTCATATAGAATTCACTCCTAATCGAGTCAATAGCAATTCCGATGTTTTTTGTCTACGTGGAATATTTTAAATAATTTAAAAGAAAATACGTATACTCAATCTTTTTATTTATATATTATTGTAAGAATATTTGAAACACTTTTAAATTTGTTAACAATTCTTTAAATGTATTCATTAGCATAAAAAATAATGCTATTTAATAATTTAAAATAAATGTTCGGTACTCGTATCATATAATATATATATATATATATATATATATTGTATAGTACTTTTTTAAAATTTCGTTTCTTTACGGCACGGTAAGGGGACGGGGATGGAAGTCAAGCAAATATGACGGTATATTAAGTGAGGAGTGGTAGGTATCAAAATTCATAAAAAACAGCATTGTGTAGTTTTTAAACGTCCCCCTGGAATTAATTGTCAAAATCATTTGTACATCAATCTCGAAAGGTTTCCACTTCAGCGTCAGTCAAAATTTTAAGTTTCTTAGAGCCATATTTTTTTAACTTTCTATATAAGCATATATTTACGAGCAAATCTTTGGGACATATAATTTTTGATCCCGTAGAAAAATAAAAGTATTTTTCGACCGTATACCGAACAAAGTGTTTGTTTTCGTGTTAAAATATTCCAGATAATTGCAAAAACTATTAACCACTTATTTTTCTTTTACAATAACTTACCTTCAACGGGCTCGATGTCGGCCCCATCGGTGCTGATTACGAGCATAGGATGGTCGTCCACTGATACGAACATCGGACAAACTTCCGAGCCCACGTTCATCAGTCGAAATCTGTACCTATTGCCCTATAAAAATAAACAAAGTTACACAAGCGACAAAGTTCTGCGGAATTTCTTTCTGACGCTCTGTTTACATCACCTGTTATCTTATCTTCATGCAGTAAATCCAAGCTCGATTTTTTATAATAAGAGCATCTAATTTTCACATTTAATTTAATAGAGATAAAGTTAAACCGAAAGTACTAACAATATTGAAAAGATATTTAATTTTAAAGCTAATTAAATGGAGAAAACGCATTTTTCGTTATTTAAACGAAAAGTTCAAGTGTTTGTAAAATCGAAGAATATTATATTTGTTTATCAAAATGATCGTTTTTTCTATTATTTTTTAAGGCGATTCATCAGCCATTCGATATTTATGCAATTACTTAATGTATCCAATTATTAAAGAAAGAGTCAAACCTCAGTGTTTGCATAAATAAAGTTAACGATTGGATGAATACAATTATTTGATTTGCATGTATAGTCGTATAATTTCTTGTGAGTTCATTTGTACAAAAATTGATACGATGAAAAATGTAAACTTTTCCAGCAAAAAAATACATGTTTTGGAAAGTTTCGGGTTCGACTTGTCTCACGCTCGAACTTCCATCATTCGCGAAATTATGTACCGCCATTACAGGTTACACTATAATATTTTATTTATTCGTAATTTTTCAAGCGCTTAATGAAGTGTACGAACCACTTTAATTTAAAGCAAGCATGATCATCTGGCTGCGGCCATTTTTTGGTATTAGCTGATGTAAAACACAGAACCAGAAAGAAAATCTACCATACAGTCAATTTAAATTATATTCTGAAATACCTTACGAAACGTGTACCCATAGACTCCCGTAGGGTGCGTTTAGATGGAGTCTTAAAACCTCAAGTATTTGAGTGGATTTTATTTATATTACTATAAAATTATACCAAATAAATATTTAGATTTAATGTAGAGACTATAATTACTATCATAAAATACGTTAAGCTAATAACAAATGTAATTAGAGGTGTGATAATCAACAGAATTTAAACCTCCCGCTCAAATACTTGAAGTTTTAAACGCACCCTTAGGGACTTTCCTTACTAATGTGACGTGATTGTGAAAGTGTCTGTTCCATGTGATTTAGTATACGCCAGAATACATTGATTATTCTCCATCTATACTTACGTGTGTTCATGGCCTGGTTAGTGAAGACAAGACTAAGACAAGACTAAAAATATCTATATGGATTCCATATGGAAATCGACTTGCGAAAATGCGTTTTAATACTTCGACAGTATCCTGACTGTACCCAGAAACTTGTATCATCCGGATTGTACACCCGACCCTGAAAACAACTTTTCGAATGTGCCGTGGAGAAACCTAGTGACACCTGGCACTGGCTAACCTAACGAAGTTCACGTTTCGAAGAGAGCTGCATTTCTGAACCCATCAATTGGTTATCAACTCCGAAAACGTCGTAGACAACGGCGCTATGATTCATGGGGTTCAGACAAGCAACTCCCTCCGCAAAGTGAACCTGGTTAGGTTAGCCAGTGTCACTAACTTCCTTCATTGCACATTCGAAAAGTTGTTTTTAGGGTCAGGTGTTCTATCAAGAAGGAGCATTTCAAGAGATTAAAATGCATTTTATAAACAATTTGTAGAAAATTATCCGTGTCCACATAAAAATCTATCTGGATTTTGGTATAGAAATCAATATGGAAATCCGTATAGAAATCATCCGATGATTTCGTATACTGATTTCCATTTGGATTTCCATCAATCTATGCGGAAGTCCATATAGAACCCATATGGATATTTTCAACAGGGGATAGACTTTTCTGTTATATTTTCACAAAAAATAATATTCATCCTTAGAAAACTAATTTATAGATGATAAAAATATATATATATATTTAACCATCCTACGCAGAAGCTAATTTTCGCGTGTATGGATTTGATCGAATGTAAGTCTGCAACCATATATTCGGCAATCTTCCACATTCTTCTAAATTGAAGCTAACTACTTAGCTTCAATTTCAGAGATCATAGATGTCAATACGATGTAGGGATTTAAATTTAAAATACATAATGTATACAACAATGACGTGCATTTTGAACGAGTGTCAGATTCTGTGCAGGGGGGGATGGTGGTAAATACATTTATATTACAAAAACACTGCTTTCTCAAAGCCAAACAGTCCATGATCATGCGTAATCATAGACACCTATAGCAATGTATTCGTTCTGACATGTGCCAAATCACACGGATCAGTCACATCACATTAGTGTCCAAAGTCCCTTATGAACGGAAGAAATTTCAAGAGCGCATAATACCTTCTCCACGTGAAGGACCTCAACCGGCATCTTCGCCTGTCTCTCGTCCTTCTTCTTATCCTTCGTCTCGACGAATCTTCCTAGTCCGTTGATCAGTATCGTGTGGGGTATCTCCTGTTTGCCGGTATGCCGGTGCAGCACTAATGAGTGCGAGCCCGTGTTCCGTGTCCACTCGTTGACGACGATCATGTGCTCGTCCCGATCGTAGAGGACGCTCGCGACGGAGTTCTCCTCGTCCGAGGAGCGGACTATCAGGCCGCCGGACAGACCGTCCGTTCGCTGCATAGCTATTAGCGAGACGCACGTGTATTTAAGAGATCGATGTGCATTTGTTTATTTTGATGATGAAAATAAGAAGTTCGTGTGAGCAGTGGACTCAATAGGGCCTTCACAGGCAAAAAGGTATAGGGAACGGAATATATGAGGATAATCAGTAGCAGACGATATAGCCTAAGTTAGGTCGAGAGTTAGGGGGGTTGTCGTATTCTTCACTACATGTCGAAAATTTATATGTAAGATTAACATTGAGGTCGATAATGTCGATAATGGTTTGTTACTGTGTAAAGAACGCCGGTAATGAGTGTTATTGTTTATTGATAGATTCAAAGGTTTTTTTATTATGAAACTAGGGTACCCCATCCTACGCGCTTCGTGCACGCTTACTCCCTTGCGTATATATTATAAATCGTGGTCATACTACGGTCCAGATCGGTAGTAAATATCACGGATTCTTTGATGAGTTCCCGTCTGCACTAAAAGTAAATATCATGGACTGGTGGATAACTTTCAGTCTGGAACGGAACATAATACGGAGACATATAATACAGACATATTCATGATATCTATATTATGCAGAATACCCGAAATAGGATATTCAGATGTATACAGTTTCCGAAATAGGATATATACTGGATGCACGCAATTATTATATATTATAAGAACGTATCCAGGGTATCCATAATTTGGATGTATACAATGTATTCACAATTAGGACATATACAGGGTGTCTGTAATTAGAAAATACATAGTGTGTCCATAATTAGAATATTTATAAGGTGTCTGTAATTCGGGAACGTACTAAGGGGAGGGAGCTACACGCAGGGAAGACTACAGTGAAGGGACTAAAATGCACCGAAAAAATCAAAGCCAACCATCAAGAAGTAACATGCGCGGCTGCGAAGAAGACGGTTCATTCTTAGGCATCTAAAATTTAAGTGCCATTCTCCGATTTATATGCTGCCATATTTTTATTTTTATGATATTAGTTTTTGAGGTTAGGTAGAATCTGCACCGATCAGGATAGCTTCCTTGAACTTTTAGTTATGAAGGTCCATACACATAGTACATTGACCTGCGTCTTGCGTATGAAAATTAATAAAGTATCCGATTGCCATCTTTAAGGGGGTGCATCAGTCCTACAATATCAACCGCATACCATGAACTCGAATTTCTCGTCCCATTCAATAAATGCGCATCAGAATCGATTTTTCTTTTCAGGATCACTGTATTCTATGAAGAAAGCGGAATCGTCCAATAATAAGTGAAATCGAAAAAAAATGTATGTGTATGCAGCTAACTTCACTCGTATCGCAAAACAGATTATTATAATCAAAAGTAAATTATTTATTTTTGTCACTATTTCTTACAATTTGAGTGATCCGCTTTTCATTTCCCAAAAAAAGTTATCCTAAAAAAAAATTCATTCTGATGCATAATCAAAGTTTTACAATGGGACGAGGAATTCAAGTTTCTGGTATTCGGTCAATAGTTGGGGCACTCACCCTTTAGTAATCAATAATAGCTGTTTTAACAAAAACGAATTATCATCGTGAATGAGACGCACTCGTTGGTGCATCATGGCACACTTACTGCTGTGCGAGTGCCAGATGAAAGATCCAGCCCGTTCTACTCGAAAGTCGTAGCGAAACGTCTTGCCGGGTAAGATAGGACACTGGCTCACGTAGGGCACGCCGTCCATGAAGGGACTTCCCCGCTGATGCAGGCCGTGCCAGTGTATCGTCATCGTGTCGGTTCCGAGTTCGTTTGTCACGTCTACCAGCAGGCGATCGCCTCTGCAAACCTACGACGAATTATAGTCATTATTTATTATTGTCATTTCATGGCCTAATCATTTGTATATATGGAAAAAGATGAGCGTTTGGGATATTGTGGCTTGCGCGTGATTTATACGTATATTTACGCGGTTTTTTGGAAAAATAATTTCTTTAATCATTTGGTAAAAGAATAAGTCAAAGATCACGTGAAATCGAACTGAATGTTTGAACAACACTTTTGACTCTAATAACATAGTGGATTGAAGTGAATTCAAAATCAGATTGAAATAATTTTACCCACATCTCGTTTCTACTAGAACCGTAATGAAATACATTACTTTACTTTCCCAACTCATTGTCAGCATTGTCTACTTTTCGCGTTAACATTGGTCCTTTCAAGGGGATCAAAATTTGTGTTGTGATGGTAAGTCGTTTTGGTATTTCGACTATGTAGCCAATCTGATCGGTTGCTTAATTAGGATTTTGATTTTCTTATTGTGTATTTTAACTCAGCTATTAATTGGATTAATTTGAGCCCTAAGAGTCCAAGTTGTCTCATTTACATAGGATACAGATATCTGGGACTAGATTGTCTTAATGCCTGATCAAGACAAATTTCTTACGAGTTCCGATCAAGCTTCCTTCTCCATTCCTACCTGCATTGTCTGTATGTTGACGAAAGTCTTTCTGCTTTACGGTCAAATACACGAATTCCATCTAGGGACTCGCTAGCTATAATTCGTGGTCTTCAATCCACCTGCTAATTTATCCCATGATCATTCCCAGCTTCATTTGGACCTCTTCTTCATCACTAATGCTATGTCATCTATGTATCCGATGAGCAAAGTCGCGTCCGGCGTCTTCAGCCGCAGAATGCCGTCGTATGAAACATTCTATAAGTCAGATCCCGTGATCGACCCTTTAATAGCTCCAACTGTATTGTTCATTAACCCTCCGTGGTATCGTATAACAGCCACCTGTGCTTCGGATAATCCCTTATGATGCAAAGAAGGTATGCTGGCATTTTGTACGTATTTTTTAGCGCTTAAATCATATCCTTCCATCTGGCAGAGTTGAGAGCGTTTTGTACATCCAAGGTTGCTAACAGTATCGCTATGTTTGAGTTGTTCTTCGGTTCGTCTTTCGAATGTGCTCTTGACCTTTCGTATTGCATCGACAGTTGATCTTCTAGTCCTGAAGTTGTATTGTCTATCTGAAAGGTCTACTTTTACTTTCACTGCATTCTGTAGACGAGACATTCAGTTTCCCGGCCGTATATAACATGCATAGCGGTCTATTATCCGATTCCGAGTTAGGATCTTCTTTTCGCTTACTGGTGAGCCCCAGCTTTTGTGTCTTCCATTATTCATAGAAAATACCTGTCTTGAGACAGCCTCGTAGTACATGTTCAACGGTAAATGCTCTCATTGCTATCTTCAAGACCTCAGCTGGAAATCTGTTCGGTTACGGCGCCTTCTTGTTCTCTATGGAGTCTTCAGCTATGCTCACTTCTACATCTGTTCTCACACCTTTCATTAGAGTGATGAAAATTATATTTATTTTTATTTTTGCTCATGGAGACCAATACCTTCTTAACTTAGACGATAATATATGAGCAATAAAGTCGAAAAATTGCGTTCTTTTCTAATAAGTAGAATAATAGGGGGTCATAAGGACTGAAATTCTGCATACACATGTATTTTATACGTATTTATCGAACGCCAACCATGCTCGAGATTTCGAATGTGGGCCGATTTTACATGTTTATCCGGCTATAGCCTTTCCATGTTGAAAATGAAAATGAATTGAAAATGAATTGGCTAGTGTCTAGAAGTGTCATAAAAATGTGCAATACACCTCGCAACATAGCGTTACGCTTCTTTGCACTTTATGGCATTTCCTTCGCGCTGCCTCGTCGTTAATTTTTCAAGAAACAATTTCCGCCAGGTTCACCTCGATCAGCAGTCCGGGCAGCCTCCTGTTCGCCACGACGACGACCCTTGCACCTCCGTCCGCTGTAACGCAATGCGGCCTGAAGCAATCGGTCACGTTGTACGGGCAGTCGTAGCAGGCCTTGCTCATGCTGGCGTACATCTCGACGGTGAGACCGTAGCGGCAGGTCAGTGGCTCGCGGTCGCCTCTGCAGTCGCGACGACACGGATGACGCGACCAGTCGACCGAGTCGTCCGGTGCACCGATGCCGTAGCTCTCCGGAAGAAGGGAGTGACCGGGTTGAGTGTCGGGAACATCGCTGCCTGGAAAAAGAGACGAGAAAATATGCATCATCCCTGTGGTGAAGCGTTAAGCTTTTTAGCAGTTGCGCTGCGGAAGAACTGTCGGAAAATAAAAACGGTGCTACCGAAGGCGTCGATAAATTACGCACGGTATAGTCTTGAACCTCTGGGGGACAAGGGAGTGCGATGGTCCGGCGAGGAAGACATCGCTGCATGGACAGGATGGAGGGAATTTAGAGGGGAGCTGCATTGGAGTGGTTAGTTGGGAGGAAAATAAGTGTAGGCTGGAGGGGTGGTTTAACGTGCAGGAGATGGTGGAAGTATAAGGAGATGTGCAGGTGTCGTGTGTTTGGGTCATTTGATGTTTAGTTTTGAGAAAGTATTTGTGTGGAATGGTGCTGTATTCTACATCTCTGTATTGTACATCTCGACGGTGAGGCCGTAGCGGCAGTTCAGTGACTCGCGATCGCCTCTGCAGTCGCGACGACACGGATGACGCGACCAGTCGACCGAGTCGTCCGGTGCACCGATGCTGTAGCTCTCCGGAAGAAGGGAGTGATCGGGTTGGGTGTCGGGGACATCGCTGCCTGGAGAAAGAGACGAGAAAATATGCATCATCCCTGTGGTGAAACGTTAAGGGGATGTCAAAGTCAATTTAAGAATTCAAATTTCCCTTCGTAAATGTTACCGACCGAACAATGAATAATTTGATATAACTCGATATATATACCTTACTATCCAAAACGAAGAGGTCATTGCCCTCCGTAATATAATTATCTACCGCTGTGCGAAGTATCGAACAAAAACTTCAAAACCTCTACGAATGGCATTGGAACGAAATTTGAAAGGTTCGAGTTTGGGCTAATATAAATTTCGTTCCAATGCCATTCGTAGTGGTTTTGAAGTTTTTGTTTGAAACTTCTCACAGTGGTAGATAATTGTATTACGGAGGGCAATGATCTCTACATTTTGGATAATAAGGTATATATATCGAGTTATATCAAATTATTCATTCAAGGCGGGAAATTTGAATTTCTAAGTTAACTTTGACACCCCCTTAAGCTTTTTAGCAGTTGCGCTGCGGAAGAACTGTCGGAAAATGAAAATGGTTGTACCGAAAGCGTCGACAAATTACGTACGCTGATGTTTTAAACCTCGAGAAGTGGCTATGAAATCAATATCGACCAAATTAACTGAAAGTTTCAAGCGCTTTTGAAATATCGATAATAAACATGCGTGCGAGTTGCTAGGTGGTTCACGAAATATGATCGAATACACGCGCGCTCACATAACTACAGACTCACTTACAAACATACACACACATATTCAGATGCACTGACACATGCACACACAGTTACTGACACACACACACATGCAGCGTACATTTTAATGGAGTACCATATTTAAACTCCCCAAATAATTTAAAATCGTTTTACGTGAAAAAAATGCATAAAATGTTATTAAAACAATGCTAATAGACTTCTACTCCTTGCACTTAATAAATTATCATTATACATTTAAATGAAAAATGTCAAAAGTCTCTCGAGTTAAGACTGCTAAAAAGATGCATTTTTTACTTTATTCTTTTAAGCAGGACTATGTTATTCATTCCTATAAGTTTATAGATATATTTCCATAAATTTATTTACCTACTTTATGTAATAAATACCTATATATATTTTATTTTAATATTCAAATAATACAATTTCCGCATGATTACTTTCACTTTTCTAATCTTTTCAAGATTACAAGGCTCTTAAATTAAACCGAAACAATTAAAAACATTTAATTATAGATAAAATGATATGCGAGAATTCAATCGTAAAAAAGATAATCGCACACCTACAACGTAGGAAATAGAAGTCTCAATGTATTAACCCGCGTTACCGAGTTTCAGTGTTGCGTCCGTAATTATAGAGTAATTTATTAAGTAGCTGTGAAACCCATTATATTTACTCGAACTATTGTTTTAAAATACAGAAGATTAAAGTTGAAGACACACTGAAGGAGTGCATTATATATTGTATCTAAGTGTTTGCGTTTATATAGTTAAAAATCTTTATGAATGAGGTGTACTAAAAACGAGCAAAAAAAGTCAATATCTTATATTTTTAAATCCTAATGAGTATTAAAAGATTTTGTTATTATACTAAATTTTTTAATTAATTTTATATAGAACAATTCATTACCTTTTAATCGTATTTACTGAAGACTTTAATTAATGAAAATATTTTTATCTGTAATTGTGTAATAATCCATGCACAAGCGAATAGTCTATCACCATCGTATATATATATATATATGTATATATATATATATATATATATATATATATATATATATATATATATATATATATATATATATATATATATATATATATACATATATCGCCGTTACATCTATTATTATAATAATGTATGTTATTCTATCTGAAACATCAATGGGCGTATATCGTCACGAGAATTACGTTAAGAACCGTGCTTTATCAACAAAGTCGTAATTAAATTATCTCTTCGTATACATCATTCGTATTTTTACAAATCATAAGTTATCATCGAAATCAACACAATCTGACAAAATAATGAACGGTTATCGTCATGTAACCCGTACTGTGACATGCGGAAGGCGATTTTTTTTCATTAGAAAAAATTGAAGGATATAATTAAATTTTTTAATTTTTATTACTAAATCTTATACTATATAATAATATGTTTTATTGTGATTTTAATAATTACTTACATTGAACAATAAATGGTCGAAAGTTGCTTAGTTAGAAAGTAGATGCTTCGCTAGTGCAGGTGATTCCGGGTAATACAACGATGCGAAATAAAAAAAACAATTTTTCTTGATTAGTATAAGTGTATAACTTATCAAAACCAAAGTTTTCCTCGTAAATAAAAAAAATTGAAAAGATGATGCTCATTAAAAATTAGATATCGAGAAAATGCTTTTCCATATTATTCGAAAATTTGTACTGCTATTTTTCAATTTTTTATTTAATTTTGATTCGGACGAGAATTACACTCATAATAATCAAGAAAATTGTTCTTTTATTTTGTCGATCATTATACTTACCCGGAATTACCTGTGCCAGGTTATTGTAAAGAGGCAAATTCGACCGCCTGCTGCACTATATAAACTATTGATTAAATAAAAAATAATATTATATAGCTTATGGCTTTTTTATTAAACAGTAAAAATTTCAATTAAATTATCCAATTCTTTCTACCGAAAAATTTTTTTTCCAATTTTATCTTTTTTTGCACACGTTTTCACTTCTCACAATGAAGTTTAAGGTGGTCCTTTCACGAGAATCGATCTTAAATATAAATATTTATATAATAATTTGTGTAAACATTATAATACGATAAATGTTATATACTATGAAAGAAGGGTCTTTAAGTGTCAACAAATTATTTTGATGAATATTTCGATATTGCAAAATTAGAACGACGACTAGAGTTAGATTCGACAAAAGATCCGAATCTTTATTTTTTACCCCATTTTAATTTAAAAGGCGTAATTTTGTTCCTTGACAAATTTCAGGGGGACTTACTCATATAAATATTAAAAAATAATCAAAACCTAAGTTAACTTAAAGCTACAGTCAATTGTTTGTAAGTTGGTACACATATTTTTGTAAATTTGTACGTGTACAAGTATAAACTATAGGCTGTAACTTTGTAAGTAAAAAATTAATGTTTCTGGGCTCATTCTTTTATTTTTTGTTTAAAGTATATGACCATCGAACACTGAGGAACTTCCTGTCGTAATGAATAAGTGTAACCCTTACCAATCGCCAATGCTCCAATCCACACTTGGACGCAGAACAACGACAGCAACATTCTTCGAAGCATCGCTGGCTGATGGTACTGGCTAACTGAGTAAAATCTTACTTTTTTCATCAAATTTATACAACAATTCCGCGCGAAGTATCTTATCTATCGAGGATCGACGAAATAATGCCAATCGAAAGCAGGTGATTAAAGGTGACAAAATATAAGCAATATCAATAAGTGGGATAAATGCCGTTGGAGGTGGTAACAGGGGCTTTATATTCGCTAACTTATATTGCACCGATATAAGAGGTTTTCTCTTTACCCTTTAGAGTACCGGAAAGACACTATAATGGTTAAGAAAAAAAATTTTCAATTTCGTTTTTTTCAATCTATATAGTACTTAGGAGTTTTCAGGGTCGCTGATTACGTGAATTTTAAGTCGAATTAAATTTTTTTCAAAATGGGAAAATCTAAGACATGCATTACCCTTCCAGACCGGAAAGCCACTATCGTGGCTCAACCCTTGATCGACACTTCACAAATGGTTAATTCATGATACAAGATAAGTACCTTTTTATCCATATTCTTAGAGGAATCACGTACCCTAAATGCCGGTACTCTAAAGGTTAAGGGAGCAGATATACCTTTCAATTTTAAATTAATTGATAATACATTTTAAGATAAAAATAAGTCACTCATCATGATATATTGCCTGATTTTTTTCGGTAAATTTGAACATTTTATCAAAATATAACAAAATATTTTTTTTTATTTTTTTGAAGGTTCTTTTGATTTTATTATGTTCAAAATACATGTAGTTATGATATGAGTGTTGCAATTTGTACATAAAAATTATCGACCAAAGTTATATTCTACTAAAGCGAAAATTCTTCGATTTTAATATTTTTATTATGAAATATGGCTTAAATAGACTTTAACTGTGGTCAATAATTCTTAGATACTATTTCCCATACTCATATCATAACTACATGCATTTTGAACATAATAAAACCTTGAAAGCGTCAATTCGATCACATGAACTCTCTAAACCTTGCGGTAGCCCAATAAATATAGAGGTTTTCATTATAGCCAATCAAAGGGACCTAACAACCTTAAAAGAAAAAGAAAATAAATTTATAGTTATATTTTGATAAAATGTTCAAATTTACCGAAAAAAACGAGGTAATATATGATGAGTGACTTAGTTTTACCTTAAAATATATTATCAATTAGTTTAAAATTTACCAGACGTGGTTATATCGTCTATATCAGCGCGATATAAGTTAGTGAATAAAGCCCCAGGGGCCTAATTCTGTAAGCATATGATCGTGGTATCACCTTATGATGCAGAGGATATAGTGATATGCATACTAAAAAGCTGTATGTTTTTAGGATAAGCAATACATTTGCGTTGTTGACGTAGCTGATATAAAACGTAATAATTTATTAATTTATAATCAATCAATTTATTTCATCAATTTATAATAAAATTAGTGTATATGTAAACTCTAAAATAAAAAGCATTTATCGAATAACACAAAAAATATACAAACTTTACAATAACTACAATAACTATATCCATCCTAACACCTTGAATTCCGGCTACCTTTTGCCTCTACTGAGGCGCAACCACGAATTTTTCTACCCCTTCAATGTTGCTGATTTTTGCAAAGAAATATGAACAAAAATGTACAAGGGTTCATCCCATGTATAAATAAATAAAAACATTTTAAAAAATAACAATCAAAGTTAATTTAAGGTCTTTATATTACTGGATTTAAAAACAAATTTTATTGGATTTGCTTGAAACTTTCAGTATATTCAGAATACATATGTCTCATCTCCAAATGAGTGAAGCAGATTTAAAAAATTCAAAATATTTAATTTTATATGCACCTCTTTTTTTAATTTTACGAAGATTATCGAAATCTTTTATGATAAATCGTTGAACTAAATTAATTGTTTTCACTCTTTATAAATTCTGGTCTGCAGATTTAGAAAACATATTTGAAATAACCTTATAGAGAAAAAAGTCATGTATTGCCATATATGACTATATAATAAATTGTTGTCAAAGTCTATTTGTTAAATGCTTGCGTCAAAGTGAAATTTTCAGAAAATTATAAAGTCAATAATTGTTGAATGAGAAATTTAATTGCAAATGTTTGACAATAAACGAAAGACTTATCTTTATTTGTATTCAATGAATTAATATCATAATTTGTAATATAAACCACTAATACGTATGCAATAATATACATGATTGTTTTTTTTATTTTCTTTTTTTTTAATCATTAGTTAGCAGAGTTTAGTGTTTCATTTTGTAAAGTTCTGTATATGTCGCCATCAAATTTGAGTAAGAAGCATATAATATACATATTTTATTTACATTTCTATTTCTATTTGAATAAGAATAAATTACACTATTCAGTAGGAATTTTCGTAGAAAAATAAATACCATTCTTTCACTTCTACATGTAACAAAATACGCTTCGTACAAATATAAAGAAATTATTTCTAGTAAATAACTAATTTGTTGCTAAATAATTTAAATTTAATAGATAAATTATGTTACGCGAAGATGTGATTATAGAATGTATCTACGTCTTGTGACCACCGCATCTCGGAAAATTCTTCGGCACTTTCGGGAAATCCTCGTGCTCACCAACTTTGATCACTAGTGCCATTCCGTTGCTCGCATGCTCATCGAAGTGACAATGGAAAAACCAGTAACCTAAGATCAAATATAATTTTTAAACAAAAGATATAAAAAATATTTAAAGAAAATTACAAAATTTCCATGTAAATTGTATGATTTTTATACATTTATTATTGTTGAAAATTAGCAGAAACCTTTTTGAAAGTTGACTATGTATTTTTTCCATATTCAGACTGTATGTATGTATTTTTGTACTCAAAATTAGCATTCAAATAAAAATGTTTCTTTCACATGCAAAATCATCTCAATTGCGTGATGGTAAAAGAAAGTTTTGCTGAAAACATGTTGGAAAGATGTTTTGTGTTTTGAGACATTAGGAATCAAAATACGCTATTTTTAGAAAATGTCTATATGGATATGTGTGTGTGTGCGTGAGTGTGTGCACGTGTGTGTATGGATGTGGATCAGTATTACTCTGAATATACACGGTAAAAATTAATATTTTGAGACTCATTTTTTTGTTTTTTTTTTAATTATCTGAACGAAAATGGCCACTTTTTCTCTAAAAAGCGAGACCAAAATTACACCTTTTACCCGCAAAAATGATTATGCGGGAAAAAAGTGACTTCACTAAAAAATAGTCAAAATTCCTTTATTTCATCAAGTTCTACCAATAACCCTGATTTTCGATTGTCTTTTAACAGTCCATTAGTCCCGCTTTTCAAGTAAAAAAGTAGCCACAGTTGAGATGGGCATAAAGTACTATATGTAACTCGAGAAAAAAGTCGAATTTCCCTCGGGTGATACTGCCAGTATTCGACTTTTTGCCCTTGTTATGTAATGTACTATTTTTTGTCTTTAGATACGTTTTTGTCTTTGTAGCGGGTTTTCGATTTTTGAGTTTTAGTTTTTCGGGTTTTTTGATACATTAGAAATAATATCATCGATTGAGTGATAATGCATTTGAAAGAGCATAAAATTACGTATCTTTTACAACCGCAAATTTTGGATAGCCTCGTTCCCTTCTTTTGTTATACACGAAAAAAGTCATATTCAGTTTAAACAGTTGTATCTCGGAAATCTATGATGGAAAATCGTTGAAAAAGTTTTAGATGATTATGAATTCAGTGAATCTACGTACTAGCATCTGATTGTATATCATTTGAATATTTAAATAATTTTAATAAATTACGTACAGACAAAAAATCTCTGTGATAAGGATTATTACCTATCATTGTGTAATTTTAGTAAAATAATATCTTTGGACAAACCATCAATGATAAAGAAAGCAGACCTTTTGAGCAGTTAATTAGAAAGAGATATAGCAATTCAAAATTAATTTATTAGAACAAAGAATTTCATATTCGAACAATTGATTCAGTTCGAGGAAGCTAAGTTCCAATGAATTGGCAGCGGTTTCTTTTATTCGTCTGATAAGAAAATCGTCTTATCGAAAGAGTAGATAGAATTTTGAATAAATCATTTTCCACCTTTTTTTCAAATGATATAGATGATTTTCAAGTAGATTTACTTAAAATTAATACAAATACAATTTATACCAAGCTACTCAATATATTCTCAAATATAAATAGTATAACAAAAAATATAGATTAAAGCTATATTATATACGATTAATGTTTTATTTTTAATTTAATGATTTTACATATTGTAAAGTTTATTTTAAAATATCTGCATATATGCATATTCATTTTATTCGTTAAAATTATAGCCTGTAAATTATTTTTTTCTTTAAAACTAAATATTGTTTCATATCGTCGGAGTAGACACGAATTTTGTTAAAATAATATAAATGTATTTACTTCTACATTTCCAAAATACTTCTATCGTAATTATCATATATTTTTTCAAGAATCCCTTGTATTTTCGGAGTCAATCTCTGGTACGTTCCAGCGAAAGAGTATATCGACGAAGTGGACACATAATAAAAATACGCGACGAACTTTTTAACATATTTTTCTAACATAACGTTTAGAAATAATTTTTTATAGATTATATTTCAAAAATGGTCCGTTCAAGAATAAACTTTCTTTGTCAAAGAACTCTTTGAATAATTTCTGTTCAAATTCCCTCAGTAAATGTACAGTGTGGTAGAACGACATTAAACAATAAATAAATACAAGGCTTACGATTAAGTTTTCTAACCATAGAATATCTTTATTTCATACCGAAAAGAATATCTTACAATTGCTACAACAGCGGATTATTGGATATAAAGAAGAATATAATATATAGTACTTTTCAAACTTTATCTGGAGAAATCGATGGAGTGGACAATTTGGCTATTCTAATGTATTATTTTCGTATGAATTGACATTATCTGGACATTGTTGAAGTTGAATATGTTAAAGAAAATTAAGTACTAGAATGCAAGACTTTTTTATTTTTTTTATTGCAAATTGTATGATTAATTGACAAAGAACGAAGTTGGATGTTATTTTGAGAAATACCCATTGTATTTTAAAATTAGATAAAATCTTTGAACTATCGATATTTAACCCATAGCCCTATGATAAAGTCTTACAACATTAATGATATATTACAGTGCGTAACTTCTAAAAAATGTTTAGAATCCCCTAGCAGAAATATACGCATGAGTTTACTATAACGTATAAGTGCTTAGACGGTCAATAGGGGAGAGGACGAAGATATGGAGGTATAAGGAGAGAATGGGAAAGGGGTGTGACAAGTAGGAGAATATTACGAGATGTGGAGAGGGTATTGTTCTATTAACATAATAATGATATGAGTATCACGCTATAACCATCATACATAAATACGTGCGAGTTCACTACGAAACAGTACTTAGAAAATCAACGAGGAAAGGCACGGGGATGAGGGAGCGTATGGGAAATAAGGGGGAGGAGTGCGTAAAATAGAAAGACGGTAATGGAAGAACGTGGAGCGAGGATTTCTCTAATATAATAATTATATGAGCGTCACGCTAGTGTTTAGAGGGTCAATGGGATGGGGATGAGTGTCATACTATACATATACTGTCACAGGATGGTGGGAGTGGTAGCGAAATATGAGAAATAGGAAGACGTATGGAAGATGGATGGCGCCGCTATTTTGGCGGGAACTTTATAGCGAAATTGAGAGAAAGAGTGTGTGTGTGTGAGAGAGAGAGAGAGAGAGAGAGAGAGAGAGAGAGAGAGAGAGAGAGAGAGAGCGTACACACCATTCTTTATCGATCTTTAATTTTTATACAAACCAGGATTGTTGGCATGAAATCGCACGATGGTGAATCCTCCACTCGGTACGATGACAGTGTCTTTCAACGGCGCGGCTTCCAGCCTCCTGCGAATCTTGCCCTCGCGGTCCATGCGCTTCACCTGCTCGACGCTTATCGTCTCGGCCACCTTCTCCATCGCCACCACACGGTAGTAGTAGCCGTGCAGGTGCATTGGGTGATTTATGTGGACGATGCCTGCGTATGAAATGAATATTAAAATCTCTTACGGACAGAAATCGAAATTGAGTAGAATAATTAATAATAAGTAAAGTTTCAGTTGACGAGTTTGTAAATCCTAGGAGTCTGGATCTGTATGGAAATAATATTTTATTGAAAATCGGAATTAAATCGAGTTAGTAAATAATTGCGAAGCTTTTAAGGAGTTTGGTAAAAAAAAGCCCCAGAATAGAAAGAAAGTAATTGTTAGACCTAGCGCACGTAGTCGAGATCGTGAAACACGTGACCGCGGAGTGGGGGAAGCCGCCGGCTACGCGTGTTCACAAAAACTGTGACATTGGTGCAAGTATCAAACGATAGTAAAAAGATAAGAGTCCACCGCGTCGGGACTGGAGAGCTATAACTATAGATTTCATCTCCTCATTTACATATACACGTCTAACGCTGGGTCAGCCTATGTCTTACTGACGAGTCCAGTTAGCAGACCCGGGACGAAACTCATCACTTTAGTGAACATGAATACTACCTTCGCTATCACCCTCGCATAGTGAACAAGTGCACATATTACGTTAAGAAACATAGGAATCAAGATCTTACAAGTTAAATTTATGAAAAACAAAAAATTATGTTTTAACAAACAGAATAGAAATATAATTTTGCAAAACATATATAAGGAAAACATTAAAGACTATCATGATAATTACTTAAGATACGTGATTTATCATTACAGTAAAACATTGACATGTGAGTTGAAAAAGAATACAGAATCAATGTTTGAAATAGAAGGTACACAAATTTTTACGAACAATTAGCAATTACTAAAGTCTTCATCGTGTAGTAGCAAAGGCCAAGTATGAATAATAGTAAAAATATACATACTGAAAAAAGCAGCAAGAAAAAACTATAGAAGAAGACTTATCTTTATCTTTATGCACCAATACTAACGAAGAATTCATTAAAAAAATAGCGAGATATTAATACAAAAGAATCTGAGCTCTCTTTTAACTTAATTGTCAGCAAAGGAGATTCCTGTTGAAAAAAGGGTATTCTTTACATATGCAATTAACCAAAGTATTCTCAAGTTTCGACTTCAGCACAAAACAGTGACGATACACGAGATAGTTTTATTTCACAATTAGATTATCAATCTTTGTCCAAATCAAATGAGAAAGTAGATTTTGTTAGACCAACTTTCAACAATCAAAAAACCAACAATTACAAGCAAAACCAATCCAAAATAGTTTAAAAACTAAGAACGATGATGATGGTAATGATTTAACAAGTTAAATTTTTGAGACCTTAATGAATGATAAGTCATTTACAGAAAATTGTAGCGAAGAAAAAGATAAGCACTTAATTCAGCTTATCACTAACAGTCCTGACCTGAAATATACTGGCAACATTGAAATGCTAAAAAAGAGCAGAGATGTATAAAATAAGAAAAGGAATTCCGTATAAAAGCAAGTAATTTGAATAACCAGGTGAACAAGAACTGAAAAACTTGCGAGGAAAGTAATTCATAAAAGCTAAATCATAGCATGACAACAGAATTTGGATAAATCTAAAAAGGGTAGACCTATGTACAAGTACTTATCCAATATAAACAAAAGTTTTAATCTATCTATTGTAACACGCGAGTTATCGGAGATCATATTTACATTATTTATACAGATATAGTCTGTATATTATTGTGTTTGGGTGTCGCTGTTGTGACCAAATTACGTTGCGAAGAATGGTCGCGCGGGTATAAAGGTTCGCGACCACGCAGGCTCGCTCTCTCTTGCTCGGGATCCGCCGTCGACGCAACTCCTTCGACGACTCCGCTCCAACCATATTAACAGCCAAGAAACAACAAGTGCCGAATTACCACCTCCAGGGTGAAACAACCGAATCGAGATCCTTATTACGAGGACACCGCCAAGAAAATCAAGCACGTTGGCAATGAAGAGCAGAGCGGTCCCGAGTGAGCAGAGCCAACGTTCGCCGATCTCCGGCCGTAAAGTTAAGTGTTCATATAACAAATCCGTCCTTGGTCCGTTCCTTCAATGCCTAATAAAAGTATAAAATTTTAATATGTTCGGGCGCATCAATCGGTACTCTCGCGGATGTGCAGGGTAAAATTAGTTGAGTAGATTCCGGATATTAAATATGTGTCATCGAAAACAAATCAATATTATGTATGGATCGGTCGTGTTTACTAATAAGCGAGAATCCGGATTGCGAGGATCCGAACTGATGTAAATATTGTGATAATCGTTTGTAAATAAATCACGGTCTCGAGGTAATTTAAATACACCTGTTTATTTTGTTTTACTTCCGTATTCTATTATTGTCAGACTTGACAAGTGAATATATTTCATTGAAGGTCTATGCAGCTAAATTTTACACTATCTAAAGAATGAAAGAGAATTGGTTAAACACTAATAGTTGGAATGCTCAGTTTATTACCGGGTATGGTAACTTTAAGAAATTTAAGAAAATTAGTAGAATGAAATTGAAGAAAAGAGAAGGAAATTTATTAAATTTAAGAGAATTTAAAAAAAAACAGCACACGGTTTAAAAAGCTGTAACAAATTCAATAGCAACAGAAATAAACTAATACCACACATCGCAACAAACACGATTGAAGAAAAGAATCTACTGAAAATAAAAAATTATCTGGCTCTTTCCAACTTTACTAAAGAAACTCTCATAATAGAAGAAGTAATTGAAGTTTTGGAAGAAGATCTTAATGAAGAATCCTTAAATAAAGAGGAAACAATCAACAGAGAGGAAAATAAAATTGAAATAGAAGTAGCGCATAATAACAACGACAACGGAATATGAGGAGGAGGATGAAGGAGAAGAATAAACACGAACTTATAAAAAACAACAACTGCGGGAACGCGACCCCAACGAAACAGGAACAAAGAATATAAAAAATAAACAAAGAATTAGAAATGTGGTTCGGAACCCACAATAAACTCTAGATTCTCTATCGGAAGCCGTTTAATAATGCATGATTCAAGAAATAATATAAAACGATAAAGATATATTATGGAAAGAAAAATAAATGTCTTTCACTGGTACGCGAAAGCGAAGTACAATGAGCAAAAGTACTCACAATATAGTACTAAAATCACTTTTCTTTAAGGTAGCTTATATTGAAAAATTGTTTCATTCTTTAGTGTCATTTAACTTAGTGTTAATATAATAAGCATACTTTCAATAGAATAAGCTTTAAATAAGCTTTAAACATAGTTTCAAAAGAATAAGCATAGTCTCAATAAAATCAGCCTAATTTGGCAAAAAAAAATATTTTCCACCAGGAGACAAATGTCCATACATCAAACAATCATCACAAATCAATCGCATTTTCCTTTTTCTCATTAAAACAAATATCAGTCCTCACCCGGGTCGATCATAACGAGCTCAACGACGCTACCGAGCCTCGCCTCGAAGGCCTGGGTGCACGAGCAATGTTCGGTCGCACACTTTTCGCCGCCCGCAGTGGTGAAGTTGCAGAACTGATCGGCCGCGACGAGCTCCGGCTGCGTCTGCACCGGGAAATTCGGCATCTTGAAGCTTATGAGATTCAGCTGGAAGGTCTGCTGGCGTTTGCTAACCTCGACTGATGGAGACAATTCACATGTTAAATGACTATTTTTGACTCGATTTTTAAGGTATATTAAATTATGTATGTAATAACAAGAGCATAATACAGATAATTACATTTTGTTAACATTTGGTTCTAGTACATTTTTGGGTTGCCGTTGATCTTAACGTTCGAAATTTCCTACATAGGTGCATGATCACTGAATAAAGAGTGACTATTTCTATTGATTTCATTTAATTTGCAATAAAGGATGCATATAGATTACCTTGGTAATATCCATAAAGATTCTTTCGATGATAGTCGTAGTTATCCACTGTCTGATAATCAGCAGAGATGTAAAATTGATGATCAGGTTCGCGCATAAGTGTAATATCGTCAGGCTCCAGTGAATTGAGGGAGGCAACGCAAATGGCATCGGGAGTCTCCGTTCCTTTATCAAATGGATTTAGTTGCTATATTGATAACAAAAAATTTAATACTTTTGATCAACATTAAACCAAGTGATATTAATTTTTCATGAATGATCGATTGTTACGTTTAATTATACTCATTTATGTCGAATTTTAATACCCTTACAGATTATAACAGAACAATCTGCTGCGCATTAAGATTGTAAAAGAAATTGTTAACTTCGTGTACCGCTAAGGCAGATTTTTCACCGGAAGATCTTAACGGTGGAATTATCAATGATACCCTTCACTAACTCTTAAAAGACTATGGCATTGATTTGACGTAAGAATATTGATCGCCCAAAAAATAGTGTAAAGTATGTTTTTCGAGCTTTTTTATACATACATCTTAAATGCTTTTGCATACATCAAATTACTTTTTTAACCAACTGTTGTTTCGATCTGTTAATTAGTATTGTCTGTTACTAATACAACAAATATATATATATATACATCAATATTTGCAAAATATCAGCATGGATTCTGACAGACGCTATCTCGCTAGTTACATGACTAAATTTATTCACGGTACCTAAGGGTTACATCCACCTGGATTCTAACACGATTACCAACTCTACTTCCATCTGCATATTTTCAATAACGCACGTTTATCATTCTCATCAGCTTCCATCACATCAATCTCTCAATAAATGAAATGAATGGAAATTCTCACCCTAAAGCCATCGGGCAATATGGGCACCTCTGGATCCGCCATGGGCTCGATTATGGGTGCACCCCTGTATCGCAGAATCGCCACTTGGCGCGAGTTCGTCACGCCGCAGATGGCGTCGCCCTCGAAGCGCAACCAGTAGTTGTCAACCGGTCCATCGGCCGCCAGCACGAAGTCGTACCGCTCGCCGCTCAACGTGCGGATGGAATCCACTGCGCGCGAACAGATTTCAAAGTGACGTTAGAGACGATTTTTACCGACCGAGTCAATCTTACGATCGAACGATAAATAATCAGTTCTAACTGAATATATACATAGTTAGAGATAGACGGGACAAAATTATGTGAATCCCGGGCATTAATTTGATCCCGTAACGCAAAATATGACCGTCTTATGATAAATGTGACGGTAAATGTTAATAAGTTGTCAGTTTATCATAAAGATTATCTTTATAAGTTCTTAATCTTTAACAAATATAATTATATTACTTACGTTTATATAAAAACAAAAAGCTTATTATCATCGATTAATAAAATTCTCGTAAAACACTAATTTAATCTCTTCCAAATCAAAAATGTTTCAATAATTCATTTTTTGTTTGTTTTACAATACTTTGCTATTGGTTTTTGATACAACTGGCCTTAAATAATTAATACAAATATTTTTATAATCTTTTCATATTCGCCTTGTCGAGGGTAGCACTATAGTGTCAAAAGCAATGTTAAACTCCCATAAGGTGGCGAAATTTGGAACTATAATAATGATGGTACGATACATTACAGAGATAGGGAAAATGACAATTTTATTACGTTGTACAATATTTTGAGATATTTCTAACGAATAATGATGTGTATAATATTTTCATCGCTACGAAAAAGAGTTTTTAAGATATATATTTTGTCTAAATACTTTAAATATCCTGAAAAGCGATAAAATTATCCTTTTTCCTAAACTCGCTAAGCACTGCACATCACCATGATTAATATAGTTACAACTTTCACCACTTTATGGAAATATAGCATTGCTTTGGGCACTGGTGCTACCCTCCACAAGGCAAATTATACATACTTAATTGAAATAAAACTATATATCAATCGAAGACTCTGAATAATCATGACGCAACTTTTAATGCTAAAACTTTTTATCACATCGTTGATATTGACATTTTAAACTTCGTAAAGAGAACAGCATGCCGATTTGGGTTTTGTCTAAATACAAGCATTTATATAATTATAGTCGATTATTCACTTCTCGGTAGATAAAAATCAAGGCGTAAATGTGAGTTTTCAATGTCAAATACTTTACCTTCAACGGGTTCGATGTCTGCGCCATCAGCGCTGATCACGAGCATCGGGTGATGGTCAACAGATACGTGAATCGGACAATCCTGCGAGCCCACGTTTATCAGCCGGAATCTGTACCTCTTGCCCTTCAAAGACAAACGGAGTGAATAAGATACAAGTGATGACACGTAACAGCTGTACTTCCTTAGAAAGGAAAAATTTACTTATAAAGAGATGCTTTTTACGAAAACTAGCACATTGCGGATTTATCGAAAAATCAATTATCTCCGAAAAAGTGTTAGTTTTTTTTTTGAGAATTTGAAAATTACTAGTCTACGAAGGGGAGGCCATAACCTTTGGGAAACAAAGTTTGATTTAGCATTGAAATGATTTTCTTTTAATATAACAATTACATAATTACATAAAATTGACAGTTTATCACTAAAGTTTAATTTAATTGTCTGACATTTCGACTTAAACTCAACATTCTGCTTATTTATTCTAAGCCTATAAAATTTTCAGAACTGTGTGTTACGATCGGTGATTGGTGATACTCAAACTTTGATTTTAGTAACCCAGTGAATTTTGAAGTACCTACACGAGATGATGACCTTAATAAATTTTTAAATAATCATAAAGTGTTTTATTTTGTCTATATAAATTTTTTGAGTGCTTATCTTTAAATAGTTATTCCCCTGCTAATAGTATATTATGCACCTAGGAAATAAAGTGAGCCAGTAAATGCCTGCGTGTGGTTCGGCGTCCGAGCGGAGCAAGGGCGTCATACACGCTGGCAATCGCTGGTCACTTTATTCACGCGTGCAATATACAATTTTTTAACATATCTACCAAAAAGTTCGTACTCGTTCACCGCCGACAAGGGAAAATAGTGCTACATATTAACTCCCTAACCTCACTTTAGTCCCCGCCGCGCCACGCGCTGTTTGTGCCCTCGCCTTCGGCTCGGGCACATGTGCGTAACGGCGGGGACTAGAGTGGGGGTAGGGATTTAATGTAGCGCTTTATTCCCGGCTCGGCGGGGATAAAGTACGTACTTTATGGCTGGGTGTGTTAAAAAAAATTAAAATCTCAATATACACGAATTTCTTTATATGTAAAATATGAACAGTAAAAAATTGTAAAATAAAAAGATAGCATTAACTTTTGACTCACATAATTATGATCAAAAGTCAGATTTACGATCTTTTGATTAACATTGTTTTGTTACTGTATGGACGAGCTTTAGGGCATAAAAAGATATGGTTTACCAAAGTTTCATCTAATTTCTCCCAGATTGGAGACCTGTTCAATCGCTAGAGCTGAAATGCCCTACAATTTATAGTTTTTCCTTTAAAATTGCTATATTCCATAAAAAAAGATTCAAAAAGACTGAACTTTGTGCGAATATATGACACAGCAATCTGAACTTCCGCTAGAACATTCTTTCATTTAAAAATTGAGTCTGTTAAGGATTTGGAAAGATTATCGAGACTTTTGATTTCGAGATATTTTCGCGAGGACTCAAACGGCTACCTCAAAGGATCAGCCCAATCATCCGCTTACCTCCTCCACCTGAAACACCTCGATCGGCATCTTCACCGATCCCTTCTCCTCCTCCTCCTCCTCGCCCTGTGCCGCGAGTTGGAATCGCCCGCGTCCGTTGATCAGGATCGTGTGCGGCAGATGCGTCCTGGCGCGCTGGTGGTTCAGCACGTAGACGTGCGCGCCCGACTCGCGCGCCCAGTCGTGGAACACTATCGCGTGCTCGTCCCGGTCGTAGAGCGCGCTCACGGGATTGTCCTTGGGTGGGGCGCGGACCGTCAGAGCGCCGAACAAGCCGTCCGCTCGCTGCTCGCCTGGAGATGGAGAATTGAACGAGAGTTTGAAATGTTTGAATTGGAGGGAAAGGAACTTTGCGCTTGATGAATTGATCGAATGAAATTTGCAGTCATCTTGAGACGTTCGGTCGTTTTTGAGTGAAGCTTCGGTGTGTGTATTAAAAAACCCGAAATATTAAAACTCAAAAATCGAAAGACCGCTAAAAAACAAATACGCATCGGAAAACAAAAAAATATTTTTGAGCCGCCTTCTTTTAAGAAAAAGAAAAAGAATGAGCCCTAAAACATTCATTTTTACCGTGGATTACTCGAGATACGGTGATATACATCCGTACACACACTCGCGCGCGCGTGCGCACATACACACACACACACACACACACACGCACACACACATACACGCGCACACACACACGCACGCACAGGGTGTGCGCAGGGGTCTCAAATGTGGCAACTTCTGCCATATGAAATACATGTATTTCCATAGTAATGGATGCCACATTTGAGATCCCTGCGCACGCACGTACACACGCACGTATACACGCGCACACACATATACACACACACACACATACACACGAACATACACACACATACACATACACGCGCACAACTTCACACGTACACGCACACACACACACACATACACGCGCACGCACACATGCATACGCACATACACACACATACACGCGCACACACACACGCACATGCACACACACACACACATCCATACGGAAACTGATTCCTAATGTCCCAAAACATATTTCTAACATGTTTTTAAGAGACTTTTTTTTTACTATTACAAAGCTTCCTTTAGGAGGATGCAAAACCGTATAGAATATCTCGAAAGGAGAGCATTTTTAGAAAAATGTATTTCGCTTTCTTGGAGAAAAATCTTTATAACGATGAACACTTTCAGATTAGAAAATTTGAATCTTATACATCTGATGATAGATAAAAAGTAGAACATTAAGTAGTCCTCCTTTAATACATAATTAAAAATTAAACTATTATGTAAGCTACTAATAGCTTATACAAACTAATTAAAAATTGTTAAAATACTTTTAAAAACGAAACTGACTCAGAGTTATTATTATAAAAAGTATACATACAACTATGTATTACTAGATTAATTTTTATACGTGTCTTACAGGTCCACGACATTATCTGCTTAATGATATATTATCTAAATTTCATGAATACATTCAATTTTTATAATGTAACGATAAACTGTCTTTTTTCTCTAAACAATATTTAATGTTTGTAACTTAAAAGAAGCTGTTTACTAAAAAATAATTTATTTTATACCATATTCAAAGTCGATTACTGTTCTTTTTTTTAAATATTGCTATCTGGTAATACATATTTTTAATGTTTAAATTGAATCACAGATTTTGATAAATTATCTATGTGAAACTTGAAGGACACAATTATCTTAATGATGAAAAACTAGAGATGTATCGTTCATTTTTACATGTAATATTATAATTTTTACTGTAAAAAACAGTATTACTAAAAACCATTCTCTCTATAATTAGCCGTTATTTTGCTTCCTTCCCTAAGGTAATGCTAAATGCATGCATGCTAAATGCATTGGTCTCCGAAAATTATGAGAATCCATTCATTTAATTTAATTTTCGATTTGGCTCAAATATCTCTCTGAAACGTTGTTGTATAATAACAAACAATAACGCTCCAGATACATATTTAATGAAAATAAAAAAATTAATGATAAAAGAGGTTCCTTGTATTTGTCAGTAACAGGAGGGTTTAGTACCACCTTAATTTTATAGTTGCTTCCACATTTAATTGTATTTCCACATCTGATGTAAAGTTAATTTTAAAAAATCTCGCTATATTGATGCTTGAATTTTTCTATTCCCATTTAAACTCATCAAGAATAAAAGCATGGTATAATGAAATAGGAAAAGCAATAAACTTTTGACTTTGTACACGAAAACATATCATGGAAAAATCCCAAACAGTCCAATAACTCAATTTTCAAAAAACATACTATCAACCAAAGCAGACCACTCATTATCTCCCTCAAATAGAACACCTTCGTGTGCAATAATCACCACACTCACCGCTGTGCGAGTGCCAGATGAAGGATCCAGGCCGCTCCACCGTGAAGTCATAGCGAAACGTCTGCCCGGGCAGGATCGGACACTGGCTGACGTACGGCACGCCGTCCATGAAGGGACTTCCCCGCTGATGCAGGCCGTGCCAGTGTATCGTCGTGGTGTCGGTCCCGAGGCCGTTCGTCACGTCCACCAGCACGCGATCGCCTCTGCAGACCTGCCGCGGTCAATTATCTCCATTGTAAATGTATAAGCCGATGGCCTTTGTTCGAGCAATCAAATACATATCGTTTGTGGGCGCACGGTAGAAAGTTGGAGGAATTTGGAGTTTTGCGGGTGGGAATTCCCGAGGTTTGTGTGTTTCTCGTTTGAGTGGGGTTTGATTGTGGTTGCCATTGACGTAATGATTTTGTACGGTTTGGTGCGTGATGTTTTTAGATGCTTCGGATGGTTTTCGATGTTTGGCAAAGTCAAGCAGGCTCGAGCAATGTTAAGCCGAGTTTTGCAAGAATAATATACTACCAGGAGAATATCATCCTGACTTTTGAACTGGTTAGATAATTTTGTCAAACTTTTATCAATTTTTCTTTATCATTGCCCAATATGCCTAGACACTGCGCAATTATTCAAACTATTCGTAATTTAGTGCAATTCTCGTGTTTTATCGAACTTAGGGTCCATTTGTGAAACTTTGCATACCTTAGACAAATTTTAATAACATTTGGCCAAGTTTTGTATCATTGCCAAACTTTGCATATTTCGGATGAATTTTGTGTAACTTTTGTGTAGCTTTTGTGCAAGCTAATTAATGTTTCTATAATATTATATCTAAATTTTGCTAAAGGTAACTAACTGGCAGCATACATTTGAAAAAAAAATAACCTTCGTCAAAATTTGCTAAACATTGCCTAAATGTGTATTATGACTGACAAATTTTACTTAAATTTGAAAAATATCCGAAACCGACTAGCTTTGCGAAATTTATCAAAGGCTACAAGATTAAACGTATTTTGGCAACGATTAGCAAACTTTGGCAAACAATTGCTTTTCACTATGAAAATTATTTATACCGTACTTACAAAATGTAGGTTTCACTTTATTGTAATAGATGCTTTTTAATCTTATGCAAGTTCAGTTGACGTTAGAACTTCTTCAGTTCAATATAATAAACCGCTGTCAATTCATCGGCACTTAGCATCCTTAAGCCTTATTAATTGTTCCAATATCAGATTGTTTGTTCTAATAAATTCTGTGGTAAAAAATCAAAACAATAAGTTCATTTTTCAACCGACGTCGTTTAAATGTCGAGATATAGATTTAAATTTTTAAATTGCCATTTAAACCTATATACAAATATTTAAATTCTCCAGAAATTTAAAAAGTTTATTCAATCGACAATAATACAATTTGAATCTCTGTAAATGTTGAATAAAAATTTGTTTGCATATAAAAAATGCATACTACTTTTACAAATAAAGTTTTTTGTAATTTTGTAATTTCATTCGAGTTTATGAACAACTAATTTTTTCATTTATTACAAAAATATCATAATAATGAAAAAACATTAAAAAAGAAAAACGAGTCAAATCGATGAATCCTAAAAATTATTTTTAATTTTAAATTTTCAACAAATACTGAAAAAAAATGAGCTTTGGTTAACCAAAAATGACTGCGTAATACCCAAGAAATAAAATATTCTTTTAAAAGAAAACGAATATCATAAAAATAGAACAACGTTATAAAGCAAAAGCGAATCGAAAAATCTTAAAAATTCATTTTCATTTTAATCTTCATCAAAAAATGAAAAGAAAAACATTTAATTGAAAAAAATTACTACGTTATACCTAAGAAATAAGCAATCAAAAAATTTTTGAAAAAAATATAACCTCAAATATATTGAAAAATAAAAGTCCTCATGATCTGGACAAAGAACTCAGCCAAGAGATAGTAAAAGCTACCTTTCTGGAAATTTTCAGATAGAGTGATGCCGTTTTACTCAAGATATCGTGGGCCATAGGAAATCGATTTTTTACAAAATCATTTTTGTCTGGGCAAGAGAAAATTAAAATTGCTCAAAAATGTAACTACATATTGCTTTCCGTGACACTAATCATCTCAATATTTTTCAATTAATTTTCATCATACGTTTTTCATATCTAAAACTCCGAAAATATGTTGGTATGTATACCCAGAATATGTAGAAAAACTTCAGACCCTAATGTGTTATATGTCAAGGGCAATTTAAGGTTAAAAAATGCGTTTTTTCTTAATATTTTGAGATTTTTCTAAAATTTTTTGAATTTAGCTAAAAAATTAATGACTTTTGAGAGAAAAGTGTAAAACCATTTTTTGTTCAAAATAAGATACTTTGTAAACCCATGTATTGTGATATTGAGATTCTAGAAAATCGCTATCAGCGTTTTCAAAATAGAAAATCTTAAAATTAAGTTTTTCATATTTCCTTTAATTCTAGACTTTTTAGAAAATGGACTCAAGCTGAATATAAATTTTTTAAAATAATTAAATACCATACTTTTCTTCAGTATTTCTTCTTTATAAACTCATGCATTATGAGGTATTGTAATATTCAGATTCTAGCAGATCGCCATCAACTTTTTCAATGCAAAAAATCTTACAATTCAGTATTTCATATCAACTTTCATTCTAGACCTCGTGCAAAATGGTCTCAAGCTAAATATAATTCCTGGAGAACTTTTAAATGGTGGGTTTTTATTACAGTCACACAATGAAAATACCGAAAAAAAGTTCACTATTTAAAAATTCTGCAAAAATTATATTTAGCTTAAAACCATTCTCTAACAAGTTGAGAATCAAAGAAAATATGGAAAACTAAATTTTAAGATTTTTTATTTTGAAAAAGATGATGGCGATTTTTTAGAATCTTAATATCACAATATATCACAATGCATTGGTTCACAAAGTATCACAATAGAGTCTAATAACATTTTTTTTAGATTCTTTACTTCATTTTTAACGAAGAATGTTTTTACACTTTTTTCTCAAAAGTCCGTAGTTTTTGATTTAAAAATCAAACAATGTTGGAAAATCTCAAAATATTAAAAAAAATGCAGTTTTCCATCTTTTATTGCCGTTGACAATTAACACCATGGGGTCTGAAATTTTTCTTACATATTCTGGGTACATATACCACCATTTTTACAAAGTTGTAGACATTTTTATTTTTGAACATGCTCACTTGACATGGAACTACCCATATATATACGTATGGTAAAAATGAATATTTCCAGGCGTCATTATGTTTGTTAGCGGTTTTAGTTTTTTGGGTCTTTCGTTACGTTTGAAATAATATCATTAACATATAAATGACATAAATATATATATATATATATATATAACAGTTTTAGAAAAAAACACTTTTTTGTTTAAAACTAAGGAAGGGAATTATCTTATCAAAAATTTCGGGTCGGAATAGTTAGATATCGGGGGACCATACATACATACACAAAATTTACACAAAATTATCTAAGAACAGTGTATTTTGATTACAAATGTCCCAAAACATGTTCTTAACACGTTTTTTTAAAACTTTTTTTATACTGTTACAGTGCTTTCTCTTTGAGGAAACAAAAAACATGTTCATTAAAATGATATCTTACTAATGAATGCTATCATGAATTCTTTAATACATAAACACTGATAAATAGATAACGTTAAATCACCAAAACAGGAAATGAATGATTTTTCATTTTAACTAAATTCAGAAGTTTTCTTCTATGAAAGTCTAAAAATTCTACAGCAACATAAGCAAAGAAGTGCAGTTGTCGTTAAACCTTCTTCAATTCAATGTAAAAAAAATGTTAATAATATAAAGTCCTACTAATCAATGTTATCATGAATTCTTTAACACAAAAACACTGATAATAGATAATGTTAAATCGCGAAAACAGGAGAAGAATGACTTTCATTGTCAGCAAATTCAGCTGTCTTCTTCTATAAAAATCTAAAAATTCAATTTATCACTATTTTGTTTATATTGCTGCAGAATTTCTAGATCTTCATAAAATAAATGCTTCCGAATTTAGTGAATACGACAACTGTACCTGCATAAGCTTAAAAAGCATCTATTACAATAAAGTAAGTAATAAGGACATCTGGAAATGCGCAGAACTATACAATATCCTTTGATACATTGAATATGAAGATCGAAATACAATTAAATTGTCATCAACAATAAAAGAATTAGCAAAATTACGTGATCCGGTTAATTTTTAAAAATATTGAAGCTTTATGATAAATGTACCGACAGGTATAAAGTAGGTCTGACTCATCGCTGAAGCAGGTCGAACCTCCAAGCAATAATCTCCGATTAACTCTCAAACTTAAGAGTTATACAAACACTCAAAACTACAGATAAAATACTAAATTTAATGCAAAGAAAGATGAATAAGCACTCAACGTTGAGAATATAATAAACAGTCACAGTATAAGAGCCAAATTCAGCCTCATCATTACTTTCGTAAAACAAAATTAATTCGAACAGAAAGCCACGCGACCCCCAACACTGATGCGAATCGGCGCGATTCTCTTTCTAAAGTTTATCCTCACTACCATAAAGCTTTTACAAAGTATAACCAGCGAATACGGGTGTAATTCTGCAAAAGGCTTACAGTAATCAATCTCGCAAGATACATTTATATCCCCCTACTTTTCTACTCCTATCGGCACCCTTATCGCGGTTCTCCTGACACTGCCCCGACTATCTCTGCAACTTTGGAGCTTGCAGTCCCAGTAGCATCGGAATGCCCCTCGTCGGAAAATACCACAAGACACACTCGCCTCGATCCCGAGTCCGGGCAGTCTCCTATTGGCGACGACGATGACCTTGTCCCTTCCGTCCGCTGCAACGCAATGCGGCCTGAAGCAATCGGTCACGTTGTACGGGCAGTCGTAGCAGGCCTTGCTCATGCTAGCGTACATCTCGACGGTGAGGCCGTAGCGGCAGGTCAGTGGCTCGCGGTCGCCTCTGCAGTCGCGACGACACGGATGACGCGACCAGTCGACCGAGTCGTCCGGTGCACCGATGCCGTAGCTCTCCGGAAGAAGGGAGTGACCGGGTTGAGTGTCGGGAACATCGCTGCCTGGAAAAAGAGACGAGAAAATATGCATCATCCCTGTGGTGAAGCGTTAAGCTTTTTAGCAATTGCGCTGCGGAAGAACTGTCGGAAAATGAAAACGGTGCTACCGAAGGCGTCGATAAATTACGCACGGTATAGTCTTGAACCTCTGGGGGACAAGGGAGTGCGATGGTCCGGCGAGGAAGACATCGCTGCATGGAGAGGATGGAGGGAATTTAGAGGGGAGTTGGATTGGAGTGGTTAGTTGGGAGGAAAATAAGTGTAGGCTGGAGGGGTGGTTTAACGTGCAGGAGATGGTGGAAGTATAAGGAGATGTGCAGGTGTCGTGTGTTTGGGTCATTTGATGTTTAGTTTTGAGAAAGTATTTGTGTGGAATGGTGCTGTATTTTAGTAGGAAAATTTGAATGAATAGTGAGCCCCCGTAGAGTCGGGAACAAGGAGGTTTAACGGTCATTTCTGTTCGCCCTAATATTGGGAAGTTATGTGTAAAATGAAATGTTTTTTTTTTTTTTTTTTTTTAATTAACGTCGCCATGTTTGTGCTTCCATGTGGTGCTAATCGACGACGGGGGTCTGCGGTGTGTTTGTAAACAAAGCACATGTAATTTTTACAGAGGTGCTTGTATCAATCGGCAGAGACTAGGATTCGAACCCGGGACACCGGCGTGGGAATCCGACACTCTACCGACTGAGCCGCTGCAGGCCCCACATCGTTAGAATAGAACAAATATATGGATATTAAAATATTAATTTTATAAGGATTTTTTGCTTTTTGAACTTAAGAAACAATCTGAGGAAGTAATTTTGAACGGATTCTTAATAATTATGCAGATGGCTCTGATCTGTACAAAAAGAAATACTTATATGCCAAATTTACAAGATGATGGACATTTATATAAAAGTTAAAAGAAATGTATACTACTTCACTACAGTTGTGTATTTACTTTAGAATAAATTCCAAAAACACAAAATCAGGTAAACCGAAATGACCACCATGCTACCAGACAATAATAATAAATACGTGTAATAATGATATTAAAGAAAATAAGCTTTTATTTGTCGACCAAAGATTAGTTATCTTTACACCTTCACATAATGTATAAAATATGAAACAAATTTTTCTGAAATTTACACTAAAATTTGATTACTAAAAATAGTAAAGTGCAGAAAAATTGTCAATGCAATAACCGAATCATAGGACTGTATACCTATATCAAATTCGTTAGATCCCAAAAATTAAAAAAAAAAAAAAATAAATAATCAAAACGAAACACATTCATTAGTATCATGGGAAAAATTAGAAAGCTAAAAGGTTAACAAAACAGACAAAATTACGCAAAACAAAAAAAAATGATACACTTTAAAAGTACAATGATGAGTCAGGGTAGAAATGAAACAATCATAATAAAACTCACCGTCATCGCGCGCAACTGCGGTCCACAGCTGGCCGCAAGCCAGCAAGGCGAAAAGCGCGTTTCCTCGAAACATCCCTGACTATCGGAGTGTAAAAATCGACTCGCCACCCGATCCCATCGATCTTTTCGTAAATATACAATCCCGGAACTTCTCGCGGCTTATCTTATCGATCCAAGACCGGTGAAAGAGACAGCCCGAGATGACGTTATACGTGTATATAGATATACGCGTGGCTGGCTTATCGGACTGTTACTACTGAGGCGCTGTCTTAAAAGACAATGTCGATGATCGAAACATGACGATTAGAGCAGATCAGTGAGATCTATCGCGGCTTCGTCTCTAAATGTAATGCAGCGTTGAGAGGGAGGAGCTTGGAGAATTTGAGAGTGGCGAGTGGCGACAGTAGCGTTCGAGACGAGTGCTCGAGTGGATGCGAGATTTCCTTCGTTGACGCCTTGACGAAAATTCAAAAAGTGTCGTGATGTGCATTGAGATGTATTTTGATTACTAGGCTGAATTATTATATATTGAAAAAAATTTTAGTTTTAGATTAGATTAGCGTAAGAACAAGAATAGTTTTTTTTATTTTGGTGAAAAATCTGGATTTGGTTGAAATCCAAAGTGATTTCTAGCTAGGTTGCTAAGTTTACTCTGGGCTGATGATCAGGTGAATTACCAGCTGTATTTGCAGCTGTATTTCCTACTGGGTTTCCTATGGAAACACCTTTTTACATAAGATGGTGACTAAAGTAGGTACTACTATTAGAATGGTATCATATGTATCGGATACTACATTTACGTAAAAAGTGATTGTATAGGAAACACAACAGGGAATCAAGCGGAAAACAGACGTAGATTTGTAGTTGGAAGTCGAGTTCGATCTGACTAGAAATCCACCTGAAAATCTACCTGCAAACCAGCTGGAATCTAACTCGTAATCAACGTAGATTCCAAACATGTCCAGGAGTAATTTAATTAAATTCAAATTGATTCTAGCTGGATTTCCAACTGGATTTTGTTTGGATATCCAGTTGGATGTTTTCTACAGGGAATACTCGAGATTCTGTATGATTCTTCAGAAATATCAATTCTGATATTTGTTTTAATTGGACAACTAACTCTGACTAATTCTGACGAATTCTGACCTTAGATATATCATCAGAATGTGTCAGTTTTCATCAGAATTTGAGAGATTTCATAATGACAATTCATCATAATGGCTATAATTCAAACAAAGAGTAAAATTTATTTGTCTTATCACAAATTTGATTTTTAACAAATTATTTTCAACAGTGTAGTTAGATTAAAAAAATAAAAAATTATTCAATAATTATTTACAGTGCTGTTTGATTTTTTTTATTTCTAGGTATTAAAAAAAGATTGTTAATTATTTTAACATTTTATTTATTGCGTGGAGCTCTTTAATTAGCTAACGCTTTTTTATATACATTTGTAGAAGAACTTAACTCGACAATTCTACTATAATTATAATAGAATGACACTCTTCAGAAATCAGGCTTGTACGGTCCGCATTTCGGAAAGTTTTTCGGTGGTTTACGGAAATCCTTGTGTTCGCCAACTTTGAAGACAAGCGCCATGCCAATGTCCGCGTGCATTTCAAAGTGACAGTGGAAAAACCAATATCCTGAAAGCAATATTTAAAATTACAATAACAAAAATTATTTAGATTGTTAAACATATTGAGTAACATAAATATTTCTGTTCAAATATCTATTATATTAATCAGTTTAAATTCGGTTTTTGTCATTGGTATAATTTACCGTTTGTATTGTTTCATATTTATCTTCATTATTACTTCAAACACATTATTTAATCCCCAATTCTAACCCATCAGTAGGTTATTAGTGAACCGGAAGTAATCATTACCAAACCGGAGGTTATACAAAATATACCCAAAGTAATTTTCCATCAAATCATAGAATGCTAACTTTTATTGTCACTGTCGACCGGCTTTGTAATCTATTTTTTACAGTCTTTTCTTATTTATTGTAATTTCTCAAACGTGCTTTTAATTACCATTGAATCCGGAAGCGAACTAGATGACGAGAAGTAAACTAGAACTAGTAAACTAGAACTGATGACTATTTTCAAACTCATGTTATACTACAAGATATTTCAGGATATTTATTCTAGATTATGAATTATTTGCCATAATATGGTAAAATCCCCAATTATTGACTGTAATAGATCCAGCAATACATTTCTTTTATTTCATAATTTTTTTAATAAATACAGGTATTTCTATACTACTACTAATTCTTTGAACCCCTTAGGTCCCAAATGTGCCTGCACATTTAAATCACAATATACCCTGGTAGAAAGTTAGCTAGAATGGCTGGTTAGCTTATTAATTATTAGCTAGATTAATAAGCTATTAATAAGTTAAATTATAGCTAATATCTGGCTAGAATCTACTTAAGACTATGCTTTAAGCAAGTTAGATTTGCAAACAAAATACGTTCTTACGTATTTTGTTTGCAAATCTAACCTATTTGTATTTTGTTTTGAAAAGTTATTAGTTTTTAAAAATACACATTATTATACTTTATTGAATATTCAATATAGTATGCCGCCAAAATAAATATTTTTATCAACAAATAACAACTTACGAGATTATAGAAATATCTATATATGCAATACTAAAAGTATTTGATAACTAATAATTTCCTTTCCGAAAATTAGTCAATCATAACTTAGTCAACAAAAATTGTGTGATTGATGTCGAAAATCAAATTTTGTAATAAAACTTCACTGTAAAATTACAAATACTTGTTGACCAATTCTCCAAATTTCATCATAACTTACATTATTCTATTTTTATTGTTATTTTTAAAATATCAATAATTATATGACTACATTCATTCTATTATTTATAACATAAATTTCTTTAATCAAGACACTTAAATTTTACTCGGGGTTTTTGGTACTTTTTGTGTAAATAATACTTTTTAAATGCACGCGTCGTTACGTAAACAAATTACCTAACCCCTATTACTACTAGACATTTAAGGTACATTTTTAACTTTAATTTAGTAAAATACTTAATGTAGTATGAGTAGAATTGCGTATTACTTTGATTATTATATAACTGTTATTATTTCCATTATTAATTAATACATAAATACTTAGTTTATCATTTTTATATTAACTAGAATATTAACCAGAATCTAGCTAGAAATTAGCTAAAAATCATATCGTTTTTAACTGATTTCTATCTAATATCTTAACCAGAATTAAAGCAGATTTAGAAAATCTAGCTAATATCTAGCTAGAAACCAGCTTAGATTTCTACCAGGGTAGTTTTATACATTACTAACCAGGATTATTAGCGTGAAATCGAACGATCGTATATCCTCCACTGGGAACCATCACAGTATCCTTCAGAGGCGCCGAATTGATCTTTCGATGTATTTTACCCTCCCTGTCCATCTTTTTCACCTCCTCGAGGGTTATCGTGCCGTTGGCTTTCTCCATCGCCACCACGCGAAAGTGATAGCCATGCAAGTGCACCGGATGATTAAAGGTCATGGTACCTGGGAAGAGTTCAACAGCTGCATTGTTACTCGCATCTGTTATCGCTAGCATTGTCATCGTTGCGTCAACATTTCTTGTTTACTTTTATCAATGTTTGTGCAATTAATTGAAAGCGTTAGAGACTAATTCAATCTTTTAATAATTCAAGGTTGATGGGCAAAGTGCTTCTTTCAATAAATTAAAAACGAAAAAAAAATTTAAACGTTGAAAACTTTTATTAGAAAAAAAGTTTTTCTTTTTGAAGTAAGCTTGTTCTAGATATGCGTAAGAATTACGTACATATATAATTGAAATATTTAGTTCAGCATCTTAATTAAATCATGTAGCTAGAAAGTTTTTTCCAAAAATAAATAATTATCTAGACACATATTGTAATATTCAATTTCTTCCTGAAATTTCGTTAGCTAAATATAAATCCTTGTGCTGCATAGATCGATATTTTTGTAATAAAAATAATTTGTCAGCTATGCACATATCTAAGTAGATGAATTTGTAAGTGACAGCCAATATTTCAACAGTAAATAAAAATTTCAAACCTTCATCAACGATGATTAATTCTACAACGCTGTTGAGTTTCGCTTCAATCACATGGGTACACGTGCAGTACTCCTTCAAGCAGTTTCTCGCCGCACTGGGATAATTGCAAAGCGTATTCGGCTCGATCATGTCCGTCTGCGTTAATAGAGGAAAAGCGGGAAGCTTGAAAGTTATGTGGTTCAGCTGCCACAACGTCCTGAACGATCCAACATGTGGAGCTGAAAAGTTTAATAAGTTTCGATGAGCTCAATGTTTTATAGAGAAAGAAGCTAAGATAATAATATAAAAATAAGATTGTCTTCAAATTCGAAAAACAATATAAATATTTGAAGCTTGATAAATTTATCCCTTGTAAACTTACTGTCAATATTTTTTCTGATAAAATAGGATTCTATCAAGATATTCTAAGAAGTGTAGGCATCGATGTTCTCTTATTGATGGATCATATAATTTAAGACGTAGTGGTAAAAAAGTTAGTAACAACGGAATTCTACAGTAGTACCATTCATTTAAATTAATCAATTCCTGCGTTACGCGATAAAGCTTTTTCTAAACAAATGTAGTTTTAACGTAAACCTACAATTCCATCGATTACGCTAAGTTTCGAAACTGCGTGTGCGTTGATGCTAAGATTTTCATCTAAAATTATATCTGCAAGTATCGTGTACCAATGAAAAGAGGGAAACTCCTGTCCAGTAGGACGCATATATTCATCCAAAATACATACCTATTCTATATGTACTATATATCAAGTACACATGAGGGTTAATAGAACCGTTTTTTACGGGTACGTGAAAAAAATGATGACATTATAAGTTAACAGGAGAAAAATTGATTAAGCTTTAGATATTTATTTTGTTATTGGAATTTTAACACAGGCTCGTCCTCATAAAATTGTTTTCAATAATAGTGAACTTACCTTCGAGATTCTTGAAATGATCAGCTCTTTCATCCAAATTCAAATAATCATAAGTAATATAAAATTGATGGTCTGGCTGACTTTTACTGGTTGCATCGTCGGGTTCTGAAGAATTTAGGGTAGGAATACTCATAGCACCGGTTGTCTCTGTTCCTTTATTGTAAGGATTCACTTGCTGTAACATAAAATTTCCTATCCTATACATACTTCCAATAAATCAGCGTTATAAAAGATTAACAAACAAAATTGCTCACCCTCATATTCGTCTTAGAGGGTATCTCGTATCCTACTTTCGCTGTGGGATCAACCTCCGGTGCACCTTTGTACCGCAACACAGCAACTTGATGAGCTTTCGTTATGTCACAGGCGCTTCCACTCCTAAGCATCAACATTGTACGATTTTTCGATTAGATACATATTTTAATTCTTCTTGTGATGATAATGAAATATGGGAAATTACCCGTCCTTTCCTCTAAATCGCATCCAATAGTTGTCTATTTTTTGGTTGGCTGATACAATAATATCAAATCGTTCACCAGATAACATACGCAGAGAGTCCACTAGAAAGAGATTAGTTGTGATAAATAATTCATAAAGTTCTTTTAGGATAATATCTAAAATGGACTTAAATGTGATCTGATATTACATTTAAAATATTTATCGAATCCTCATTCACAACTTAATGTGAACAAATTTTCAAATAGCTACATTTTATAAGTTATAGAATTAAGCTTAGCCATTGTAGAATTCTCATTATAAAAAGTAGCATCTTGAGTGGCATCATATTAAAATAAAGTGAGAATATGAGGTATACATGTAACAATCAAGGATAACATTTGTAACTATATAAATCTAGTATTAATTTAACAAATACGACAAGTGCTCTTTAATTTGACGATTGTAATGATCAATTCATAAAGCGCAGATTCGAACATAAGATCGAGCTACTGAATGCAATTATCGAACGTACCTTCCACCGGTTCGATATCTTTACTGTCAGTGCCAACGACTAACATAGTATGGTTGTCGATCGACATTTCCATGGGGCAGTCCTGAACTCCAACATTTATTATCCTGAACCTATACCTAAAACCCTACAAAACAAAGTTAAAAGAGTAAGTTCACTACTGACAAAAAACGATAGTACTGTTGGTAAATAGTATGCCGATAAAAATATAACTTGATCTCTTGATTTATTCGGTTTTACTGTCATCTATTAGAAAAAAGACTTTACTGTTATTGTAATTAATTGTATAATGTTAGTAAATATCAGAATAAAATATTAATGTATAAGCCACAATCATTGGTATTACACATCTATCGGTAAAATAGACGTAACACGTTTTTATCGACTCATACATAAAACTAGACCATCAGGGGATGCCGGATACCGACATTGCAATTTTTCGTTTTATTCAATGAATAAATAAAATTTTCAAATTTCGCGAAGGTACACACAATCTGTTTTTCACTAAGATTGTGCGTACGGTTGTAATAGTATATTACGCAACTAGCAAGTTGCGTACCGTATTTTTTATAACAAGTGCATAAAGAAGGCCATTCTTTGTCGTATATATATATGTATGCATGTATATATATAAAATTTTCAAAATTTACCAGTATTTTCCAAAATTTTTCAGAATTTGCTAAAATTTGTCAACAGTTTCCAAATTTTCTAAAATGGAGCAAAAATAAATAAAAGGTAACGTAAATGAGTATTTTCGCTACTAATAAAAGGTAGCGAAAATAAGTATTTTCGGTGCCCTTTACTAGACGCTCGGAAAACTCTATTTTCGCTGCACTTTATAGGCGCCGAAAATGGTCTTTTTTATTCACGTATTATAAAAAATTTTATTAATGTAAAAATTGACTGCGTAAAACGAAAAATCGATAATGTTGGTAACTGGGTATAAAGTATAGGACTCAGCTCTTCCCTTAAATCTTAAATGATTAATATAAATAAAATTATTTATTACCTATCTATCAGTAAACAAAACAAAATTTTCTACTAGAACAATGTACCGATAAAAATATAACTCGATCCATACCTTTTTAAGATACGTTTATTACGATTTATCATAACAAAACTTGCTTTACCGTTCTTGTAATAAATTGTAACCATGTCAAACAGAAAAGAAAACATTATTTCATATAAAGAACGACCGCCAATATACTGTTGGTAAAACAGACTCACTACTTTTTTACCGACGCACACGCCATCAACTCAAAACACTACTTTATTCGCTCTTTCCTTCAAACCGACTATTCCTGCCATACCTTCTCAACTTCGAAAACAGCGGTGGGCATATGCCTCTGCGTCCCGTTCGCACCCATCACCGGCATATACCTCCCGAGTCCGTTGACGAGGATCGTGTGCGGCCTGACCAGCTGACCGGCGTGCACGTCGATGGCGAAGACCTCGGCGCCCAGGATGCGCGTCCAGTCGGTCAGTATCATCGTGTGCTCGTCCCGGTCGTAGAGATGACGAAGGGGATCTTTGCTTGGTGGGCCGCGAACTACCATCGGTCCGAACATGCCCTCGCCGCGCTGATCGTCTGCGTTGATTTCGTTGAAAAGTGTACTTTTGTTTCAAGATTTGTTTGCGGAGCTCGAATGTATGAGGGTGGTGAGATGGCAAAATTGTAGGAAAGAGCAGGATATACTGGGCGGAGCTTGGTGGTTCTCACTATCCTCGTATACAACTATGTATTGAACGTTTAAAAAAGAAGGTCTGATTTACTTTCGGTCACGTTGGATTCAAGTGCGATCCACGGGTTAGATAGAAAAAGAGAAGTAATAATAACCAAGAGATGATAAAGCCAGTTGTCCAGGACAAAAAGTTTACGCATTAATTCAATACAGAAAATCACTTCCGCCATATTTCTGATCACTTCTGGTCTCCCCGTCGCCGGTCTAGTTTACTGTTTATAGCGTTTTTCATTTTTCTTAATATTTGTATTACATCACACACTTATTTACCTTCCTATTCCAATCCAGAAGTGGTTCAGTAGTGAACCAGAAATGACGGTAACGAACCGAAAATGATCCAAACTACATCAGAAGTGATCCGAAATATACCGGAATATATTTTGTATTAAATGTTAGTGAACTCGACGAACCGGAAGTAACCTGCAGCAAACCGGAAGTAAACTGAAATATGCCACAAGTGACTTATTTTTATTAAATCAATCTCTTTTTTGTCCATCAGCTTTGCCGTCTGATTTTTACAACTAATCTTATTTATCCATTTTCTATTCACATTGTGTAAACACACAACTTAATGAAAATACAATTTAAAATAATGATTATCATCAATCTACGAGGAAGCGTCAGCACGCAACCAATCTCAGCACTTATCAAGAGTAACTTATACTCTCTCTAGCGCTACAAATTTAGACGAAAAAATTCATCTAAATATAACAATCAGATCAAACAACACCCGATTGCGTTATCACTCGAACAGCAAATTCGACAACTATAATCAATCAACGCAGCGTATAATCAACTCACTGGAGTGGGAGTGCCAGACGAAGGTGCCGAGCATGTCGGCGACGAACTCGTAACGGAAGGTACCACCCGGTGGGATCGGGCACTGCGTGACGAAGGGCACGCCGTCCATGTACGGCGCCTCGGACAGATGCTGGCCGTGCCAGTGGACGCTCGTCGTCTCCGTCGGTAGATTGTTCCTCACGTCGACTATTAGCCGGTCGCCCTTGCATACCTGTATGGTGCAAAGTTGTCGTGTGGGCATTGGGAATAAGTAGTGAGAAAAGCAGCGTAGATTTGGTTATTGGGACATTTGTCACTCAAAGGGTTTTAAGGGAGTCTTTTTTTTTGAAGAATTAGAAATGCTGCTGGCTTATTTAGAGAGCTTGATTCCTCAGTGCACTCTAACAAAATTATATTTCTCGAAAGTTGCTTTCAAAAAAATGTGAAATAAGTAGACGTGTAACTAATATAAATTGTATATATCGGCAGAATTGATGCGTATTTTTCGTATGTATATACATACGGACTATTTTTTCGATTTTAATAAATAACCAGTTATTGAAAAATATACATTCAAGATTGAAAATAGTATTTCTATCTGAAAAATTTCTTTTAAGTAAATCATTATATTAATTGAGACGAAGTTACGACCATCTGCGAAATGCCGAAATCTATGCAGAAATTCAAAATCTATGCAGATTTTTTAAGATTCATCAATATTCTTGATCTGCAGATTTTTCTTTAGTAGCTAAATAATTTTATGGTGTTTCTAACATCAAAAATACAATTTTCTTTTTACGAATTTTTAGAATATAAATGATTCATTACAAGTTACGGATAACTTTTTTGTTTGAAATATTCAGTAACAAGTTATGAATCACACTTTTTTCCAAGTAGTGTACACTTACAAAATATTCTACTCGTCAGATATCTTTTTTGCTTATTTTGTAATGGAAAAAAATAGTTATGCTAAAATCATTATACAAACAAGTTTTGAAACATAAGAAATCAAAATAAACTATTTTTAGAGAATGTGTGTGTGTGTGTGTGTAACTTTATATTTCTGGGCTCATTTTTTTTGTTATTTTAGAGAATGAGGGGACAAAAATATTTTTTGTTTTTCGATGATTTATTAATTTTCATAACGGTTTATCAATTTTTGGGTTTTAGCTTGTCGGGTTTCTTGATACATTTTCCGAACTGAAAGTTTGCATAAGGTTCTTCCGTTTTGTTATACACGAAAACGTAATTTTTAGTTTAAACGATTATATTTCGGAACGATAAAACAATTCAAAATTAATGTATAACAACAAATGTATAGAAACAAAAAATTTCATATTGGAGCAATTAATTTAGTTTAAGGAAGCTAAGTGCCAATAAATTAGCAGCGGTTTTACTTTTTGACACCAAATATAATATAGATATTAATTTGAATTTAAATTTTTTATACAATACTATAAATCATATTTTTAATCAATCTAAGAAAAAGAAATAGTTTGCCTGTCAACTAAATCAATTTATGTATAATAATGAAAACGGCTTGTACGTAAATATTTATTGACTTTTTAAATAAGCTTTGTATACAATGTAAACATGATATGTGTATGATACGTTCAAGACAATGTAAAGCTACCGATCACCTCAACTTTCTTATCGAATATCTTGCAAAAATACTAACATAATATGTATTCATTATTTGGATTAACTTAATCTCTCACTCATTCCCGCGTTATCACCAAAAGCATCTCTCTAACGCAATTTTGGCAAAACATTCGCGCGACGCCGAGGGTCAATACGCCCAATTTCACGCAACTCATGCTGGAAAAATTTCGCGCACTCTCGCGTCCATTGTTCTTTTCAGTATTGCATACTTTTATTTCTAACGACGAAGGACAAGGTTATACACACTTTTTGTCTATGGTTTCAAGGGGAGATTTCGTCGATGTACTTTTTTCGCGCGTTACGTAAATTGAACGAGAATACGTATTTTGTATTTCATATTTTTTCTGGGAAGTGATTTTGTCTGAGTCACTGTGCATTATTGTTATAAATTTTAATATAATTTACCTACTTAAATATTGCGCTAGATTGTGTAAAAAAATATATATTACTCTATATCCAATATCTGCATTTTTAAATGTTGATCATTTAATTTGTAACATATAATTGTGGATAAACTGACAGAAAATTTGTACCGAAGAAATTGCGTTATCTGACTGCGATACTTGAGAGGAAGAATTATGATTGTGATGATATGCGAGATTAAATAATACTCTTATTTGGATATTTGTTAATTGTCCATTTGATTATTGATCTCTACAGAATATAAATCATATTTCCCTGATTTCATTCCATGTTTCAATTCTTTGAAATTACTTAATTTTCTATTTATATTATCGTTATTTCTGTTTGTCACGTAAGTTCAACTCGCAACAAAGCGCAACATTGTTTCATTATGTAGTACGTAATATTTACAAACATAGTACAGATGGTGTTCAATGATATATTTTTAATTTTAAGTATGTACGTGTAGTTTCTGTAATCAAATTTAATGACAAAATCATTTGTTAACGGTAATTAAAGTTGATAAAAGTATTTTATGGCAGAGCAGAAACACTTTTGCGGGCCAAACTTTAGAAACGATTTGAAACTTTCAGAGAACCGTTATTTCATATCTAAGTATCCTTTATTTCTTTTGGCCATGTCTGAAAAATCAGAACACTCTACTGGGTCACCCAGGAGACTTTAAGGGTTGAAGATTTTTGAGAGCTTCTTTTCATAGGTACTTTCTTATAATACGTCGGCGGCAAGTAACGAAAACTCGAGTGCGCACGGATTTTTAAAATTTGTTAGGAATGACTCATACAACATCATCGTATGTAATTGATATTTAAAGTCTAAAGTAATAAAATTAATTTTTAATGAACCAATGTGAGACCTTCAGAGATTCGAGATTAATCGAGAAAAATGTCGAACTATTAAGTTCATGTCCTAATAGTATTCGTCAATATATATAACATTTCGAACTATTAAGTTAATGTCCTAATAGTATATTCTTCAATATATATATATATATATATATATATATAATTACTAACGATTACTATTAGGACATGAACTTAATAGTTCGAAATTAAATCTCAATTAATATCGAATCTGTCATTGATTCAATAATAATTAATTTCATTACTTTAGACTTTAAATATCAATTACATACGATGACGTTTTTCGTTTAGAGATAGATAACATATAATGATCACAGTGCAATAAATCGCTTTCCATGGGTACTGCAAATGTGCAAGCCAACAATTATGTTATGTGAGGTGCTAAAATTTACTCGATAGGATGAAGACATAACCATTTTAGAATTAAAAATAAATGGGTTATAAATTTTTAAGTGACAAATTCTGCATTGTATGTTACCTTTTTATTGTAAATAAATATATCTTAATAATAAAATATAGCAGAAAAGATATTTATTTTTATTAATTTTGAAAGTCGTTTGGTTCTCTTAATAATTATTAATAATATAAGTCTGTCGGCGGAATGTCAGTTTTCCTCAAAATTGGCAACAACCATTTTTAATCGCCATTTTTTTGGTTGGTGGTAGGACCCAATAAACATGTGTGATGTTAAAGTGGACAAATAAAAATAAAATATATAAATTAGTGCTATAGCAATAAACTCTCGAAGAGTCGGATCGATTCTTTTTTTATCGGATTCGGGTTGAGTGGTAGACTTTTTTGGCACTCAAAAAATTATCGGTTTACCCGAGAAAATCAGACGGCGGAAAATCGCCAATCGTGCTAGTCTTAGTGGGAAAATCATAAAAAGTGCTAGTCTTAAGGGCCATCCACATAACTTTGGTCAACAATTTTGTTTTTCAAATTTCCACACCGATATCCTAACTATATATATTTTGAACACAAAAACCTTAAACACTTCGATACAATCACTTTGACTCTCAAAACTTTACACAGGAAATCAAGAAATATACACTATACAGGTTTATATCAAGGTCATTCATGGGGACCTAACGACTTTTAAAATAAGAAAAGGAATGTTCAACATATGATGTAGATTTTATTTTTAAATAAAAATATATAGTTAATGTATTCTGTTTTGATACTAACTAATGTAATTTTTGTGCAAAAGCAGGGAGTGCATGTCATCAACTTCAATATGTACAACCTCTTCTATCGAATTGCAATCATTTAAACTATTAAGATATGAAATGCTGTTTTATGCTGAACACAAAGTTTTGAACGTGTTATGGAACTGACATTTAAGATTTAGTTTATTGATTTGGTTTATGAGCAGAATAATAATTAATATAGCAATCTATAGTTTCGGTGTTTACGATACACTCATTGATAATGAAATTGAACTCGGTATTATTGTTTTCTTATGATTATATTTTTTATGTGACTGGAATAATAACACTGAAATTGAACAACTGCTGTAACTCTTGACGATTCATATGTATCTGTTAAATTGTTTATCGGAACAATACTAATTTTGATAGATGACGTTCGAATAAATTTTGATCTGCTTTATAAAGCTGCTGAATATTTATCGAATAATCACTGAGTATTTTACATTGGGAAAAGCAGTTTACTTAAACAAAAAATGAAAGGTTTAATTTTCGTCCTGCTTTTTACCTTGGCTACTACTCTTCACTGTAAGTTAAATATAATAATTTCATAATTTTTACATTTTATATTGTTATATTTTATAGTTACGATGTTGTAATGCTCATAAAAAATCACGTTTCAATCTGTGCAGAGACGGAAAATGAAACATTATTCTTTGAGGATTATCAAACTTTTTTATTTCATGAATTTTAATGTTTTAATTTCCTTAAGGTAGAACTATGGTAAAAAGACAAACTCTTTTATTGTGACAGTCTTAGGGGTTGAACGTTTAAAGGCTTATGTATAATGATATTAATAGATATTTTCAGAGTTATTGATAAAACACGATTTTTTTAAACGAAAATGACCAGTTTTCAAAATGTCACTTGCGCATAGCGTTTTGAGAAAAAGCTTTGAAAGAAATTGAGCCACAACAAAAGAAACTGCTGACAGAATTTAAAAAATCGTCTCCTACTTCCTTAAAACAATTTAGTTTTCATTTGACTTCTGAAAATACTTAAAGAATCACGTTTTTTAATAATGACTGATGGAAAGAATTAGATAAGTATAACAAATTTAAATGTAATCAACAGTTTATGTTCTATATATACTTAGGTATATTTTCTGAAAGTTTCAAGAAGATTCCTTAAAACCTCATGCGCAAGCCACTTTTTAAAGTTAGGAGAATTAGTTGCGAGGAAAACACGTTTAAAGTTTCAATTTTCTATATTATCTAATGTAAATTGTTTTACTTAAATGCGTATATTTAATTAAAAGATTCATAAAATTTAATAAAATTTTTTTTTTTATTTTGGCCAAAAAGATCAGAGTCCTACCTTAAGGGTATTTTAATGATTTATTTAAAATACATTTGTATGTTAGACGTTTCCGGCAGTACTTGCAATGATTCCGGAATAATAATATGTCAAATGGCTTGTGAGTACCAGGCGCAAAGATCACTCGGTTGCGAAATGGACGAGAATAATGAAGTTCAATGTAACTGCATTGCATCTCCATTAGCATCACCGCTCCGTAAGTTAAACAATAATCAGAACTAAATGTTTGTCTTTTACTTTAGTATAGTTTTAGGAATTTGCTGCATAAAAGCTTTAAAATTTATTACATTATTTGGCAAAATAAAATGTTTAATTACATATACAGTACATCAGTTGGAACTTAATGAACGAGTAACGGCGCGATAAATTGTACCTAACTTTGATGTTTGATAAAGCGTAAATAAGTAGTTTTAAGAAAAATCTCTTCTGTAGATTTTAGTATACATGTTTTAAAGTAGAAGTGAATTATTTTTTGTATTTTTAATGTACAAAATGGTGCTATCCATGCCTAGTTGAAGAATCATCTTTTATTTAAAAAAGCTAAATAGTGAGCATAGTTTTGTAAGCAGACGATTTATCATGAAATCAGATCGCTTTAACAAAAATTAGTATTCTTGCTGTAAAATTTACATATAAAAACTGCTATTGCAGGAAGAGGTTTCCATATTTTTTTAAAACCATACTCCTACATGCGACCACACATATATTATACTTATATGATCCCTCTATAAAAGAATGATTGTAACATTACGCAGAAATGCGCGCGCATCGTGTGAGTTGCGCATGCATGACTAGGTTTGCGCGCGTAACGCTAGAATCAACAAGGAATGACGAGAATGAGAGGATAACTCAAGTTATTTTACAAACAAAACTCAACTTCTTGGTATATTTTTTAAAATAAAGTTGCAGTAAATCTTATGACTTTAAGATTTACGTGATCAATGAGTAGGTAAATGTGAAAATAAGTGCAAGGGTTATCCATGAGTGTGTGAGTAAGTAGGTAAGGGAGTCAATGTTTGAGTAAGTCATTGCATCAGTGATTAAGTGAGTGAATGCACGAGTGAGTAGGTAAGTTAATGCGGGAGTGAGCAATTTCATATGCGAATAAATGAGTCAATACGTAGGCAAATGAAAGAGTAAGAGCTTAGGTAAGTGAATACGTAGGAGAATGAACGAGTAAGAGATTATGTAAGTCATTGCATCGGTAATTAAGTGAGTGAATGCACGAGTGAGTATAAGGTAAGTGAGTACGTGAGAGAGCGATTAAGTTGATGCGAGAGATAATCAGTGCACAAATTATAAAGACAGTGTATGAGTAAGTTCAAGCATGAGTAAATGGTACGCGTGTGAGTACGAGAGTTTATGAGTTGGCCATTGACCGCAACAGTAGTGAGTGAGTGAGTGAGTGAATAAGCTAATGAGCGATTGAGTGAGTGAGTAAGTTAGTGAGTTAATGAGTGATTGAGTGAGTGGAACAATGCACCACTGAGTTAATTCTTGAGTTAATGTGTGAGTGAATGTGCGAATGAGTACAAGAGTATTTTACTGTAATACTATAAGAAATTAAAATCAAAAAAATTTCTCTCTCTCTCAGATACACGATTATTTTCAAAAATGATAAATGTTGATTTTTATTTTTCTTAAACGTCTTCACGAAAGTTTTCAATTAAATAAGTAAAATGTATTTTTGTGTTAGCACCTGCTCCCCGAGATTGCATAGATATCGAAAAAGTATTATGTCTGGTTAAGTGTAAGAAAGACGGGAAAGAACCGCAGTATTGCAAAAAGATAAGTAATGACCAGAAAGGCAGCATTGACTGTAAATGCACTCCATAAGTACACCGTAAGTTGAACTATAAACAAAATGAAAATTTTATTGTTTATTTTAATGTAATTCGTCAAGCTTCCATCAAGTTTTCGTCAAGTTTGTAAATCATCAAACGTTTAAAATTTATTATAATTTTTGGCAAGAAAAGTTTTATATTCACTTATACAGTTTATCATTTGAAACTTATATTAAGGCTAGAGTACCTTAGAGGGGTAAAAGTCAACTATTTTTTGTTAAAAAAGTGTTCAGTGAATTTCATTTTATTTGCGCCCTATAAATTATTTGAATATTTTGATTGTATTTAACAACACTAGGCATGTCAGATGCCCTACGCGCGCCACCTTTTTATGTCAACAATCCCTTCGTCCATATGAATTAGAGAAAATAGATATTAATATTTCTTAGTATATATTTTTTATTAACGTCGTCATATATGTGCTCCCATATGGTGCTAATATTTTTTGTAATTACACAAAAATAAAGCTCTATCTATCAATTTATCTAATCGACGACGGGGATCTGCGGTGTAGTTGTAAACAGAGCTCATGCCATTTTTACATAGGTGCATTTTATCATTCAGCCGAGGCTAGGAATCGAACCGAGTCACCGGCGTGGGAATCCGACACTACCGACTGAGCCACCGTAGACCCCATACATACAATATTATTATATGTATTACTATAATATAAAGTAGATGATTGCTTCAGAAAAGATTATATGATAGTTTCATAGTGAAATATGTGAATAAACGATTATGTGAATAATAGGGTCCTCATTGAAAAAATTAAACGTTTTGCAATTGTAAAATAATGTAAAAAATAACCTGAAATTTTGTCACATTTTCTCAATTGATTTATTATCTAAAGTATTTTTAATAAAAATTATATTATCCATGAATCTATTAAAAAAGAGATTTGTAATTAGCTGTCCTTAAACCTAAAAATGTTACAAACGTTTTAGATCAGAAATTCAATAATTTTCTAGATGGATAAGTGGTTATTCAAATGCGTGAATAATAAAAAATGTGGATAGTACTGTGAGTAGATAATATAGGATGCATGAATAGTGGCGTGGTAACACGGTCGGTATGTGTATATATAAGACGTAAATAATTAATGTGTATTTTTCATAATTTTACATACTCTCATATTATATTTTACTCTATTTTCCTCTTATATTCACCCTTGCACTTTTTCCCCCTCTATTATCACATTAACAAGTTGAGGTCGGCTAATGTATAAACCGATATTTGCTTTCTCAAAGAGAAAGCTTTGTAACGATGATTATTTTCAAAACCAAGATTTTGATGAATTTCGATGTTTTTGAGGCTGCTGCGTGTGTGCGTGCGTGCGTGCGTGCGTGCGTGCTTGCTTGCTTGCATGCGTGCGTGCGTGCGTGCGTGTGTTTGCGTGTTTATGTGTGTGAGTGTGTGTGCACGCGCGTATGTGTGTGTGTGGTCAAATTTTGTGGTCCCCATAACTTTTGAAGACCACGATATATCGAGCTGAAACTTTGAAGGTACATCAGATATGACCCAATATAGAACGGATTAGATTTTGGAGCTATGTGGTAGAAACTTTTTTTATTAAAAGAAAATTTTTTTTATTGTTATAAAATTTTCTTTTGTTATTTTGTACGTTAAATATGTCACAAATATACATAAATTTGTAAAGTAGACGTAATTTCCTTTCAATTGGTTATCTTACAATATCTTTAAAGTTCGTTTTTGTTAAAGAATTGCATTTTAAATTTTTTAAGTTTGTGAAAATTGAAAACATTTATTTTTGTTACTTTATAAGTTTGATATGTCAAAGAGATGCATATAATCGTAAAGTTCATGTAATTTTCTTTCTAATAACCTACTTTAGAATCACTTCAAGGTTTGCTTTAGTTAAAGAATTCAATAATTTTTATAATTTTTAAAATTTGTAATATTAGCAAAAAATATTTTTGTCATTTTATACGTTTCATATGTAAAAAATATGCATATATCCGTAAAGCTCGCGGAATTTTCTTTCGATTGGTGAATCTTACAGTTAGTTTAAAGTTGTTTTTGTTAAAAAATTGCTATTTTAAACTTTTGAAGTTTTGAAAATTTTTCAAAATTAAAATAATTTTATTGTAAATTTATACATAAGGTAGGTAAAAAATGCGCACTTATTTATAAAAAGGCGCAATTTCCTTACATTTTATATATCTAACAAATACTTTAAATTATTTTTGTGAACAAAATACGATTTTAAATTTTGAATTTGTATTTCATGTGATCACATTTTGTGGCCACCATCATTTTTGGATGTATTTATATTTTTCATTAAAATTTTGTAGTTTGACTAGAAATTACCTCGATTAAGGTATTGAGCCAACAGTGCACCATTTTAATCTAGTTTAACATCGTAATCTATAACATTGTCTATATCATTGCCAATTGCTCATAAAGTCACTTGATCAATGTAAATATTCAATAAATAATTGTGCATTAAGGGAAGAGTATACCGATTTTTGAGAATTTTTTATTTTTTTATTTTTAAACAATTCTGCATGGTGGTAAGTATTTAAAACATGTATTCTTAGGACTCATTCAAATTTCTAATCACATCATAGCTTATTTTCAAACAGAACAAAAGAAGAAAAGTACATAAGAAAGAAAGTGAGAAATGGAGATCTATCCAGCCAAAAGGGGACTATGCCTAGGGTGAACATTAATTCTTATATATTATACGGTGCAAGCTCAAATGATAATAATTAAAGATACATAATTTTTATATTTTTTAAACCTTCTTAAAACAATTTATTTCAAGATAAACGTAAATTCTTACATTCGTTATTACTAATTTTTAAAATGCATGTTACTCAAAACTACAAATTTGAAACTTCAAAATAGTTCCTGCGCAACAATCTTTAATGAATCGGTCTGAAAAATTTGTACACGTCTATTTTGGCACATTTTAAATAAAACTAAAAAGAGATATTTCACTAAAACAAATATATAAATGTTATTTTATGACATTTCTAACTAAAATATGAGCTAATTTATTGCAAAAATTATTTAATAAATCTTAAACATCAGTAATAATAAATATAAATTGAAGAAAAGAAAAATTTGTCTGTACATTTTTCAATACTGTTATAATATATCATATATCATTAGTTTTTATTTGCATTTCACAAAAAATTTTTGCGCAGGAACATTTCATAATATTCGTGCTTTATCACTGGTGTAATTGGGAGTTTAAATTTTCCAAGCGACCTCTGGCGGGTACACAGACGTTGACCATTTTTCATACATATAGATGTAGTGTTCCAACAGCTATAAATGATGGTCAAGGCAGTTAATTATATTGAGTAAGGCTTAAAACACCTTTCTTTTATGTATGTAATCATATAATCATAAAATAGTATATTATGACACTGTTGTGGGAGATGGTTTTCTACCTTGCTCGAGGGTTTTCGCACGAGCGAAGCGAGTGAGAAAATCGAGCAAGGTAGAAAAACACCTCCCACAACAGTCTCATACGATATTTTATAGCACAACAACTTCAAAATCGACAATAAAGTTGGCATTTTGAGGTTAGTGTGCTATAAAAATTGTTTTCCTAAAATTAAAAAAATTAGCTTACTCTTCCCTTAAATATAGGTCGGAGCTTACGTGCAGTTACGTAGGAACCGACAATTTCGTATTTTTCAGTATTCTCATTCAATTTTTAATTTTTTTCAATTATCTCAGTTGTACAGTGTTCCTTAGTAGATTGAGAAGATCAGACAACTAAAATTTTTAACTTTTATGAACAATTAAATTAGAATAATGTAAAATTCAATGCAGACATCTGTAATTGGCTCCGACCTCCTCTGGAATTTCTTTGAGAAAGCATTGTGCTAAAGCAGTTAGTAGCGGTTTTTAATTATCTACAAAATTAATTAAAAAATAAAACATTTGATAAAAAGTTGATGTTTCTAAGTCTTTCTAAGAACTTAAGGAATACAATAACCGGTTGCATAAAAAGTTTCATTCATTTTCCGTTTACAGTAAGACAAAATGCATTTTAACTGCCGTCTCTTTTAATTCTATCACCTGCCCCCCTCCATTTTTCTCTCTACTTTCTCATTAATATACTTTTCCGATTTAATCCGAGAATAACGGCTTTAACCATCTTTTATAATGATGAAATTCGTGTTATAAAACGTGGCTTAAAAATAGTATATTGTGTACTAAGGGCAAAAATTGGGCCTTTTTCGATGACGTTTGATATTTGAAGTACGAGTCTTAGGCGAACAAGAGCCGAAGGCGAGTTAATTACTTATTCTGAGATTTTGTACTACAAAAATATATCATTTTTTACAAAAATTACTCACTTGATACCTAACCAGTTACCAGGGTCAAAATGACCCTATGCAACTTTGAAATGAGTCTCGCTCGACTGCTTCGATCCTATTGAGTCTTAAAGCTGTGCAGATATATTCTAGGACCTTAAAAACCAAAAGGGTCAAAATGACCCGGTTGAGGTACCAGAGAGTTAATGATGGTAAATAACTTATGGGATGTTTGAGAATGCAATTTTGAACTTTTTAACATATAAAATGAACTTCATGGAAAACTTTTTTGAAGATGAAAAAAAGTTCATTTGTTTACCCCTACAAATGTACTCTAGCCTTAAAGTAATTAGTTAGAAACCCCCTAATTAAATTTCTAATTATTCACAAAGTATCATATTTTGCCTAAAATAATGCCCAGCTTATAAATTGTAGTGAGATCTTAATCATTTGTCTTCATTTTCAGGATTTATAGTCACGATTGATGCTCATTATAACATCAATCTAACTTTGACTATTTATACTAAATTCTTTAGAAGACAAGTAGATAACAAAGAATTTTGTTACAACAATGCACACCGTTTGATTCATTGAAATAAAAGATGCCTCTACAAGTGAGCTAAGACTGCCCAGTTCGTACATAAAAGATAAAAATAAATTTTCTCCCTACTTCTTAAAACATGTACAATTAAAAACTTAATAAAGATTTTTCATAAAACTATTCATTTACTCTATATAAAATATATACAAAAATGTGTGCAGTACATGTGACAATTACAACAGAAATTTACATGTTTCAATTACAACATAAATATACATTTATATATACTTCTATATATTTACACACCGTTACATACATATTTCATGTCCACTGGGATGCACCACCTCACAACCTACCGAAAATCATCAAACTCTCAAATTCCAACTATTAAGGTGCATTTTCATGGAGCGTCTAATTTTTGCGTCAACTTGACCACGTGATATTTTTACGCCCGCTTTCGCATTTTTCATGTTAAAATTGTTTAACTTCAATAAAGAATTGAACTGTCATGCATATCATTGAAAAGGTTATCTAAATACAAAGTATTAAAAAGTGTTGATAATATATTTATCTTTCAAGGAAACATATTTGAACCTTTTACACCATCATTAATGTAAAATTTTACTTTTTAGGAAGATCATATGTGTATAACAGTGAAATAATATAATACAAATATAATAAAATTAGTGTAAACATTGGGATTCCCCCGTAAAATGCCACGTGGTCGAGTTGACGCGGCAAATTTGACGCACCATGAAATTGCACCTTTCCTTTCACCACTATCACAAATCCTTCTCATTCACCAAGCTCCATCACTCCTACACTGAGAAAACCATGGGCATTAATAACTTCCACTTGTGGTGCAAAATCTTCACCACTGAGAGACATTGGATGTTTACGCTGACGCGTGGCAGCTACAGTCGCTCACAGTGGTGGGAAATCTTCCCCACGAAATAACAACGCATGTTTACGATGACGCGTGGCAGCGAAAGTCGCTCACCGTGGTGTGAAATTAGCCCCACAACTGGCGATGTTAGTTTAGGGCCACGCGTGCCAGTGAGAGTTGCTCGCTGTGGTGTTAAATTCGTCCCACAACTGGCGATCGTGGGGCCAATTGCACACCACGGTGAGCCACTTTTGCTGCCACGTGTGACCGTAAACAAACATCACCAGTTGTGGGGCTAATTTCACACCACGCGTAATGTATAATATGCAATCTTGAACCGTGGGGGTTACTTTCAACCATGGTTTTCTCAGTGTATACTCTCACCTCGACCGCGGGTCCAGGCAGCTGTCGATTCACTAGATAAAGCGCCTTCATTCTACCCTCGGCCGGTACGCAGCCCGGCCTGAAGCAGTCCGTGACGTTGAATGGACAATTGGCGCACTCGGTGCTCATCGACGAGTACATGTCCAGGACGAATTCGTAGCGGCAGTCCATGGGTTTGGTGTCCTCGTCGCATTTTCGCCGGCAGGGATGTGGGGATTGGTAGTTGGCTGTGGGAGAATTTGCGTGATTGTATCACTAGTATCGCATTTTTCAAAATTATATTATAAATATATTTTTAGCTAACTTTTCATCTGATTCTTCATTGTAAAAATAATCCAATTTCTTAAGGAAATATCATCTAAATGTATAATTACAGTTACTAGTCGATTTATTGCCAGTTGATTATTACGCGACAATGGCATAGTCTTACTACGCCCGTCCTTTTACTATTGATATCGCGTATATTGTAATACATTACATAAGATTTCAATCACCTAAAGTTGGTATATATTTTTCATAAATGGTGGTTCGCTCAAAAATGTGACATTTCACGTCCGTGTGATATGCCTTTATCTGTATTTTTAATTAATAAAATACAATAATCAAATTAGAATAGACCAGTAAAAAATGTCTAAAATGTTACTTCGATATCGTACATACGCGCAATTATATACGATTTGGTTTGAATAAAATAGTTTTACTATACTCTACACTTTTTACAATTGACAGTACTCTAACAAATCAAAAATGCATGACTTGTAAGGTCTTCCAATATAAAATTGAATTTCCTTTGATATATCAGTTTTAACTTTATCTGTCGATGGAATGGTCATTTTGATGCTACAACACTTTTGCCGAAGTATTTAACACATTCTACACACGTACACAATTACAGCACAAACCAGCAAAAATAAGCAAAAATAATACAATTATTCGCTTATCACAAAGAAAACAATGAATAGGCATATATTACTTGCGACGGCGACATGAAAGAGCAGCAACGAGGAAATCAATGCATTCAACCGAGACATTTTGTCGAACTAATCCCCGAGGGAATAAACGGTCAGTAGTTATCTAGTATACACCATATTCGAGGCGAAAAAAATGCTCTTATTTATCTTATCAAGATAGTAGTAGATACTGTATGATGCACTTTTTTCTGCAGCTGCGAATGATGCTTCGAATGGCGTTGGGGAAAGTTCACGTGGATGTTTATCGTTCTGATGATATTGAGATTTGATTTTCAATTGAGATTAATTTCTTTTAATGCTTGTAGCTGGCAGATAAACGCATGTTTAGATTATTGCCTGTGTATTATGTTAACAGGTTGGGTTGAGTCATGAACAATATGTATGACTCATCGTGAGTTTCTTTAGTTAGGTGCTACGTGAACTGTATGAGAAATATGAAGTTTTCTTTATTTATTTACTTATTTGTTAAATATTTAAGGGAACGTTATTCCAATAATTTTTAATATTGTAAATAATTTTTTTATAATTTAGATTAAATTTTTAATCTTTACAGACTGTTTTTTGTGTATAGTATTTAGAAATATATCTCATGTACCAGAAATTTCAAAATCACTCTCCATCCCAGTAATTTGAGAAACCTTCCATCACTGTGTAAATTTAAAACCGTAATGCGTAGGTTCATGTGTGACTAAATTGGCGGTAATCAAGCACACCATTGTATTGTCATATTTATTTATTCCCTTATTCAATTGTTTCCTTGTGTTATCGGAGTGATTGTATTTATTTGTGTGTTTGATGTGCAGCTGCTGATGTGCAGTGTATGAAAACCTGTGTATATATGCTTCTATGTGTATCTTTTACTGTTAAGCATGACGTGATCGATATTACTAAAATGAAACTGAATATGCACACATACCTGACGAACTTCACTGTGATTCTCCTGTAATAAATGTGATGTGATTGTATATGAACAAACTTGATGTGATATTATTAATTATATAAAGTCTAAAATAATATAATGTAATTTTAGTGTTATAACTACATTTATGTACATTTTTTTGTACATATTTTAATAAATGACTGCAATAAATGACGATTTTTCTGAATACATAATTTTACGTGATTTTGACTTAAAATGTATGCACATAATAAAAATGAATCATCTTGAAACTGAACTGAAAGGACTTTCTTCGAGGTTAAAAATAACAATTAATTTTGTATTTGAAACATTTCTTAATTTTACTCTGTATTTGTTACAATTGTTTGAATATCTTATAATATTTTGAAAATATTTTGAAAATAGTAAGAAATCTATGAATGTGAGTAATTAAAATCGAGAACGTTTCCAAAATGAAAGGCAACTATTATTTGTAACATTAAAATAAGTCTTTTTAGTTCAGTTTCAAGAAGATTCAATAATTTAGTACGTATATACTACATTTTAATTCAAAGTCAGGTAATGTATTCGAAAAAATCATCCACCGAAGAGTGAAGTCAAAGTAAGCTTTATAAAATAATACTTCATAGACACTCACAACTAACTAACTCTTGATTAATGACCTATCCACGCATTATTTTATAGCAAGATTCAAGCTATTCAAGAAGGCGATATCATGAAATCTAGACAGATATTTCAATTGAACAATATTAAATCGACTGTATTTACGAAAAAAGTATTTTGATTTTTGATAGTTAGGTCTTAACAGCTATTTTATTAATTGTTCAAGCAATTGTTAGAAGTATACAGCATAGGGGGATCAAACTGGTGAAGTAAGGAAAGTTGAGTATGAGACCATCGAGAGAGAAAAAAGATATTTCATAGTATTGATATCAGTTAAATCTATGGACATCTTATAATAAGGTCATATATGATTTTAAAAATAAAAATATTTTACTAGAATAATGATGTAGCTAAATAAAAGACTATAGCAATAAAAATACTTATTACAAAAAAAAATAAAAATTTGGAAAAATTGACTTTAGTTCTGTAGACAAGATACCTCGTATCTATTACTATCATTGAACCTGTTAATCAACTGAAATCAGGATTCTCGTCGTTGAACTAGTTTACTGTTTGTATTGCTTAATATTTTTCTTTTTTACTATTTTATAATATACACTATTTATCCTAAGACATTTATTGGTCCTCTTTTGTAGAATAAAGTAATTATGCACTAAAAAGAATTAAGAGTAAAATTGCTGCTTCTTGTTATTTTATAAATGAATTGATGTTAAACTAATGATATTACAACGTTTTATGATATAATTATTAAATAACTAAATACAAAATGTGTCTTTTTTATTACAATTCATTATGCACGCAACTTATTTGCAGTTACCGTTGGATTTCATGGATTCATTTTTAGACACGAGAAAACAATTCCTAATGTTTCATCAAAATTCGTAATCCCGGCTTCATAGTCTCTGTTTGTAAGTTTGAACTTCATTAAGAAAAAATATATAAAATTTAATAAATAGACTAAAATTATTATATAATACTTTTTCCAAAAAGAGATATAATCTTTTGTTTTTTGGATTCGTCAATGTTGATTTTACTTATGCCAAACACATTATCAAGTTCATTAATAATATAAGTACACAAAAGTAAGCTTATCGTCGCGTAAAATAAAGGATTACAAATTTTGACCTTTTTAATCAAATATGTCTACGATCGATAAAATATTTCCTTATGTAAAGTATGCAAATGAAATTAGCGCCTCAAATTGCAATATAAATTCAGATCATCAAAGTAAACTAAACAATTTTATCCGATTTTCTATTATAATACCACGCCATTACGATAAGCATAAAACAATTTATAAAATCTAGATACACATTTCTATTAATTTCCATAAGTACTATAATGCATTATCCCGCTCTACATGTCACGTGCCACTTCCTCGCAAAATAAACAGCAGTTACATTGTATAGTCTTATAATGACAAAATCAATTGCCATCACATTTACACTCAAACGCGTGTAAAGGTACGGGTATGTGTACCTTCATAAATATTACACAAAACTCAATTGTTATCTAGTCAGGTGCTGCAGTTAGAAGTCACGTGGAAAAAAAAGTAGATAACGCAATAAAACATATCTACCAAGATTGACACACCCAAAACCAAGTCAACGCCTCAAATGTCACAAAAATGATATGCATCGATTAACATCACGCATTTATTACGTGTACTTTTACATGTTCGAGTGTGGTAATTCGCAAAATTTCGAGAATTATAAGAAATAAAATAATTATGATAACTTTACGTTGCATCATCAGCGCTTGAAACATAAAGAATGTACGATAATCTCTGGTGCACTCATACACATACGGGACGATTTTTACGCAAAGTGCGTTAGGTCATAGATTGTACTGTACTCATAGATTGTATTGTACTGTACTGTACTGTACTATAATAGGTAGAAAAATATGAATTTGTGTGGGATAATCTACAAAAATTTTAAACTATAGTGAAGAATTGAAAACATTTTTACAAATATTTTTAAATAAAATATTTAATCTTTATAATATAATATAACATACTATATATGTATAATAGAAGAAGTTGATAATTGATATATTTAGTTGTTGTAATAATACTATTTAAACTATCATCTAGAAGGAACTTCTATGATATTTTTGTAATTCTAATATTTATATTATTATTATTTAAAACTGACATTATTAACATTTATACGTAATAGTATTACTCGTTTTTATCAAACTACTATGTATTTTAAGACTATCATTTGAAATAAATAAATAAATAAGTAAATAATGATATTATAAGAAATAATTTTACAGCAGGAAATATCATTTTTATGAGTCTTCAAAATCAAGATACCAAGTCCCACTTAAAAAAATGTCATACTACTCGACATAAAACGTGTAGCATGTATTAATTAGCAAAAGCGTCAATCTTTTTTTTTCCTTAACGAAATAAGGATTCACGCTTCTACTCATGTAACGCGTTACGCGCGCAAAATATATCGCGAAAATCTACCCTTGACGACTATATTTTGTGAAACAAAAAGTAGCCTCGTCCTTCGTCCTGCGTCGTTATATGTAGGAGGAAAACAATAATAATATGTGAAAAAGTGTGGCGAAACGGATATGGAAGGAGCAAAAATATAATAATAGAACAATGAAGAAAGGCACCTATTTTCAACGAAAACTGCGTGAAATTGGTTAATTCTTGTCAAGAGAACAGAATCTACTGCCGAAATATTTTCGTTGTATTTTTAATATGCGTATGATCTGTTTAATCCTTCGATCTAAACTGTTCTTTTTAGACGCAATAAAAAAACACTATTTGTTATGTATTATTTATTATGTTAATAATATGAAATTGAAAGAATTTTAAAAAATACATATTTACAAACAAAATAACAGAAAAATACAGATTCGCATTTTATAGAACTTTAAAGAGTTATATATCATAAAAGAATAGTCCTAGAATGCCTTAAGTCATCTATTATAACCATATATTATTTAGATTATGCTAAAGAGTTTGTGACTGTATTGATTGTTTGCTTAAAAATGCATCAATTCATAATACCTATTATATATGTTTCGATTTTGTTATATTTTTGGCATTACCTGATTCCAACAGTTATAACTATATAATAATTATGTAAGAAGAACGAAAAATCTTTATATTTTATCTTTGTAATAGCGCATAGTGTGAATCTACTGGGGCTTGAGTAGTAGCAGTCTTGCTATATACAGGCACGTTGACTTTCAGTGCATCGTTAATTTTAACTGCTCTCACAGCCAATTAATAATTTTCTTCACTTCGTCACCGTCACCATCAACATTGTTCAATTATAAACTAATATTTCATTTTCGCGGACATAATTCATTCAGTGTCAAATGATTTAATCCAAGGTGATGGCAAGGTGATCAGATTCACCCATTCCTGCCCTTTTATTGCTGCATATGTATAAAGTTAAAATATGTATCATATGACGTACCTTATGTTATTTTCCCTGCTACATATAAATATATTGCATATAATGATTCTAATAATAGTAAACCTATAAAATTAAATTGCTTTAATTGACATATTTTTGTTTACGTGATGTTTCATTTTAAACACGGGATCAAAATAGTCAGACATATTATTTTTCTATTAGTCAGCTGATAAATATCTCACTAGAGTTTTGTGCGTAAATATGACAGATATTTTCTTTATAAATGGCCATAAAACAGCTATTTGTTCATAATTTTATTATGTCTGTTTGAACACGTATACTTTAAAAATAACTGTAAAACATAATAAAAAGTACTTTAGTGTCACTATGTACTGTTCAATGGTAGAAAACAGAAAAGCAACATATAACTGGAGTATTTTTACTTTCTCAAAGGGAAAGCTTGTAACGATGAAAATTAAGTTTATACGTCAAACATATTGAAATTATGAACGTTTTCTTAAAATATACGTAATTTTATTCCAATGTATATATCCTAGAAATTACCTGAATGCTATTTTTGGGGAAGAAATACAATTGAATTTTGCATACGGATTTTTTGAAAATCGGTAATTTTAGCAAATTTAGAAATCATTTTCTAATCTATTATATATACCTATAGACCTCAACAATAAAATATACTATTAAAGTTCAGTAGTATATTATTTTTTAATGAATCAATATGAAATAAAAAATGACTATAAGAAATTTTCGTGTAGAGGTATGGTGAAGATTATTTTAATTCAATTTTGAGATTATCTCAGACTGGCAATATCTAAACGCAAGTATCTAATGAGTTAATTTTAGCTTAGTTTAATAGTTTAGTAGAGTTAGCTTAAATTACTTTATTTAATGTGAATTTCCATTATAAAATTCTCAAACTCGTTTTTTCAGGTTCTCTCTTTGAGAAAGCATTCTGCTAAATCAATTAGCAGCGGTTTTTATTTAATAATAAATGATTTTTCATTGAAATATAAAATTATTTATGCTCCTATTCTTAAAGGAACAAATCTTATCTATAATGAAAGGCGTGATTTACGCTACGAAAATAGGTTAGAATCATGGAAAAGGATGATCGTGAGTGTAGATAAGTATTAACTACTAAAAGTACAGATAAGCGATGCAAATATTATAAAGAGTTACGCATGAACAACTCTTCGGAATCAACTCAGTTAAACAATTCTTAGGTTTAATTGTACTGAAGTTTTTCAATTGCATAATCACAAACAGAAGATAATCTTTTTATTTTACTTTATCTTTATTTTTATCATATATGTGAAACAAGCCCTTTTAAAAAAAATTTCATTTCTTTTCTTATAATGTAACCTATTCGACAACGGTACATTTAGTACTAATATCCTAATTTAGGATGAATATTAAAAATGTTTGGCCTACATAAATTATAAAGTAAAGATTTAATTAGTAATTGAAATAAAAATTTGATGTACTAATTTTTTACTTAAATGTCAAATGTTTTGTTTATACATTTAGAGTTCTTGAATCAAGGAATGAAAAATTTCCTAATAATAACGCGTATAATCTTCATAATATACACAAACCTTCGAGAAAAGGAACCTTTTAAAGTAAAAATCAATACTTTTTTGAAATTCCCATAAATACTTTCTTTTACATTTTGTTAGTAAAATGTTTATATTTATTAAACCAATTAATATTATTAGTCTTACCACTTTACATCCATACAAAAACTTCTAAAACATAACATTCACAAAGTTATAATTATTTCGACACCAGGTGGTAAAATCCATAGCCAAGGGCCAACGACATTCCAAAAATGCTCATATTATTTCACCAAAAAATCTGCCAAATTATCAATTTCCACAAGAACAAGAACACAAAGAACAAACCCAAGTATATTCACACTAAAAACGCTCGTCACTGCGCCTATCTAATTCGTACGGGGAAAAGTTCGCGCTTTTCCCGCAACAACGCGCACATGACCGGCAAACAAATTACAGGACTCGCAATTAGTCCAACAAAGTTACGATGTATAAGAGGTGCGATGATGAGCGCGTTACGAGATTGACCCACTTAGACGCGCTAATATCGCCGCGCCGGAAGTCATTTTTCCCCGTCTTGTTGAGGCGCTTTTTGTTTCGGTGCCTGTTTACGCGCCGGTCGTTGTGGTGGAACTTGACTTCGTTTCTCTTTCGAACGTGGAGTTCAGGGATGAGGAGTCGGGAGATAATTGCAAGCAGTGATTGATTGGTGTTTGTTGGTTGACAAGCATTTTTCGAGATTTTGACCCTTTTAATTATTGCAGGGCCCTTTATGACAAACATCAGGTATGACTATTTGGCACTATATTTTACTTTGGCTGAATGAAAGCGTGATGGTATAATTAAACAGTTGGATGCATATCGACGCTCCTTACGAAGACTACACGTTATTTCAGGTTTCTCGAAAAATACTAATTCTTGTTAGGAATTTCCAGCAAAAATTAGCAATTTTCAGAATTTTAGACGAAAACTATAATTAATAATCGTCTTAGAGGATCTAAGAAAGTGTTAGTACATTAATCAGAGAATCCAAAAAGTGCTAGTTTTGTATTAAAGGTCTCTGAAAAAAACTGAGTAGGTGTTTTTGAGAAATCTGAAATGTGCTGGTCTTTGTATGGGGTGTCGATATATATATAATATGTGTCGGCTCACGTCAGAAAGTTATAGCTATGAAAGTGTGAACATTTCTAATGTAAAGAAATGAATCTATTGATATCCATCACGAGTCAGATATTATTATTGAGCCGAAGTTTCGGACGTATGTGAACAGTACCTATTCGAGGCCAAAATTATAATACAAAAAGACGGATTCAAAAAATTTAATAGATAATTTAATAAATTTGCACTAGATATTAAGAAAAAACTCATCAAACATTAACATCAGGTAAGATTTTTCTCGCTTCTTCACCTCTAATTATTTTGTATGATTAATTAATTTCCTACGTCTCCACATTTCAAACATGTTTTCAACATTTTAAATTGTTATCTTTTAACAGGTTCACACCGGCATGAGTCAGAAATGAGTCGCGAATTGTCGCTAATTTCGTTACTGTGCGTGTCATTGTAAAAGTTGAAAATTAATAAAACTATGTATGTAACCGATTTTGATACTCTTCCCAATCGTAAAATGATTGACAAATTTAGAGTTTTTAGTAAATGTTTGAAATTTAAATTAAATTTGAAAAAGATTGCGAAAATCGGATTAAATAAATTTCCCGGCGCGAACCTGATAATTATTGTTTAAATTGGTCTTATACGATTTTGTTGTATACATTTTGCGTTATGACGTATTAACAAAAGTAATTCGACTCATATGCCATAAATGACCATTTGATTTGACCTCTTATGAATCACGCAAAGAAATATTCATTTCAAACGTACACCAAAGTTGCGTCAACTAACAAATATTATAATTTCAAAGATACATTCGAAAAGAGAGCTCCAATATTATCTCACTCCAAAGCGCAGCGCACCAGTAAACCATAAAAGTCAAAAAGCCTCGTTTATAGCTCTCGATAAGCCAAAATTAACAAATCAGCACCTCCTCCTTAAGGACCCATCAACATCATGAAATACGCCCTCTTCCTGCTTCTAATCAATCAGTTACAACCTCATTACCATAAACACACTTACACAATCCAATCGACCAATACATAGCACTAAACTCATAAATATCCATTCCCTCGCGCGTCTCGTCGCGCTTTTCGCAAAAGCACGCAAAGCTCATTACAATCTACCACACAGTCGAGAAGGTCACGCTTATGCGTGAAAACGCCCGAAAAGCCGCCGCTGCTCATCCCTACCTTTCATTCTTCTTTTTCTTTCATCTATGTGCACACTCCGCACTAGACTCCTCTCCTTTTTGTTCGTACTCCACGCGCTGTATAGTCGCGCGCGCCGTTAACTTTTCACCTATAAAAGCTAGTGCGACCGGCGCGCAGCTCCGTAGTCGCGCTTCGTCACTAGAACTCGGTGCATCCGCTGCACTGGTCGACACTTTTTTGCTTGCTATTTCATTGACTGCTGAGGTAGTTTTGCGAGGGAATAATGACGACGATGATTCGGTCGGTGGTGATGTTCGCCTGTGCGTGGGTGGGAGTTCTCGGGCAGTTCCAGAACGGAATCATTTTTGACAATTCGAATACGATCGGGCCGGTTAATCCCACGCAACCGGCGCCCCAACCAAGTACGTACCGAAATTTATTTATTTGTTGTTTTCTTTTTATGAAATTATAATAAGTTTCATGGACATTGTCTTTTTTCATGCTAGTCTTTGATTTGAGATTCACAGATACACTTTTATAGATACAATTGCTGATATGATATCATAGTAAAGACGATGGGTTATTCATCGTATTTTAGGCAAATTTGAATATTATTCATGAAAATAGATATGAAATTCTTTTATGATTTTAGAGTGGTTCGGTTTTATTAAAGTAGGAATAGCGTAAAAGCTGCATTTTCTAATAGTTTAGAGAATCCAAATTATTGGATAAAGGTTTGTGAGGTTTCAGGAGGTTCTATCAGTATATATATGTAAAAAAAATAAGCTTTTTTTACTACAATTTAATCTCACACAATGATATAAAAGTCAATATATTATAAAATGAGGAGTTTTTGTCAAACTAAAAAAATTCTTTCATCCATATTCCATTATTGTAAAATTAGATATCGTCAACTAGAGTAAATTAGACAAAGCAGTGGAGACATTTTTTTTTGTTATCCGATTTGAATTTTAAAGGTCTCATTTTGTTCCTTGAATAATTTCAGGGGGACTTACCCATATAAAAATTGTATATCATCGTATAACCTGCAAAGTTATGTCCGATTATTTATAGAACACCATGAACGAACTTATAACAATTGGACGTAACTTTGCAGGTTATCCAATGACATAAAATTTTTATATGGGTAAGTTCCCCTGAAAATTTTCAAGGAACAAAATGAGACCTTTAAAATTCAAATCGGATAACAAAAAAAAGTCTCCACTGTTTTGTCGAGTCTGTCTTTAATTACCAGTAACTACTTTTGCAATAATGGAATATTGATAAAAAATTTTTTAGACAGACGAGGATACCTTGTTATATAATATATTGACTTAAATATCATTAAGAGTGATTAAATTATAATAAAAAATGTTTTTATTTTGAGGTCAATATGACAATAGAACCTCCTTCATGTATGTATAATTCTACAGTAAATGTAGAAATTTAAAAAAGAATGTAATCAGCAAAAGTTATAGTTTCTTTAAGCCATAATTTATGACAAAACTTTACAAAATCGCAGAATATTGACTTTGAGAGACTATAACTTTTGTTAATGATATGCTTTTTTGAATTCCTAGATTTATTGTAGATGTCTGAAAAATATTTAAAACTTTAAAATTTAGGTTTTACTCTACATCTATGCTACAGCTATTTTAATAAAACTTGACCACCCTAAAGTTATTAAAAAAAATCTGTTAAATTTTAATAGAAAATATTCAAATTTATATAAAAAGGTAATACCTATATTAGGAATGTCGATTTCAGATAAAATTAAATAATTTTGAATATTTATCAAAACATTACTACAGTTTTTCACGAATTTATGCAGTTTCACAAAAATCACTTGCACAATGAAATAAAAACTATTAAAAATTGAAATAACTTTTTTAATATTTTAACGTTTTCTAATAAACTACGTTGGTTTTGAACATTTTCTCAATTCTTAGAAACTATTTTACATAAGCGTAATATTCTCGTTATGAACATTACCAAATTTTTTTTACTGTCGATAAAAATTGTATACATTATAAAACCATTTTCAATAAGTTTAAACATTTTTAACATTTGAAGACATTTTAAAAATAATTTTTAATATTTTAATTCTGAATTAATTTTAATATTAATGCAAAATTGTCTATTTTTTTATTAAGTTTGTAAAAAAAATAAAAAGAAACGTTTTAACATTTATTAATAACATTTATTAATATAGTTATCAACGATTGCAACATTCCAGCATAAGAATTTTTCTGAAATTAGACTGTTAACGATTGCTGTTATTTATTACATTATTCATTTATATCTAACTCAGTTTTTGGCAAAAATATTTCTACCAGGGACATTACAAAAAGATTATATTTTAGGTCAAAATGAGTAAAAGATAAAAGTTTGGTAATAAAAAAGACCCATTATATATACTACTATTAACTGGCAACTTATAGAATTTTGTATCTATCTAATTTAGGGTATGTAAAAAATTACAAGATATATACAAATAGAAATGTTATAAGAAGTATTGTTTGTAATAAAGAGTGTACGAGACACTCTTAACTTTTTGAAAAAGCAACTATTCGCCTATCAAAGTACCGTTAGAGTTATTTAAAACATTTATAATAACAATTTTTTGACCCATTTTAAGGGGGCCTTAGATTAAACCTCTTAAGTTAAGGTGATGCTTAACCCCCGTGTTACTGGTCAATGCGGGAAACCACTAGTTTCACTCAATTTAAAATTTTAACACATATCTCTGGAATGTTATCGCTTTTCATTGTGATAGCAATGTTCTAGAGAGACATTTATTCAAAATTGAAAATGAAATGAGGAAAGTGGGTTCTCGTGATAGCCGGTGACGCATGGGTTTAGCATCATCTTAAACTACAAAAAACTCTTAGGTTAAACTAAAAAAAATACATTTTTATTTGTTGATAAAAGTTTTGTATTTATATGCAATCATTGTCAAAATGTTGTTACTGTAAGTATACTTTGCAGTTTTTATAATGTAATCGTTGTAAAAATTTAAAATCTTACTCCTTATACGCGACACAATATGACACTAATATTTTTTCGAGGGTTAATTTGACTTCTTTTGACATGTACTAAAACTTTAACGGTTTATTTTCTCGTTAACATTTTTTAGTATTACTGTCCGGCGCCCAAGCGCATGTCTGCGTATACGGCCGAAAAGCGCGCCTACTCGCGGGTTGAGGAAAAAAGTATATTAAGAGAACAACTTACAAATTTGGTAAATTTATAATCAATTTATTGTAAAAAGGCCTCAATAATCTTTTAGAAATGAGTATCTTTCACAACATTATGTCAATTTTTTTCTGATAAAAAAAAGAATTAATTGTATGTTTGTTACAAAAAATTGGTAAGAAGCTTAACAAAATGAATTGTACTGGTATGTTTGTTACAAAAAATTGGTAAGAAGCTAAACAAAATTAATTGTAATTTCTTTAGTAACTTTTTTCGTAAAATCCATTTCCTTCATTAACTTATAAAAAAAACATTTTAATACGTCTTTTCACCACTTTTTAATTTTTGACATTACGCCCTAAATTAAATAGATACGTGAAGCCTATAAGTTGTGGGATACCAGTAGATTACAATGGGTCAAAGCCATTGTAATTACATTTACTTCATTTTCTTTTTATTTCATTAGTTTCATTAATCACCAAGTTTTAGCACAACATATAAGCAACACCTCTGTATATCATGAACATTTAAATTTTACAGGAGGCAAGTGTGCATGCTAATCAGCTCGAAAGCGCAGAATAAGGGGTTCACTGATCAGCACTTAAATCGATATTACTCACCCCACCAGTCATCAATCATCGGAGCATTAACTCATCTTTACACCGAAGCACAAAATATTTCCTAAATATTTCCATACTTAATCTAGGCATTGATGAATAATTTGTTGTCTGTTTTTTGTACGTGTATAAGTGGAGAAAATCGCGAGCGGTAAACGACGCGCGCGTGACGTTAAGAAAAGATAATAAGTCTTTAAGGAGACTTCTTTCGACGTTTGATGTTTTTTGATCCCGTGATTCATCTTAAAACACGACGTTATTTGTCATTTTGAGTTATTGGATTATTACATATTAAACGATAATCTGCAGTAATTTAAATTATATAATTATTATAAATGTAATAACTAAGCTCGTGATGTATTAAATATCATCGATTTTAATTAATTTACAAGTGCTCATGCGCATATGTACACTTATAACTTGTAATGAGTAAATTTAATATGATTACTATTTTCATGAATTTATACAATATTTATATGAATATTTTAATGTATCATTTAGATTTGTTTTAAAATAACTGAATTCATTTTGTTCGCATAACTACTTACATTTAAACTTTATTTTACTATCTTTTCTAATTAGGAATATAATTATAAATAAATATTACTATATCTTTCCTTCAGCCACTACAATAGTCAATACTGGACAAGGATGCATATGTGTTGTTGCGGGTACTTGTCCAACTCCAGCTGGAACCGGCATTGACATTCGGATCGTGAACAATGTAACTATTAAAATTCATTATTAATTATTAAAAATTAAATCACAAGAATTGGGTACATAATTTGTATTTCAATACAAAAATTTCATGTACTGTCATTTCATGTAACAAACATCTGATTGAAATTGATTAAATGTGTGAAATGGTTCAACGCCATTGGATAAAATCTAATTTTAACTTCTTTTTAATCTCATAACCTATAATCTTAATAACTTGCACAATCAATAAAACAGTACATCGGTAAGATATACTTAAGAGTTATCTTTCAAATTTTTACGGTGTACTGTAAACTATTAAGTAACTCAGTTAAGAGTTGAAAGTTAATTACTAAGGTAAACATACCAATGATTGGACACGTCCCTATGATCGGACAATATTGAAAATAAGTGTTTATTAGATACATGAAATTATTCGTAATCACCCCAGATCTATAGACTAATGATCGATTAAATGATTTTTATAGTTAACGTTACGAATATTTTTTTATTTAATAATATGCAGAGCTATGAACAACTGTCCGATTATTGGTCTTAAGCGTTCGAGCGTGGGTATGTTTACCTTATATAGGTTCAATGTTTACTCTTAATCATGCGAATGTTATGCTTAATATTGAATGTAATTCTCAGACTTTTTATTCGAAATGTTCAGTTTTTACAATAGATATTAAGAACATAATAACACTATATCTCGAGGATAACACTCAATTTTGTTATGTATACTAGAAACTTTTATTGATTTTGCTGGAACGCGATGGCTGAATAATAGGTAGAATCTGGTACCTTGGATCCGATGATCCCGGGTTCATGTTTTAGTATCGGCTTCGATTTGCAAATGCTTCTTTAAATTTGTGTTGCTTTTAGGTATCACTCTAAGGGTGTGTCCAGATGGAGGACAAAAATATGATCTGTTCTCTCCGGTCCGTGTTCTATCGCAGTTTTCACTGTTACGTTTTGAATTCAATGTTGGGATTTGATACGTTACAAATGTTTAAAATGAATTCAAAACGGGACAGCAAAACAGCGATGGAACACGGACCGGAGACGACAGACCATATTTTCGTCCTCCATCTGGACACACCATAAAATTGCACGACATAGATACTACTCATGAGTACAATTAGCTCGGAAGTTTATTGTTTCGCAGTACTCAGTTTGAAAATAATATTCAAATCTACACTCATGTTAAGGTGATGCTAAACCAATGTGTCACCGACAAGTACGAGGATCCACTTTTCTTATTTCATTTTCAATTTTGAATAATTAATTCTATGGAAAGTTATTGTCCCAATAAAAAAGAACAACTTTCCATAGCGATATTTTCTTAAGATTGAAAAATGAATGATAAAAGTGGTTCACTGTATTTACCAGTAACGCGGGGTTTAACATCACCTTAAGGGAAATAATCGAGTGTCATTTTGAGTGGTTCGAATCAAAGAAAGAAACTCCATTTTTTGTCTCCTGGATACACCGACCTCTTCGTGATTCGATACGTACCCGACAAACACTCCATTGTAGTGTTAATACGCCTCTACTTGATTATAGAGATTCAAGTGTTAACTTGAGAGTCGCTTTCTATACAATTTTTTTCTACACTCAAATCGCAGGAATTGAGTCTGGGACCTTTGGATCCACAAATCTCATATTCTACTGACTGAGTCAGTGCACTGTTTGAGAATCAATAAAAGCTTGAGTATTTCAAATATCGAGTGTTACGCTTAAAATTGAGTGTTACGCTTAAAATTGAGTGTTACTTTCATGATTGAAAATAAATTTTGATAATATGGGAGTTAATTAATTACTCTCAATACACAAAACATACCATCAGATATTAAGAGTTAAGTCTTATTTATTTAAAGTACGCACTCAATATTGAGAAGTACTCGATATTGAGAAGCCCTCAGTATTGAGAAACACTCAATCTTGAGAAACATTCAATTCCAAAAAGCAGTGAAAATCGAGAACCCACCCCTCAAACGTCGATCGTCCCTCTCCACAAATCACCGAGCCTCGACTCATCCTTGTACAACCAATCAGCATCCTCCCAACCCAATCAACGAATCCAAAAAAAAGCAATCAAACCTACATACATCTCGTCCAGGGTCCCAGTCAGACCGGATGCCCGGCGGGCTACGTCGTCTGCTGCAGCATCGGCAGCCTGCCCCAGGTCGACGGCACCTGCGGCATACGCAAGATCCCGCCAACGGCCCAGCCCGTCGTCGGCCAGGCGAGCTTCGGCGCCTATCCCTGGCAGGCGGCCCTGCTCAACCAGCAGCAGGCCTACCTCGGCTCCGGCGTCCTCATAGACCCCACGCACGTGCTCACCGCCGCGCACAAGGTCGCGGCTTACGTGTGAGTATTGTTTGTTGTACAGGGAGGGTGGAAGTGATTGAGTGTGCTGAGCAAAGATTTTCAATATCGCTTGGGATTTGCCAGTGATTATTATTTTTCTTTTTTCTGGCTTTCGTACTGCTTAGGTAAATTTACTGTCTCACATGGCTGTATGGAAATGAGTGTTTGATGAATTTTATAATGAAGATTCCGCGTGTCCTACTAAGGAAAATCAATTGATGTTTTGAGAATATAGTATATCATCTGATAGAATCACCTGATTTATTCATAATCACCTGGTTTATCACCTGATCATGACTATGACTATGACTTTCGTAAAGTAGCTGAATACATCTTAATGTCAAATATTTACTTCTCTCCTAGCCAATATTAGATTTTGATATGATTTATAAAGAATAAAGATCAACCAAAGGATCAATTTTTTATGGATATAATAACATTAAAAGTAAAAGAGTTATTTAAAATACTGAATTTTTAGCATTTTATATACAAATTATTCGTTTTGTAGGTCATGGTATGCACAATATTTCCGCATACCAATACATTAAAGAATCCCTTTTATAATTGGCCTTAACGACAATTGTGCAATACTATCTAAAATTATGCAACAGTTATTAACTACATCTAATTAAGAACAGCCCACAATATCTTCGCTCCACGAATCATCGTTTCGAGTTCCACGCATCGACGCCTTCTCATTCATCTAAACCATAGCGCATATGGCGTGACCTGTCCGCAAGCAATTCCGTTTACGAAACTCGGGGCACATTTTAATACTTCCTGCCTGTAGATCCATAAAGTAAACAAAACAAAGAGCGTCATTTCATGACTCAGTTTCCGAGTGAAAATAGATTTTTTATGCAAAAATATAATATATTCAGTTTAAAGTATGTCTATACTGAAAAGGTCAAATCTTGTATTTTTGAATTTGTTTAACTTTTCGCTCGATAGTAGGTACCGTTCTATAAGGTCATAAAATAAAGTTTTTGTCATATTTTAATCAATATTTAAATTTTATAATCAACGTTATTTGGAAAAAACCTTTATATTTTTATTCAAATATAAGCTGCTCCATGCGCATACATTTTTATCGTAGAAATATAAAAAAATTGTTTACTTTCTTAAAACCAATATAAAGAAATTGTCCAATTAAGTTTTCTAATTTAATGTGTCTCTTATTTAAAAATTACAATTAATTTTTCTTTAAATAAATAACAAAAATTGTTATTTTTAATGTACAGAGAAATTTTAGCAAACACTATCCAGATTTTTAGAATGATTTGATATAATCTGATGTACATAGAAAATTATGAACAATAAAGAACACAAATAAAAGGAACAGGAACTTTTATAAAGTTGAAATTTCACCTTAATTAAATTATATTTTTGTAATGTTATAATTATATTCTTGATACTTTAATCATAATAGTTAATCATGATAACTATAGTTAACAAATTTTAATACTAATTATTGACATAAAAACAAAGTAAAAACGATGTTTTTTACCAAGTTTAAATATAACCTTATCCTAAGTATAGAAAAATCAATTTCTAATAGTCCGCTAATGGCGCATAAGCTAAACGCACGGAAAATTAAATTGCATACGCTTAGGGGCAAACACTGTACGCCATGAAAACAGATTAAGAGTTAAAAATACACGTTATAAATTGAAGAAAAAACACGAGTTAGGTATTACGGAAATGAGGCTTCCGCTCTCGCGTGTCAGGTGTGAAAACGCATGTGCAATTAGGGATTCCCCCGCTATAGGCACTTGCACCGGAGCATATTATCCATTGTACGGCACTTTCCGTTAATCGCTCGTAGCTAGACCGAACGTCAAGTGTTTACAATTATTTATGAAAAATTGCTGGAAGATAGAAGCGAGTTTTCCGAGTAATTGAGTTTTTCATGGAAGTGCATAGGATCTTGCTGTGAAATCGTCATTTATTTTATTTGAGGAAATTACAAATTATTGAACTACAGACTTATATGAATCACTTTTTAAATTGCGAACTGTTCTATTTTTTGATTGAGAAGATAGGTATGTATATGTCTAGCTTTTGCTGAAATAGAACAAATACAGCCATATACATAGCTATATATAAATATTTTTCGAGTCTACTCGAGTTATAGTGAGCATAAACCATTTCCTGGAATAATAATTTAAGTCCATATTGGTCCATATTTTTTTTTAATATGATTGATATATTATGTTTGAAATCTTATTCGATAAATGAGATTAAAACTCCGATAATTTTGGGGAGTATTTTACTCGTCATCTCTCATAATTCAATTTGGTCCATTAGTGCAAATAGAAGATCAATAGCTAGAAAACAAAAAAGATTAGCCTGTCAATATTCCATAGGAAGCCACAGATATATATATTTTACCACGTAATGTATAAATTAATTGTTTTTATTTCTTAAATTACGATAATCTACTCACGCATCCTCATTTTTACCATGCATAGCATAATAATAATTATAACTGATGAAACTTTATATTCTATTTTCTACAAAAAGAAAACGTTAACTATGACTTCAAAAAAGAAAATTCATCTAATGATAAAAACAGTAGTTCAAAACATCGTTAACTCGGAAGTAATGTCCTACTGAGACGCTAGATGATCAAGATAAAACCAGATCCTTGCTCTCCTTTACGGTTCGTTAACTTGCGCCGTAAGGTACAGAGCGCTAGTTAACGAACGCGCCCCGACGCGCGACAAAACAATTGTCCATTAAATCGAGAAAGTTCTAAACCTACAAGTTTCATTGCATAATAAAAACTAATGAGAATGATTATGCTCTGTTGACAATTGAAAGTAGATGTAATTATACTTGCCATCGTAGTGAGATCGCGCCCCTTGATTCAAATCATAATTGTTTAACCTTTTACAATTACAGTCGAGCTGCGAGGATTGAAAAGACTCGGGACTAAAATTCTCGGGGACTGCGATGTGTATTTAGTATAGGAGCGTTTCAGTTCCCGAGACATCCCCGTGTAGAAGAGCATTGCAGTTCCCACGTAATTTCAGTCCCCGGGTTGTCAGTCCCCGCGACTCGACTGTATATTTATTTATTACTTTATTTATTTATTAGACCTATTTACAAGTAAATCCTAAAGAGGTAAATAAAATTACCTGTACGTATAAGCTAGCTTATATAACCTAGAGAAGAAACCAAAAGACTTAAATACTAACTTAAAAACTAACTTCAAAATAAAAAATGAAAGTAAAAAAGAAAATAAAATAAAAATTTCTTGTTAAAAGTGATCTAAGCTGATATTTATATCTAAACTTATGGATTCATTACAAATCCTTTTTTTTTTTCTTCGTATTAACTTTATTGGTAGTTAATGATTTGAGATCAACTCATTGAATACTTTTATAGCTACTATGTAGATGCTTTTTTTACATAGATGCATACCCATGACATACCTATAATATATTGAGTTTAAATATATTATTTCCGCAAGTTAAGTATTTGTACTAAAAAAAATTGTATTTGTACAAAAAAAAGTTATCAATCACGTTAAGATTATTTAATAGATTGATTTATTCATACCGCATAATATATCTATAGTTTATAACATCAAATGAAGTAATCAATTTATTATAAATATTTTCGATTTTCTACCAAGGTAACTAAACACTTTTGAATTTTCCCGGTGGCAATGAAAAACTTAAATATATAGTATCAGTCTGACCATACTTGGCCGTGATCTACTTACACATTTCTCCTGTTGTATCCGCTACAACCCTTTAGTATACAAGTACTATTTTAGTTATTTAATTTTCAATCTAGTCAGTACCAAAGAGTTAAAGAAATAATCATTTTTTTCTTTTGATTCTATTACCGATAGATGATGTCATTTTAGAAAACTTCCATATTCATGAAAACATTGGATTTAGACAATATCTTTACAAAGAGTTATATCTTTGAAACAAACCGAATGTTCCAATAAAGTTTAAATAAACACAGAAAGTAATTGTGTATTTAAAAGAATTTGCTTAGGGTGTATTAGCGTTGTTAAATTTTTTTAATTTATGAAACAACTGGTTAAATATAACAGACTGCAATACAAAATGACAATAACCTTTATACTTTTATTTGAACAAAATTGTCGTTTTACAGTCCATTAGTCAAAAATTCACACTTCAATCCTTTACTTCTTGTACACGATAAATCATTAAATTAATGCATCCAACCCACTATTATACACTTAGCGCTATCTCGCGCCTTTGTCGTTATCCTTCCTAGCTAGTCAAGGTAGTTATAAAAAATTTCTTTGATAGTTTCCAAGAGTCTATGAGTTTCGATAAAAACATATGAGTTGAATACATGTGCTACAAACTATAAAAAAAAATATTTTATATTGATTTGTGTTCGTTGAGCCTAGATATTGTTTAGTAAAAAAATACTCTTACTTCGCTACTGTAAAAATCTCCATCTTAGATTTAACTTAAATTTTTCAACGCTTATATTTCTCTTTTAACACATACCATCACGTCGACCGTTTCTAATGATAATATAGTTAATTGATTATAAAAATTTGTAAAAAGATCACCTCAAAACCATTAACTTATGTATTCAAGAGTATTATATGAGTACTTACAGTAAAAAAATCAGATTCTTCGTCGGTTGATGCAAAGACACATGTAAAAAGACCAATACCTTATCTCTCTTAATTTGAAATAGTGAAACCTCGGAAATGTCACTGTTAAGCAGTGAAATCTCACTATTTCGCAGTGAGAACTCAGCAACTAATTGGCATGTAGTGGCTGAGTTTTCACTGCGAAACAGTGAATTTTCACTATTTCAAATTAAGAGGGTTCAAAGCCAAAATTAAATCTAAAACTCAGCTTCATACTTACCTTTTCGCACACCCCCAATTTTCCGATTCTCCACCTCCCGTCGACTGAGAATACACTGACTCCTCCACTGCTGTCCTCCGCGCAGGTCGAATACCGCGGGCATGCTGGTGCGCCTGGGCGAGTGGAACGGCCGGGCGAACACCGAGCCCGCGCCCCCGGTGACGGTCAACGTCGCCCGCATCACCATCCACCCGGCCTTCAATCCCAACAACCTCGAGAACGACGTGGCCGTCATCAGGCTCAACGGCAACATCAACATACCCGGCAGTCCCAACGTCAACACGGTCTGCAGGCCGACCGCCGCGCCCGTTGCCGGCAGAAGGTAACTTGATTACGTGACTTTTATGATCGTGATTCTGATTGTGTAAGTGTGTGGTGATGGGTTCATCGGGGGATCGTGGGTTCTTGGATAGCACGGGGATTTTAAAGGAAGTCTTATAGAGTTTCATGAGCGTTACTGAAGTTAGAGATCATCAGATAGCAGCATTATTCAAGAAGAATTCTTAAAGAGTTCTTAAAGAGTTCGGTGATATAATTGTTAAAGAATTCGCAGATTATGAATTTTAGTTCGTTAATGCCACACGATTCTAAATGGAATCTTTATAAATCAATTTGAATATTCAGTAACTCATTTTTATGATTTATGAAGTTAAAAAGAATTGCGTCATATTTGTGTCTATATATTATAAGAATAATCTTAAACCTTTATATATTCTTTACATCCCAGGTAGAAAATTGTCTAGTTTAATCTGTAGGTTCCTTGCCTATAATCGAGGCTCCCAGTTTAAGCTACGATATAACTAGATAATTTTCTACCAGGGGTATTAATTAATTAATTAATTATTTAAAATTTTCAATATTCAAAAATAATTCATTTGGGATTAATTTTGAAACTCGAAAACGACAAAAACAACTGAGTTTTTGAGACCATCTATAGTGCTGATTAAATTCTTCTACTATTATCAATATGATTTTACTTGTAAACATGTAAGATATTAACATAGTAACATAACACAATTTAAAAAAAAACGAAAAGTTATCGCATTAAGGTGATGATAAAGCTACCAGTCACCGACAAATACGAGGAACCACTTTTCTCATTTTATTTTCAATTTTGAGTAAACATCTCTATGAAACGTTATTGTCCTACTAAAAAACAACAACTTTCCGGAGAGATGTTTTCTCAAAATTAAAAATTGAATGAAAAAAGTGGTTCCCCGTATTTAAACAAGAGGGTTTAGCATCACCTTAAAAAGATATCTTGATAAAAAGGGCGTTGGAGTAAGTAACGAGTTTATTAACTTACGAATGAGTTCTTAAAATGGAATAAAACACACATAAATAATGCATAATATATTTTGGCACTACAGATGCTACGTATCTGGCTGGGGTAAGAATCTGTTCGGACCGAACGGATCCTACCAGAGCATCTTGAGGGAAGTGGACGTGCCGATACTCGACTCCACGGACTGCGAGAATCGCCTCAGACAGACGCGACTTGGGGCCGCCTTTCACCTGCACCGCAACAGTTTCATGTGCGCCGGCGGCGAAGTTGGAAAGGACGCCTGCACTGTGCGTATTTTCATATAAGTCGAAAAATAATTATTCGAATCATCCCCGGTAAACGTGGTTTCTCAGAATTTGTCAGAAGTATGAATTCTGTCATTTGCTACAATTTTAGGCGTTTTTCCGAGAACGGAGTTTGCTTTGTCCTTGACTAACCCATTACAAACGTATACATCTAACTCTGCCATCTAAAACAACGCCATTTTTGACAGCTGCATATTATTAACTCTATAACGATTCACTTTTACGAATTTTGTCAAATTCTGGCCAAATTTTGTATGGAAAAAAAAATAATTTACAGAATAGTCTACAATCTTTCAGAATTAGATACCATTATTTAGAGTTTCAGCGAATTCTACATAATTACTCATAATTTCTCAGAATTAAACATCATTTCTCAGAGTTTGATAGAAGCACTCTCGATTCAATAGGATTTCTCAGAAGAATACTCAGAATTTTATTAGTATTTCACTTAATTTATCAAAATTAATCATAATTAGTTGTAATATTGAATTACTCAGAATTTCTCGAAATTTATTATAATTACTAGAATATCAGAATTCGACAGAATTTTCCAAGATTTATCAGAGTTTGATGTACGACTACTAATTACTCCGGATTTTTTTAAATTGAATATAATTTTCCCAAATTTAGCAGAACTCAGAATTTAACAGGATTCCTCGGAATTTAATAGGATCAGGATTGATCAGAATTGGACCGAATTAGAATCTTTTACAATTTTAGAGACAATTCAGTGATAAACCTTAAAAAATAGGTTTTTTATCAGTTCATAAAGCAATCATTCTGAAATATTTTTAGTAGTATACAATTATAGTAATTATTTTAATTTGAGTCGTGTAAAACTCAAAAATCTTGATCCTGCATATCACAATATATCATCATTGTCAATACCTTATCTACACGATTCTCAGGGACTCGCCGAATAAAATTCCTTCTCCCCGTGGTTTTTTACTTATCTCACGTGTACTAAAACTTAAGTGCATCACTTTTTCGTCAAATACATTTAATCATTACTTTTCACAAAACAATCGACTTGTTCTTTAAACTTATTAAGAACAATTCCTTCTTGTACGTAGGGAAGGATGGGGTATTGCCGGTCACCTAAGCAAACGTGCTTCTTATTTCCACTTTTAAATTGTTTCTTTTAACTTTAAATAATTATTGTGTTAGTTCAAATCATTGACTATAAATATTTCTTATTGGTTTAATATAAAAATGTAAGATATCGAAGCTGTAAGTCGAAATAAAAAAAAGTATTTTGACCGAATTTACTCCACATTAAAGGGTAATACCGGTCAGCCTTGGTACAATTCCGATCACTATTAGAAAGTTACTTTTATAGGTGAAAAATTTCTTTAAATCAATTATATGAACTTCCATATGATCCGTCGCATTATAATTCGCACTTACATAGTGAAACATATAATAACATAACCACTGTTCAATCAAAAACGCAAGCAAAGTTACCCTACCTGAGAGCGCAGCGAAACGGTTTCTTAGCCTCACATTCGGGAGTGTCATATAAACAACATTGTGACAGGGATTACCCCCATTCTGCTTAGTAATTTAAATTGAAATGACAAAAAGTAATAGGTTTATACTCTTTTTTCTTCACTATTTCGTATTTTTAGATTGTTCAAATTAATAAAGATACAAAAAACAACTGCATAAAGCAAGAAATAATATGCATAAAAGCTTATTTTATAGACCAGATTTCTTATAAGAAATGTAGGCCTACACTTTGATTGTGTATAATTCCCTAATAAAACTGAATAGAAGGTTGTTTAGACATTAGATTAATTGCATTTTATGTTGCGTTTAATATACTATTCGAATTATTACCTAAAAATGCTTAGATTATTGAAAATAAGGGTGACCGGAATTAGCCAGTGACCCTACACGTAGTAAAAAGACAAGTAAAAAATAACTCGATGAATTTTGCGCAGGGTGACGGCGGCTCGCCCCTGGTTTGCCAGCGCTCTACCGGACAGTGGGAGGTGGCGGGCATCGTCGCCTGGGGCATCGGCTGCGCCAATCCCAACGTGCCCGGCGTCTACGTCAACGTCTTCAACTTCCTGCCCTGGATCAACCAGGTCGTCGCCGTCGCGTAAGAGTCGCCGAGTCGGCGAAAAGCCAGCGCCCTCTTTCGTGAATTATTAGACGCGAAGAGAGATACAAAGAGTCATGGACAAGGGTCTTATTATCTTTGAAACAAGATGAGAGATGATAGAGTATCTAGTGTTTTAGATAATAACGTTATCTATTTGCGAAAATGTCAAGAGTCTCGAAAGTATTGGGTTATTATTGTGAATTATGGTGTAGAAATTATTTATCTAGATAGAGTGTTTGTTAGATAATCCTTTATCTAGATACAAAGTTATTTAGATAGTTTGCTATCTAGATATTGTTGAAAAAATAGTTTATCTAGATAATTCATTATCTAGATAGATTATATTTATAATATGACTAAAAATAAATCTAAAGAATGTATCTATAAATCTTTAGTTAGATAAAGAATTATCTAGATAGAGTTATATGCATTTATCTACGTACTTGTCCATGGCTGCTTATGAATACAAAAAGTATCTCTTTTGTATCTAAATAGTCTTTTCGCATTTTAGTGAGACACTTTTCTTCGTATTTCGTACTAAACTGTATGTTTATTTTGATATTAACCATGTCTTAAGCATAATTTTATAGAAAGCAAAAAGGTATTCGTGGTGGTAATCACATTTTTTTAATTTAGTTTTATAAGAGGGAAAAGCGATAAAGAAATGAACGCCGAGGCATACAGACTGGATAAAATTTATATTTTCCAATTTTTCATCAAATTTTCTCTCCATACTCCGCTCTTTCAACATTAGATTATAAATATTTCTTTTTTTTTCTTGTTTGTATATATACACTTACGCTCATAGAATCTCGAAAAAACGAATGTATTTTCAAGGGTAAAACGCAAAAAAACGGCTTACAAGCCATGAAATTTGTTTTTGCGTTCGTATATGTGAAAAAAAAATAAGGGAAGAGAAACGGACGTACCAAAGATTGAGAAAACCAAACGAAAGATCAACCCTGAGTTTTCTTTATTTATAATTGAAAGAAATATACAAAAACTGGCTGATCTTTCGTAGCTTCTCGCGTCTCCATTTTATCTCCCCGAGCTAAAAGCGATCGTTTTAGCTAAAGTTTTTTTTAATTGATTACCTAATTTTTATTCTTTATTTATTTATCATGTAAAAAAGTACGCGAACACTGATTGTCGATTGAACATCATTTTTTTTGTCAATGATGATGACCGATGTTCGCGCGCATTTATATATATATATATATATATATATATATATATATATAAGAAGCTCTCGTGAGAGTAGAAAAAGTTTTACTCCTATGTAATGTTTACTTGCCTTTCTTCCAGAAACAAACTTTGTTTGCAAAAAAAGTGTACATAGCCATGTAAGTTTCGATAATTATTGTGTTAAAGTAAAGCATTTCTTTTAGTAATTAACTTATAATAAAGAACGATTGTTAATTTAGCAACTGAATAATTTTATTGTCTCAATGAAGTAATTTGTGTATTCTTCCAATAATACAATCTGTAATTCCAACCTATTCTCATGTGCCTTTTATAATAAAATGTATGTTGTGTGCATTCTCTAAAAATAAAAATACAATTGTTCTATTCAATTTCCCTAAAAGTAGCATAATTAAAATAAAAAATAATAAACGATATCGTAAAACATTTTAATAAGAAAATTGTATTATTTTGATTAATTCTTTAATAATGTTTTACATTTGAATTACTCAATTAAGAATAAAAAGTAAATACTAAATTACTATTTGGTATTTTTATAAACTACATACACCTTTTCAATTTGTTTTTTAAAAAGACAAATAGACATTTTATTCATTCGAACCTCTTAAGCCTTAAACGGTGTCATTGTGCGAAGTCACGGAACTTTGCGAGCCTTTCTGTTGCACATATTTACTTTTTTTTAAATCCATTTCCTAGTATTCGAAGGCTCCGAACAAAAATGCAGACGACGCACTACTCGCTTCAAAACCCAAAGTTTCGGTTAATTAAAAATATAGTAATATAATAAAGATTTTCGATACATTTATGACTGACCCGAACACAAAAGGTTCACATTATTTCATCGAGTTAAGTATTGCAACGACGGCTTTTTCCTCTATTCTTTTCGTAAATCAAATCGACAACACATATTATTCGGTGGATTTTAGAGAGCAAAGAAAACTGTACAGGAATTTAAAATACAATTTTAAATCCTTTTGATCAATGTAGCAACAAAAGTGAATGAACTATGCTTTTCCTATTTCTGTTCAGTTTCTTTTTACATAAGATCGAAGAGCAATGTAATTCGCATCAGTATAAAATGTACAATGTACCATAAACGCTCAATTCGTATATTGAAACAACATTATTATCAATGATAATCGTAGTAAGAGTAATAAAAATAATAATAATAATTACAAGTGACCTAAGGATGAAACATTCTCTCGAACTTCTACGACGCTAAGCAATCCAACCTTCGAATAACTTACATATTCAACGGCTAATAAATACAGCGTTTTAAAATGGTTTCGTCTCTATTCTCTCGTCTCTTCCCTTCCGCGGCCTAATCAAGCGCACGATTAATTTACAATGTGTGTAGGTATACTTCTTAGAAGCGAGAAGACTTGAAGAGTGCCTGTTCAAAACGCGATCACAAGACGTGTGTGTGCCCCTCTGCGAGCACACATTAAAACTCGTCAATTTCAACTACACACGACAAAGACAAACTTTCTTTCTTTCTTTCTTTCCCTTTTGTTTGATCTCGGGATCGCCTTTGCAAGCTGCCGCGCGTTGGAATCGTTAAATTCGGTGATGGGCTGCTTTTGTTGCATTGATTCGAACGCTTGTTGTTTCGTGTACGTAATTTGTCTGTGCACTCGGTTAATGCGTGGACAAAGTGATTGATTTTATGAGTTTGTGAAGTGAAGTGTGTGAAGCTTTCGACAGTGATTGAAAGGTGCAAAAGATCGTAATTATTTTTTAAATTTCGATGTGTTTATTTATAAAAATTCAAATTAATCGATTGTTACTGTTATAAATGCAATGTATTTCAAAATTTTGTTTCTTTAATCACATAATATGTTTTACTGGTTATCATTGTAGTTTTTAATTTATTGACTTCAAACAGGGTAGAAAATTGAAATGAAAAACGTTATGTATCTATTTACATAACAATAACAGTTTACACAATTTTAATACAACACTTTTGAACGTTTACAATTAGAAAACCTAAGTACGGTATAGAGAACACACTGTAGATCTTTATTTAAAAAAATTATATTTACGGATAAAAGATTATTCAGTGTGTTGATGTTCATCATAGAGCGTAAACATTACCACCGATGAACTATTTCTTTGAAAGTCTTCGAAAAACCGCACTTTTTATTACATATACGATTCCACAAAATAATTCAAAACAAAATAGTGATTTTACGTGTCTCTTTTTTCGGAACTGACAAAAAAGTAGCTCATCCCCGAATAAAATATATCAAAAAGGTGCAACCTTTTCTTTACAATCGCCAAAGAACGAGCAAAATTATACTCTGTCTCTATCTCCCTATCCGTCTTTCCATTCCGGAAAGAAAGAAGTCACTCGATTATTTACAGCCAAGTGAAATACTCTCTCTTATCTCCGCCAATCGGTCGGACAATACATTCTTCACTCAAGGAGACAAATCTGACGATTTATTTTAAAAACATTGTAACATTACGAACGATTTCAATCCTCTAAAACGAGACAAAAATGCGCCAGACGGAAATATAAAATTACCGCAAAATTAAAAACAAAGCGTACAACCATTAAAATACAGAATACGAAAGAGAACCATCAGAATTTCTCGGTAGTGAGGTACGAATCGTCGCAATTGTCCTTTTTTTTCTTTCTCTCGCGCTCCGCGTGACAGTGTTCCGTGCCTTTGGCATCGATGCTCGGTAAAAGGAAAATGTTAATTACGCGCGCACGCAGTGGCTGTGTTGTACACGGGCAAACAATCGATCTGCGCCCGTGGCGCCGGACAAGAGCAAAGGGAAGATCGGTTTCTTCGAATGTCGCATTGCAGTAGTGCTGGTTTTAGTACTTGATTATTGATTTTGACGTTTTGAGGGGTTTTCGGTGAATTTAAGATTCAAATTTCCCGCCACAAGTATTATCGAACGAGAAATTGATAATTGGTTGCGAATAAATAAGTAATTATAAACCGAAATATTCGAAGCTAGCAATTCAAGTAAATATTTCAATATCTCGACAAATGCTATGCGAACAGTTTTAAGGGTCCAGCCAGCAGATTTTATTCGAATGGCAATCATAAAAGCGTTGAAATATTTGCTTGAAATTATGTATAATGGTGAATTATTGTATATCTAAAAAAGGACATACATTTAAAAATATGTATATCTTTTAATTTTACATAAATTGGTTCTTAAATATTTAATTATGACTGATTTTTTTATTATTCGTTCGATACATTACAATTTAACACGGGAAATTTTAATTTTAAATTCATTTGAAATCCCCCTGAAAATAACAAAGAAAACGACAAACCGACGTCTCCTTCACTTATGCGCATCTCACAGCTCAGTCGCAAAAATCCACAATGATTCGCAAAAAAGTCTCTATCGCTCATAATATTTATTTCGAAAAGGACAAAACCCGTCGAATCTCCTCACGTAAAAAAAGCCATTCGACGAGGCAACAAATATTTTTATATCGTTGACTATTAACTTCATCTCTCTCTCTTGTCTATATATTTCATATCTCGTTCGTACAGTCGATCATCACTTCTCCATCACCATCATCTTTCTCATCGATTTATTTTCGTCCCGGCAATATCTTATCTCGATGTAGGCGCACGTGTCGCTGAGATAAGATTTTTTTTTCAATTACTTTATTGCGCTTTTTGTACAATGTTCGCAATGTTTCTTTTACCTTTGTTTATGCTTTTTTTTCTTGTTTGTATGTTTTTTTAATCGGCTATGGAGGTAGGCGTTCTCACTAAGGGGAAAGAGATCATTAACGAAGTTTCTTTTTTTCTTTTCTTTCCTCAGATTCTCGCTTATTGCTATCAACAAGTTTTTTGTTTGTTTGAAGCTTGAGTTCTTTTTTGTTCGATATACTGTAAAGTCGATGTTTTCTTTCTCAATATTTTGGTGTTCCCTGTCATTTCTATTCGAAACTTTTTAGAACACTTCGGTAGTTACAAGAAAAAGGTATATGCATTGCTTTGTTGCATTCTTGTTTTTTGTTCGTATTAGAAAAAAAAGGCTTACAAGTGCACACTTAGAAAATAACTTTTTTTATCGTACAGATGTATGTAAAAGTAGGGTATAAAAATGACGGTGAACACTGTTAGGATATTTAAATTGTTACCCCGTTATAAAATTGTATTTATTAACTTTTGTTCTATATGTAAGGTGAATTATATCGTACTATTTATAATTAATTTGTGAATGGAAGAAAAATGGTTCACGTTACATACTTCTATAAAAAAGAAACCTCTAATTGCACATGATTTTGTAGGTGTTAATCGAGATTCGCCTCAACTCTCAATTTTACTCAAAGCCGTGTATATTAAAAAAGCATTTGCGTAGCTATACAAAACCACGCTTTTGTTAAGATATATATAATACTTTTATTAACATTATTATAAGATAAATCTACAGTATATACAATTAGACTATTAAACTTTCTATATGAAATGTACAATTTTTCATTTTAATGAATTTAGTACATAAAAAAGGTTATTTATTTATACAAAATTCGATATAGAAATGTAAAAAATTCCTTTTTTTGTTAAGTTTTCTTTTTTACAAAAAGCTATTAAAAGTTTAGCTAGTGATTTTTACGAATGTCTACTTTCACGCAGCTCTAACCATTTATAAGTTTCAATGAATTATGTCAACGATTGAAAGCGATCAAATCAAGAAGTTCAGAAGGATTTTTTCGTACAGATAATAAAAAAAGATATCATGACAGATGCAATTTATACAAAGTATTTGCAGCGCAGAATGTAAATGAATTATTAGCAGCATTATCAGCAATGGCTCAATGCAATTAAAAAAAAAGTTGTTAAAGCGAATCTCTTGAAAATATTGCTAGTTCTGTCTTTCTCGTCAGCCTGGTTAGAGAGTAGAAACATTCATGTAGTCTCTTTTTACTGATTCACTAGATTATTGAACTAAATCCGCAGTGAACAGCAAGAATATAATAAAACTAAATAGTAAAATAAAGTAAAAGTTAAACTTGTGCGGTATCATTTTTCTATTTTTGGTTTCACCTTTCTGTTTAAAAACAAAATTGTTTCAAATAGAGAACAATGCTAAAAAAAATTATAAAAGTGGGCCTTTAGAGATTTTTCCAAATATTCTTAAATTGATACAACATTTTTAAGATTTTATTTAAAATTTATAAATCCTTAGTGCTTTAAGTTATTTATTTATATTGCTTAAAATTTTACTTGCACCATAGTAAATTTATCAATGTTATAGAAACTGAGCTTAATATATTTCATTATTAAGTCTCATTTCATTTATAACCAAGAATATATTACTATTAAGTCATTAATTTTAAACAGACAATACATTTTCAATTTTGCAATACAGTTTTTTAATAAAATATAATATTAATGACTGCATAATACAATGTTGTTTAAATAAAGTTTAACTTAGGTTTGTATAGTAAAAGAAGTGTTTTAAGCCCATTTTCCATAGTATTGATAAATTTGCTACGAGGGTTTCAAAGAATTCATTCATCGGAGACTAGTTTAAACACTTTTACTGCATATACCTTGTACCCATTACCGACATTATCGATTTTTCGTTTTATGCAGTCAATTTTTACTTTAACGCAATTTTACGGGCGTACGCACATCCTACGTGATAAATAGATTGTCATTATCTGGCATCCGCTAAAGTTGTACTTATCCTTCAAGTACGTAATTAAAATTTGTAAGAATTTATGAATTCTAAAAAGTCTGCCAAGCCCACCCTTTGTAGTACTGATGAATTTAATATGAGTTCTTCGAAGACATCTGCCATCGAAGAGTAATTTTAATCACTATAGCCATTCAGAATACATACTTTTCCTCTCTTTCAAAGTATTAAATTACGCAAAAATTTATAAAATTTAAACAAAATCCCAAATATAACAGTTTAATCTGAAACATTTGTAAAAAAAATCTCTAAAAACCCACCTTAAACCTTCCAACCAGGCTACTCTCAGCCACCCTCGGGCTGTGTGTCCAACTCTTGCACACGAGATGTTTGCAGTCGTCTTGCAACTTTTTCCAATTAACTATAAATACCACGAGTAGAAACACATAAACTATTAACTATAAGTAGTCCTTTCTGTCTGTGTGTACTTAGAACTTTCTTCTCGCAGTATCTACATCTAACGAGAAAGCATTATCATAAACAATCAATTCTACAACTGTGCCTCAACCATCAAGAATGGCATCTCATGCCGTCCTTCTCAACAATCAAAGCATTCGGAATCCCCATCGTTACAAGTCAATTTTAAAAATTCCTCAAACACAACAAAATTTCAAAAAAAAACCCTTTGCAAACCTCACCAACATCTAAACCTCAGTTTGCAAATTCACACAGCCCCCCTCCCTACCCCCTACAAAAGCAAAAAAAGAAACCCGCCTCTTTCCCTCGCACGCTTGCACGCTTGCACGCTTGCACGCTTACACACACACCCACACACACGCACACACGCACGCACATACTCGTCAATCCTTCATTAGACCGTGGGCGAGATGAGGTGCGAGTGCTGCAGCGGCAGGACGCTGGGTATCGAGTTCGGGCTGAGCAGGTGGCCGCGCTCCATCTCATTGAGCTCCTGCTGGTGGTGGTGGTCCGTGATCGCGGTCGAGCCGACCCCGAGGCCGGCGACAATGGAATTCGTCGAGCGGGCCAGGCTGCTACGCTGACGGCACAGGTACGGCGTCTCGCCCGGCGATGGTGTTTCTCGACCCTGGGGTTGTTTTTTTGTTTATTTTTGTTTATTTTTGTTTGTTCGAGGGAGCGAGAAGAAAGAGAAGAGAGAAAGTGAGTTGGAGCGAGATGCTTGGATTCAGAGTGCGATGTGTACTGCGATTCAAGTGACACTTTCGATAAGGGGAGTGTACTGGGAAAATTTTTAGGAAAAAAATGCTATTTCTGGGTTTGTTTTTCTTTCTTTCTTTCTGTATGGTTTTTGTTTGTACACTGAAAAAAGAATTTGTTAAATCTAAGTAAACGTTTCCTTGAATCGTACTAAGAAAAGATTTACTTAAATAAAGTAAATATTTCTTAAATTTAGTAAATATTTATTGAATTAGTACCATTCAAGGAAACGTTTACTTAGATTTAACAAATTTTTTTTCAGTGTATGGGTGTGGCTTGAATTTTCAGATTAGATGTGTTTAGTTAAGTGCGGAAAAGTGGTGATGTTATGACGAAGGAAGAGGTTCAAATAAGATTTCAACTGGGAGATCTTCACAAGAATGTCACCTACTTACTGAGGAAGGTCCGATTAAATCCGATTAAAAGAATTATTAGATATGTAATGGGCTTTAGTACGGTTTTTGTGTTCCATTTAAATCGTTTTTAATGTATTTAATAGGTTTTATTCGGACGTTTTCAGCGGGATTGAGACTACGCGCTACAAATTTTCTTCTATATCGAAATTCACTTAAAGACAAGGATTTACAGGTCGGTAAAGTTGCCTTTTATGTAGGCTGTTTCACGAAAAATCTTAGACGAGATTTCACCTGAGATTTTTTGTGAAAAATTATTGCATCATATGTTGGAAAACATGTTATAAAGCATTTTCAAGACAATTTGCGATGAGAAATTTTTTTAAACAAATATCAGGTGTAATCTGAGATGATATCTCATGAAAAATGCCAATCTTTGCAGTGAATATCCAAATATGTTACTCTTCGTAGTAAACGCAAAAAGTGTGCTAATCTTCGAAAACGACATCGATATATACTTGAATTTTCAGTTACATAAAATGAAATTTCATTTCTAGACTGTAATTGAAAATTCAAGAACAGTGTAATAAAAATTGACATATTTATACCAAATGAAATATATTAAAATATATTATAATTTATATTAAATTTAACTATGGTTATGATTATTTCTACTAGAAATATAGTAATTTTTATATAATATCAAACAGAAATAGTAATTTTTTCTTTGTAATTTCTCCCAGTGTATAATGCATTATGATGAGAGAGTCGATTTGATCTTGAGCGACTCATAGTTTTTAGGGAATGTGTAAGTTATTTTGTCGTTATATATAGGAAATACTGAATACCTATTAAATCTTTTTTAATTTTATGGTATTTGCATTCTTCAGTTTTCAACCCAATTAGATTATATTCTAAATTTGCAAAATTCTTCTTTTTAGTAAAACTATTATCACAAAATCTGTTATTACAAAAACAATAGCAGTTACTAATATTTAGAATGACGAAAGGGTGACCTTTAAAATCTTTACTTAACTGCTCTTAGTCATGAAACTGAATGGATCAAAGGTCCAAAATTCCTACAAAAGAAAGATATTACTTAAATAATAAAATTTGTACAAATATTACGACCCAAAAAAATATTAAAGAAACATTATTTTTTATTATTTTTAGTATTAATGGATAAATACTTTCACATCCCCTTTTGAAATTTCGTATATTGTAAATAAATATACACCTTTATATAGCCAGTCACAGAGCTGCGATTAAGTTTATAATATAGCGTGAAAAAGGGAGAGAAAAATAATGTAATGTAAGTAAAATTAGTAAGTGATTGATTTGATATTCAAAGCATGATAAAGAAAATGACAGTTATTAAAAGTGCGAATGGTGAATAAGCATAGCAACTCTGTGTCGTAACAATCTATTGATCTTGGAGTATGGATGCTCCTTTATTTGCGTTTCTTTTACGATACGATAAAAAAAAGTTTACCCATCACAGTACTAGTTTCAGACTTGACGCATTCTAAGCAGTGACCAAAGCATTTGGAGTTCGCTAAGGATGGAAGAAAGGTTTCGTTCCTTCTAGATTGGTTCTATAGGATAAAGGAATTCAAGGAAAATTGTCAATGATATATATGTACAATTTTCTAAATGATACTGTAAAATAAAAAAAAATCAATTTAATACTAAAAATATTATTTTTCAATAATAATAACTGATTCCATATGAAACATTACAATTACTTAATATCTCTAGTATTGAATGATATTTTATATGGACATAATGACAATTGTCATTGAGAAATAATCGTTTTTGAGCAATTTATGAATTGTAGGACAAAATCAATAACTTAAAAGATATTATGTAATGAAATTTGAAACTAAAAATGAAGAATTAGTTTGTTAAAATACTTGAATGTTAAAGGAATTTTGAAAACGATTTAAGCGAGTCCGATAATCTTACCTGCTTCGAAGGGCCACAACATGTAGCCTGATTACAGGGTTTATCAGTTTTTGGACAGTCAAGTACGCAGTCTTCAGTAGGAGTTTCTTTAATTTCACTATTAGATTGATACTGAAAAAAAATGACATCCATTAGCATCACAAAATACACTATTTAGAAACAATAATTAACCAGATAGAATATGATATGTTTTTTCTTAGCAGTTTTTGACCAGTTTAGTTAAAATCATTATTGCACAAAATTTAACTTTTTTAATACGAGCTAATGTAAATTGAGTATAATGTACATTTGTGCCCACTATTGATTTAAGTATTAAACATTAATGATTTAAAGAAATTTTTTTAAATTAAATGACCTTGTATTGAAACTGTTAAAAACTATGCATGCAATATTGAATTTTTAGTTCATGATTTTTTACATTTAATTTAGAACAGTTGTTATATAGCATTTTAGTTTTATCGAGCATAACATTGAGTTTTATGATTGAAAATTATTTTTTTATACAAAATAAAATATGTAACGAGAATAATAGTCAAATGTTCGAATTGCATGTGATTTATATAATATACACTCGACGTGGATAATATCTAGTCGAATGCGTTTGAATTTTTTTGAAATACTGCAATTTCATTGGATTTCATTGGATTTCATTGCATCGAAACGTACGTTTTCGCTAACCTCATTGTAGGATTTTAAAAAATTTAAAACGCATTCGACCGGACATTTTCCATGTTGAGTGTACTTTAATAGATATTGCTCAATTTAAAGTAATTATTGCTTTGACAATATAATTATGCTTAAGAATTACAAAATATAAAAAAGGCGCAACTTTTAGCTTTGATTCAATGGAAACAACTACCTTAATTAACAATATTTCTTGTAGCAAATGACTGTTATTCATTAGTAAAACAACAATGTAACCTTTTCACGATAACCACAGTCCTTAATTAATGGTTTCATCTATTTTTAACCGACTTCGAAAAAGGAGGAGGTTCTCAATTCGACATGACTTTTTTGTTTTCTTTATGTTTGTCCAGCGATTATTGAAAGCATTAGTTTGTAGCCATTAACCGTTATTTTTTATTTGCCGAAAGTTAAGAACAAATTTCTCGACATCGAACAAAAATGCTCAGAAAATGCTCAGAAAAATCCATGTCATCTCTACCAGGGTACAAGTGCTCGAATGTTCCCCTTACGTCTATGAATTCAGGTTGTATGGTGGTGGAGTGTATGCCCTCGTTGTGGAAGAACTCTTTGACCTGCTCGGCGATCTTCATGTACTCGGAGAGATTGCGGCAGCGTATGTGGGCCGAGGCGATGATCCGATCGCCGGCCAGCTGCCAGACGTGGAACTCGTGGACGGCCAGGACGCCGTCGACGTTCTCGAGTAGCCTCTGCTGAATCGCGTCGACCTGGCCAGTGAATACGAAGATGCGTTAGATTCGCTTTGGCAAGGTCGGTCAATTACTTGACCTCTTTTTGGTTTGGAATGTGTATTATAGCAATGCTCATTACAGAGAGATATTACTAGTATCTTTTGTTTTTAATAAAACCTGCCGTTTTCTTATTTGTACACGACAAAAATAATCTAATAAATTTGATATAAAAAATAATTCATTAAGATGAATTGAACACATTCTCGCGTTAATTATCAACGATCAACTTGAAAATCGATTTCACATTCAAATGATTACCTGAATATGCGTTGGTACAGTTTGTAGGAGAATCAAAGCTGATTCTTGGAGAAGAGGCCAGACAGATTTCAAGATGAGCATCACAAGAAGCAGAGATAGGGCCGGATCGATGTAATATCTGTGGAAAAAGAAGATGAATGCATTTAGTCTAACAGTTTAGCAATTTTGACCATGTCGTTTTAATAAGATCGTAAATAATGAAATCTTCCGTTAATGACTCGTATGTATCGGACAGGCTGTGGCGAAAGATTTAAATTTTTAATTGAAACTAATTCACTGAGAGAAATTAGATAATAGATTAGTATTTATATCAATACATTTTTAAGAAAAGGTACAAGTGAAAAATGAACTGTATACAATTATCATCTTTTATCTTTTAATTTACCAACGATATTGCCAAATCCACGTGAAAAGTTTTTATTTATTAACCTTCTAAAAAATATGTAAAAAAAAGTTTAAACAAAAAAAATTTAATTTTAAAAAGATAAATTTTTTTAAAATGCTTTAAATAAAACTTGATCATACGTTACAAAATTTATCTCCCAAGGTTTTTAATATTTTCTGCTCAAACTATTTTTAGGACTTTCTTAGGTGATTTTAAATAACCTTTAAAAAAGACAAATTTCACAAAAACCTGCCTATTACAGGAGATCTATGCCTATAACTTGAAATTCCTTCTTCTGTTTCAAAATTTTAGTGTCTGTTTTATCGTATGAAAAGGTAATTTCTCATCAAATATCAATTTATTGGAGGTCTTACTTAAGAGGAGACCGTAAGCGTGTACTTAACGAAATTCACGGTACCGAACTTTACTCGTTCAATTTTAAATTTTACAAATTTCTAGAAGTTGTCCCTAATTCTTTATTCTATATAGAACTGGGGACAACTTTTAGAATTTTGTAAAGTTTAAAATTGAATGGGTAAAGTTCGGAACCGTAAATTCTGACACGCATCCAAGTACGGCACCCTCTTAAAAAGTGTATATTTTGAAAAATTATATACCCCTTTTAAAAGCCATTATACAAAATAATTATCGTTCAAAAAACAGGATAACTTTTCTCAAAATATCACAATTCTTTTAATTTTTTTTAAATTACATATACGGGTCGCAGGCCGAATCTCCGCCATCGCAAAATCCGAAAAGACATATTCTTCGAATGTCACCAAAAAATTCGGACTGACGGGGATTCAAAATCCATGCCCCTTGACAGATTTTAGATAGATTCATCAACCTAAATTTATATCTTCCATAAAAAATGAAATGAAATTTTCCTTTAACCATCGTACGGGACGTTCAAAATCCGGAATATTCTTCCAAACTACATCCTTATCGATCTCACCAAGATTATGCACTGGCATATATATTAATAAACGACAAGTACATCGAGAAAAATAGTGTAGTAAAATGTACTATTTGTCTTGTAACTTGGGAACAGACTCTTCTGCATCGTTGAAATGACTGTAGTATAATACACCAAAATTGATCATGCACTTTACATTGAAAATTTGACTAGCTTATACATGAAATTTCAGCACACCGTAAATTGTACTATATAAAAACCAGTAAAATCTACAACATTCCCCAAGTAACAAAACAAGTAGTAAAAGTGTTCCCACGCAACATACACACCACTTCTGTCAATGTAGATTAAAAAATCCTCAAATCTTTAACGATCTCTCGCACCCATTTACAGCCATCTCACCTGTACTCCCACTTGGTCAGCCAGACGATGAGCGCTGAGACGATGACGATGACCGAACCCAGTGCATCCGACAGAACGTGCAGGAACACCCCACGCATGTTCATCTGGCTGCCGTCGCCGTGGGAGTGTCCGTGGCCGTGTCCACCGCCCGTGCGCTTTATGGGCGAGGGCGGCCTGTAGGTCTCGTCGTTCTCGTTGTCGTCGGTGCCGACTAGGGTGCTCAGGCGGTTGTGACTCCGGGAGATGCCGTGGGAGTGGCCGGCGTGGCCGTGGCCGTGCTCTGGAAGAGATAGAGAGAGATAGATGTAATATTTATTTCTCACATTTGATAATAGGATATTACGCAACTAGGGGCGAAAATGGCTGGGAATACCCTTTTGCCCCAAGTTGCGTACCGTATAACAAGGGCATAAAGAAAGCCATTCTTTGTCGTCTACAATGTGGATTGAGAATAGAGTTTTTCGAGTCGTCCACTTAAGTCTATGACATATTATGTATATGTATATGTATGTATGCATGTATATATATAGAATTTTCAAAATTTACCAGTATTTTCCAAAATTTTCCAGAATTTTCTAAAATTTGGAAACTGTTGACAAATTTTAGAAAAGTTTTATTAAGGAAATGGAGCAAAAATAAATAAAGGGTACCGAAAATGAGTATTTTCGGTACCCTTTATTTGATGCTCGGAAAACTCTATTTTCGCTGCACTTTATAGGCACCGAAAATGGTCTTTTTTATTCACGTTATACAAAATTACATTACATTGAATTGTTACATTGTCATAAAAGTATTAAAAATCTTTGATCGCTATCACAGGTCGTCAGTTTATAAAATAAGCGTGTTATTGCAAATTGTGTCATTATGATAATATATCACAGTCAGGAGTTATATTATAGTGTTTGCAACAATTTTTGAATGTACATTCACTTTTCTATACACGTACATCCATTACGTCACAATTTAAAATTCATTACACTCATCATTCATCACACACGCTAATAAATATACTCACAGCTACATAATTAATATATACATTTTTACGACACATTTTAAAACTGAACACAAAAAACACGGGAAAATAAGTAAATAAATAAATAAATAAATAAATAGAGAGAGATAGATAGATAGATGAGTGTATTATTTTTGCTTTTGATTTAAAAGGAAGGAGAGTGAACGTGTGTGTGTACACTGAGAGAAAGGAATGAACGAGTCTCACATCAATACTTTTATATTTATATGATAGCTATACTGGTGTTGCTCGAGTAACCGTACATATTGTGGTAGCTATATTATAGGTGTTGGTGATGTATATTTTTCACAGTAGAATAATATTGCTGTGAGAGCAATAACAAAGTATTATTGCAGCAGCAATTCGTAGTTTAGTTCGATCAACCAGAATATTTTTTTCAGTGACAGAGTGAATTTTTACGTTATTTCTACATTTTAGTCGGTGATGGTAGTATAAAATATCACGCAATGCTCGGCGGGCTTATAATAAGAAATGTCATTTCTAAAAATATATCATATTTATTCACTTTCCCAGACAAGGACTGGATTATTCAAGCTTCTAAATACTTACACGTGCACCATAAAACAATAAGAAGTTTAGTAACAATGTTACTTATGTAAAATATCACAAGTTGCTCGTCGGATTTATAATAAAATCATACGTACATGCATGCAGTCACGCGTTCATTCACGCTTATAAATACATACACTCACACCGAGACACGGAGAAATTAATAAATAAATAAACGAATAATTGCACGACAAAGGAAGCTAGTTTTACAGACTATGCAATGAAGTTAGAATAGTTTACATCGGTGTGGCTTGAGAGTTGTATGATTGCAATGTATACAATGAGTTGCGTTAGATTTGAAATAATAGAGTAACGTGGTTGACAGGTGTGACACTGCAGTGAGTCGCAGTATTCTTCAGAGAGAGCCATTCAAAGGATAAATCCTTTTTTGGAGAATCAATGTTAGTAGCTCTGATCAAGAGTTATGGTTAAATCTCAGACAATTCTTTTCTTTTATACGGACACTTCAAAGAATAAAGCTTTTTGTAGAAAATCAAGTTTCGCTATTTATAATGAAAAGTTACAGAAAAAATAGCTATGGGTGCTCATACTGTACGATCTTCCTCTAATCATTACATGATTTTAAAATATGTATATCAATTTTTAGACTATAAGACCCAATATGTATGGAGTTATGGATTTGTTTACCAGACTACGAAATAATTCGCCTTGTTAACTGTCACTAGCGCCAAAAGGCCCATGTAAAATTAATGAAGTGGCTAAAATTGGAAGATAGTTTATTGGTGGTTAATGCCTCGTCTTCACTGGTAGTTTAATAGAGTCTCGCTTTAACTTTCAATATCGAATAGCATTTCTGTTGTTTAGAAAAGCAAAAAAATTTTTGGTATGATAAAATAGAAGAAACAAATCTCTGCACAATATAACTTTAAAATTTACTAGCATTTATCACTTTAATGTTATTCAATATTAAAGTGCCAGTGAAGACGAGGCATAATGCCAACCGTCATACTTAGAGCAATTCTTTTATAATATTATGAAGGACCACGAAAGTAAAATGTCTTTTAGCTAAATATTTATTTATTTATGTCATTATATATTTAAATTTATTCAAATAAACGGACGGCCCTATATCTTTAATGATGCTTACCACCAATAGACTACTTCCGATTCTGGCCGCTTCATTTACTTTTACATGGGCCTTTTGGCGCTGGTGTGCAGTTAACAAGGCGAATGATTTCATGCATTAAAATTGTTTTTGAAATTCGTGGGTAACTATATCGATAAATCCTAATGGAATTTTGAAAAAATGCTCTTGAAAACATATGTAAAAAAGAGTGCATTCGGTTTTTGTAAATTATTATAAATGAAGTGTCCTTACAACAGTTATTATAGGAAAAACTGCTATTTTTCAAAACAAATTCAGACTAAAAAATGATTTATTTATTTTTGAAAATATAATATACGTAAGAGTAAAATAATATGCAAACTTTCTTTGTAAACTTACAAGAATATTTCCTTAAAGTTTCATAAAGATCAGTATTAATTTTATTCAAATTGTACATATTTTTCTGAATAACTTAAGGGGGTATGAGCGAAAAGTAATTTTAAACTTTAAGACCTAAATCTATTTTGTAATTGTTAATAAAGATTATTTGAATCCAGAGACAAATTTTCAGTATAGGTTGCCTTGCATTTCGAAAAGATATTTAATTCTAAAGTTCGCCCGTTTAGCCCGTTTAATATGCAGAAAACGCATTTTTCGCGTTTGAAATAAAAAATTCATGCATTTATAGGAAACTTTTCTAGATTATTAAAGTATCAAATTAATCTTTAGCTTTCCAATTTTATGTGCATACAATACAAAAATAGGGTTGCCTGTCGTTTTAGAGAGATATTTATAGAATAACGCAAAAAAGTACTGAAAACAGAGAATCACCTTAGAGGTTAGAGTCAAATCAAGGTCTATATTGATCTTTTCAGAAAGAAATAAGATAAATATGCGTTTGATATAAATATGAATATTCAAAGTTTTTTAAATATTTAATTTGTTAACATGATACATTGTCATAAACTTCTCTATTGAATAACGTTTTTTCATAAGTTACTGTTTTGACTAGTATGCCGCTCGGACCTCCTTAATACCTAATGATTTCAAATTACTGAATATTTATGTCTAACTTCGTGTTTACATAGTGACAAACTGAAGATTTTTTATTTTTCTGCTGAAATCCACCGTACATCTTTAAAATCGGCTGTAAGAGATAAAAACAGACGTCTCCCTAATCTTCTACGCTTGTACAAATGATATGTATCTTGACATGTATCTCGACATGTATATGCTACTTTTAATCTCCCCATTCACAAGTTTAAAACTTTCGAAATTTTGGAATTTTACTTCAAATTAAATCTTGTCTATGTGTATATCTGGTTACGTGTTTTAGGTAAATGCACGAAATATAATACGAATTTGTCCGACCTAACTCGACATGTATCTACACTATTCTTACACTATTTTTATCAGCTTATCTTTAGTGGGGCCCAGTTATTTATAAAAACAGTTTACACTTTTCGTATCTATATTCTTCAAAACCGAAAATAAATAGTTTTTAACAAGTTTTTATAAATTAATAAAAAAGAATTAATAAATACATATATATTCGTATTATGTAGAGTAGCCGCCTTAAATAGTCAATATATTTCCCAAATTTATAAATTTTATATCGTGTACGACGATATAAATTCGTGATATTTATGTGACTGATTGGTATACTTTATTTAAAATAGGTAATTTAAGATTATTCATTAAATTTCTCCAAGTAACGCAATATTTTTCCCTTTCGTGTAAAACTAAAATTAAAGTAATTAAAAAATGATATCTAACATAATGATTCAGACATCGGATGTTATATATACCAGTAAATGATAATTTTTTGCATCGAAATATTATTTCTAGAGTATATGTCTGCATTAATATTGCTTGTATCAAATTGGATAACACGAACATTTTTTTTACATTGAACAACACGCGAGGAAATATACAGGAAACTCTAATTATGCTTGTAATTGGTTAATAAAAATTGATATAATACGTATTGTAAATACGTTTATAACTAATACTCAGAAGTAAAATTTGTTAAATATTAAATACCTATACAAATTAATGAAATAATAAGTATATTTTTCAAAGTTTTAAAGGTAAATTATCCTGTTAGAAATAATTTTGTCACACGCTATTAATTTTTCAGAAAATTTGTTTAAAAATATTAAACTTTGTGAATCTAGATTTTAAATTAAAAAAAATGAACTATTTGAGAAAAATTCTTATGCAAGAAGCGATTTATTCAACTATTTAATTTATTGACAAAAAAATCCGGTGCAATCAAAATTATTAAATTCGTTTACTTTTCTGAGCACTTGTTTAAATTCAATTTTGTTGTTTAGTACCGCGAAATTTGAAATGTTTGCAACAAAAAAACAAACAATTATTCACAAATTCTAATACTTGTACAATTCTTCAAATTTTCCAAGAGAATCGCTAGTGTCTGACAAACCCACTTCCACCGCAGTACCTATATAAACAAAACCCCACATATATCATCTCATCCTATCCACAAAAAACATCCTCCCACCAATCAAACCACTCAAACTTCCCAAGCCAAGCCAAGCCACCCTCTTATCAAAAAGCCACGCGGCTAACCCGTATACCGGAAATGTAAACCCAAGGCTTCATCTCCGATAAGAAGTACTCAAGACTTAATATTCCTCCTGCGTTACCTGCACGCTCTTTAACACAAATGAACTAATATACTTATGAACGTTATATTCTTCGCTTTTGTGCCCGACTGCGCGCGCGCTCGCCACGACAAAGGGCCATTGTTCGATCTCTCGCAAGACGGCAAGAGTTTAGATGTTGTCGTTGTAACGCTGTTTCGCGATCGATGAATGTCCGTCGTCTGCGCTGGATATTGTCGTCGAGTTTTTGAATTTGTACGTGGGATTGAATCGACGAGGTTGGGAGTATTGAATGAAGTAGATGGGATGATGGTTTGATGGTTTGTTGATTGTGGCAAATCGGTGCTTAAGGGTTGGAGATAAGATGTGTAGTAAGATTATTTTCTTTTACTTCAGAAATGTAAGGGAGAGACGAATAAGAGAATGAAGGTGTTGACTTTTTTAGATTGGATTTTGACTAGAAAGAAGTTTTTTATTATTTTAGTGAGAGAAGCGTCAGACCTACTTTACCCGCTGATGAATGCATTAAAAAATATCGTTTTACTCAAGAAATACGCATCAGAATCAAATTTCCTTTTGAGGGAACACTCGAATTATTATCAGAATCGAATATTAGCAATTGCGTGATTATGCTTATTTTATATTCTGACAATAATTCGAATGTTCCGCTATGGATTTTACGTAAATAAAGCTACCCTTACGAGGAAATTTGATTCTGATGCGTATGTTTTTGAGAAAAACGAAATTTTGGAATATAATTTATCGGCAGGTAAAGTAGGTCGGACGCATCCCTTTAATTACTGGTTTGAGGCGACCAACAAATTCTTTCGAGTGCATCTCATAACTACAAGACAACTCTGAAATTTTACATTTAAATGCGTTTATTTTACCTTTCTTATCATTAAAAAGCTTTAACTTCGGAAAGAAAAATTGAAAAATATTAAAAAAAAAGTTCATTAAGTGTCATTTTATTTTCTTTAAAATGACCCTTTGAAAAGAACATTTTTTGAAAATGGACCCATATAAATCAATGTAAATTTATCTAATTTTTTGTTTATTTACCTCTTTTAAAACTAGAGTTTTAGCTAGAATTTTATGCGCTTTAAAAAACAATAAACAAGCAGAATATAGCTGTGAATTTGTCGACCAATGGCATCGCTAGAAAAGGTTTAACAAAACCAGGTTAACAGGTTTTTTAATTTAAGAATTAAAATTATTTTACAATTTTTCGTCAATCTATAGTTGAGGCGCTTAGTTTCCAAGGGGTACTGGTGACTATTTGCATGAATTTTATTCAATTGCTTCGTACTTATACATTTCAATAAAGTAACGATAAACAAGCTACGTTACACAGTCTGTAAAAGTATTGGTAACAAAATAAAAATACTTTTGGCATAGCGTTATGCAGTATTTATTTAGAAATATATATGTTTGAATATCGAAAAAGTAGTATGTATTTCAAAATGTCACTTGTACCCCTTAGCAACCAAGCGCCGAAGTTATGAGATGGAATGTATTATATAAATTTACACAATCAATAGATTCTCTTTGTATAAAATAATTAAAAATTTGTATATTTCTTGTATAACTCAGTCTTCTAAACGGTTCAAAGAAATATTAGATAACAAGGAAAAAAGTTACCACCAGGATGACAGAATTACCGAAGAAACAACGTTTGACGATTCAAGACTGCGTCGATAATCAAACAGCAAAGCGTTTCGACGATCGACCCATAAGGCGAGCCGAATCGCATTTTATGCATGCTCTACAAATTTCAAGCGGCTCGGATGAAAATTGATCAATTTCGCATGCTACGAAGCGTGCTGCACCGTTACGCTCGAACGAAGTTCTAGCTTCGGCGATTCTTCGAACTTTGATATCCAGCTGATCTTAGAAAATATTCTTAAAATTTTCGAATGGAAGGATATTCGATAGAAGAATTTTCTTTTAAGCTAGAAGGGTGTAAAACTTATGAAAAAATAAAAGAATTCGTTATGTATTTGAGTATTACTTGGACTGTATCACTCTAGAGATCACTACAATTAATACTTGAATATACTATTTATCAATTACATAGTTAGAATCAGATAAATAATATCGTGATATACAAACAGATTTTAAATTTTGATGGACGTTTACTGAATTATGAAAATGGACTTATTCCATTATGGTTTGAACGCTTAGTATGATAAAAGAAGACAAATTTGCACTAAAGGGGTACGACAATTAACAATTTGCTAGAATAAATTTTAGGATTTTTTAAATTTTCTTTTACATTGTGCAATATGAAAAATGCAATTCACATGCCTTATTTTTTCTTCCAAAAAAACAATTTTTATTAAATCTGACTGGAACTCTAGAAATATTGTTTTTTTATATTCATACCAAAGAATCAGATTTTTTAAATACAATTTAAATCAACAATCCTACCTATTACGTAAATACGTAATTTTATAATTGTTTCTAATAATTATAATACACATAAAACTTGTATTTTAAAATTTGTTTTAAAAATCTGTGTCTTTTTAATGTTAAAAATATAATAAACAGTATTTCTATAGTCTTAGTAAGTTTTAACAAAAACTGATGCCCAATTAGTTGTTAAAAAGCAATTAAGTCATTATGAGAAAGATGTTTTAAAAGATAGCATTTTACATATAACACTGAACATGAATTGTTAATCATCAAAAACCTTAGACCCTTAATCTTTTTCTTTAACCTTTTTCTACTAATGCAGATTCCAAGTAATACTTCGAAAACATGAAGAATCCTTTCTTTTCTTGCCTCACATCCTATCCCTTAAATGAAACCGCCACTCTGACACAACCCTTCGAAACAACACCAAACAAAACCGTACAAAACCACGTCTCTTCAATCCAACAACTTCCACCTGCTCCCACATACACACGATACTCAGAAACATTACCATGGAACAGCAGCAGCCCGACAAGATTGACGAGGAGACCCAGGGCGCCGACGACGACGAGGAACTTGGCCTCGTGTATCTCCTCGACCTCGATGAACCTCTTGCAGGCCTCGACCGTGATGCTGAAGCACAGCGCGACCAGGAACACAGCGTTCACAAGGGCGCCCAGGACCTCGGCCCTGGCCCAGCCGAACGTGTTCTTCGACCATTTCTTTGGAGACATCTGTAATGAGGGAAAGAGAATTATTAGTCGTTTACTATTGATTATTAATTATTAATTATTCAAGATATTAATGCTGATAATTGCTATTCTTTCTATCGATGTCTTAAAATCTGAATTGAGATGCAAGTTTTGTTTGTAAAACAGCGAATAGCTAAATCTCTTTGACTCATTCGCTGCTAACAATATACAAGGATTTTCTTTCCCATAGTGCCATGGTATTTTAACCATAATTTTTTATTGTAATTTTGATTAGTGTTTTTACAATTTCAATGAATCCAATTCTAATATAAATCAGTGCTTTGGTTTTTTCAAAGTGTATAAAACAAGAAAATTGTTGCTCAAACTCATAAATGCATATTTTTATGCTACATATACCATAAATATAGGCAAATTTGTAAAACATTCATGAGACATGGGTACATTTATACATTTTTAATATTTGTATTATTAAATTACGATGGACAAAGTTTTTGTAAAACTGTGTTTGTATCTTGTACCAAAAATATTAAAGTAATTTTTTTTAATAAAAAGATGATATATACATACAATAATATGATATACTTGATTCATTGTTGTTATTGTGACTTGTTTGAATAATAATAGCTAATTGTATTCATTACAAATGTAGAAGTTATGATGAAGCAGGTAACAAACAAAAAATGAATGCAAAAATTATGCTTTTTTTCTAAATTTTGTACTACAGGTTTCTTTGATAGAAAATTATTAAGTAGAAGAAAAGAAAGAAAATTATTTGTCCAAAAATGTGTGAATTTGACTCATGAATACTTTTTGTTACACATTTCCATAATTGTATACTCAAAGAAGTATGGAAATAAAGTAAGAATAGGAACTTACAAATCGAGTATGCAAAAAAGGTGTTATGTGAGCATATTTCATTATGTATAAAAAGGAAAAAACCTTGGTATTTTCCAGATTAATCTCAGCGAGTAACGGACATCTTTCTATTGTACTCAAACAATCACACCTTTTTTGTTAAAAAAAAGGCTGAAAAAAACTCGAGATTGCCATGCATCAAGGAGCATAACTTATTCTTACATTTGGACAATAGTGGAATTAAACGAATTTTTCTTTCTTTCCTTTTATTCCTTTCTTCTCTTTTTTAATTATGATGTAATATGCTTTTTTTAAACTATGGTATATAAAGCACGTTTTTTACAGCACTATTACAATACGTATTATATAAATTTAAATCACACTACATATTATGCATTGTATAGATTGATTTCAACTACTTTGTTGCTTTGAATTATGACCCATACATCATGAATTTTCCAAATGATAAAAAAATGGATTAGTAGTGCTTAACTGATTTTATTCCTTTGTAGTGACCAACAATAGGTTTTTTATACTCACTTTTACAGACAGAAATGCCACTACTAATGCAGCCACATCTGATAACATATGAAAACTATCCGCTATTAGAGCCATGGAATTTGTGACGTATCCCACAATTATTTCTACCAGGAAGAAAAACGCCGTCAACCACAACATGGTCAGGAGACGACATTTTTTCCCTGTAAAGCGCCCCATGTTGCTTATCTGCAAAATGAAAAAGAAAAACAAGTACATAAAAAAACCATTAATAGATAAATTAAAAGATACTAATTAAATGATAAGAGCTTTGAAGGGTCAGCGACATTGCATGCCTCATCGGCGCCTAATTTATCTCATCATCATATCTCTGGGGAGATAAGCAAACACAAATTTGTAAATAATAATTTGTGCCTTAAAGATCAGGAATTCACAAGCATGAATGATTTTATTAATAAGATTTACTCAATAAAATACTATTTTTCTATTTTTTATTTTGTTGATTATAAGTTTAAAGCTAAAATTGTGTTTAAAGCAAAATTATTATGTACTTTTCTATGTCGTACAGGTTATGTTAAGTGAAAATATTACAATGATAGAGTTAAAGTGAAAATTCTTATGACATACTCTGAATATAAAACAATCAATCCTAATCTACTTCCTATTTGCAGATATCAATAAGAAAAAACAGAATTTAAGTAAGTCAAAAAATAGTTTATTATCAAGTGATAGTAAAATAGAACTTTCACAAACAAATTTCTGCGATAAAATTGCTTTTTCTTCTGCGTGAAATATTAATCTTCAAAGCCTAGCTTATAAGAATTACTAGCCAATTGATCGAGATCAAACATTTTTTTATAAGATGTGTCAGCCTGCAATTGATAAGTCTTGGACAATACACTCTCACATTTATCATGAACAAATGTAAGAAATTCACACACCAGTACGATAATCATTAATCTAGGCCTCTATTGTGCTACTTTTCAGTCCTAATTTCAGATGAGATATCGACTTAAGTGGTCTAAACTACATTGCTAATCTGTCTATGTGTGATCCCTTTTTATTGAGTGACATTATTAATTTTTACCTCTTTTATCTTGTTAGGAAACTACCTTGTATTAAGTTATTACTAAAGAAATGACCAGAATGGTATTAAATAATTTTAATAAGATACTTTTTAATGTAAATCTTTTATCTAATAGAAATCTTTCTGTACAGTATATATTTAATCAATTGAATGATAGTGATTACAGAAATTAATTAATTGTGTCTATTTAATTATTTGTAAGAAAAATGTATTAAATTGATTTAAAAAAACAATTCACTTTTATTTTATAAAGTATTTATTATCTCAATTAAAAAAAGGTTAAAATCAACAAAATTATTATCAATTTCCTTCAACCATTTATTACTTTATTATTGAATATTAGCAAGCTTCACAAAGTGCCAAAATAGAAAAATAAAAAAATACAATTGTGATATATACCTTAGTTAAAAAGTATAATTCATTTATGATTTAATAAGTCTTACTAATAATTTTGATACACAAAAAAAATTTAGAATAAATTTATTATAGTAAAATTTCTTGTACAATTTGTGAATGTAATAATATAATAATAATAATAATTTATTTTGAGATCAACATGTTCTCTAAAAAAAATACTCAAAAATAATGTGGTCATTGATTTATGCTAATATCATGTTTCTCTTTAAAAATACTCCACATACCACTCAAAGCTATTGACAAAACAAACAAGTAGCATTCATTACAACACAAATTTACAACAAAAATAATTATCCCAATAAACATCATTCAAATAAATAATAAAAATTATAAATAAAACGGTACTTCAAATATTTATCATTATTTAATGCCATCTGTAAATAATATAAATAAACATTATTGTACAATGCACAATTAAAATCACATGAAAGTTCTAATATTTGATTTGAATAATTTTTATGTATATGAATATACCAATATTATTAAAAACTCTTTAACAGTTACAGTGAACTTTCTCAAGAACTATGAAGCAAAGAATTTTTCAGTATTTAGCGTTAGCCTTGAAAAACTTTCCCTGGAATTTCCAGGTTCTCCAGAGCATCTGTAGAGAAGATTCCAGATAAATGAGGAAACTAAATCTAATCATTTATTTATTCTTGATATACTAGTTCTTGAATTATGTTTTTGACTATAAAACATTCTGATATCAGAATATATTTTAAAATAACCGTATAGAATGTTGAGGATCTGTCATACAAAAAAAAATTTTATGATCATTTGGTTAAAATTCAGTTACAATATTAGAAAGAAAGTCAGATTTGTATTAAGTATTTTGTCAATAAAGTACCTTTCAACATTTTATCACTAAATTTAGTATTTGACTAGAATTACATTTGTAAATTTAAAAAATTGTAAAATTCTTGCTTTAAAATTCCATATATTTAAAAAAATTCTTCAAGTTTCTGGGTTTTCCAAAGTAACTCTACATCCTGGGAATTTCCAAGCTTTTCAAGGTTTCTATGTACGCTAGACTTTCTGACTATTTAATTTTTACTATTGTAGGTGAGAAACTGAACTGTCATAAAATAGTTAGAATTGAGTCTTCAATAAATTTTTAATATTTGATTTACAGTTTCTGAACAAGTAGTTCACTATTCTGTATTAATTAATTAATTGAATTTATTCACAGGCTTTGCGGCCTAAAAATACAAAGTATAACAATATCATATTGTTAAAAATTTCTAGAATAATCATTGTATTATTTTACGATTGACATTGGGTATATCAATCAACTTCACTTGAGGTACACAAAAGTCCATTAGATTCAATATATTAAAACCTTTGAAAAATTTAAGCGGTCGGAGATATACAGAAATACTAAGTACCTCGGTGTTAAGAAAAAGTATACAAAGGACACTCCACTATTATGGAGTAAAGGTGAAAATGTACATCTTATAACAAAGTCAAATTAAAGTATGATTTATGCAAGTAAATACTAGTTGTTTCAATTTGTAATCAAATAAATTAAGAAGATAACAGCTTTCCATGTGATAAAGTATTGTTTGTTTTTAATTTCAGAACAGAAAAGCTATGGAGCTTAAATTTAGCATCTGGATGCTTTATTGCAAACAGCTAATTACTCTACCTATATACTCTACCACATGAACTAATTTCTATTTCATCGCAAACACACTCCTAATCCACAAAACCACCACATTATCAATAATCACCCAATACTCAGAAACCATTCACCTTGTACTTTCAGACACACACACACACACACACACAAGCACACCCCTACGAAAATCACTCAAACAATCCACTAAAATCCTCATCATTCTTCTAAACCATTCATCCACAGAATCACACCCCCCAGGCAAAGAAAGGCACCAAACAAACCGTCCAAAGATCTTCCCCTCTAAGAAAAAAACCTCTCCTCCGCGAGGCCTATACAAGTAAGTACAATTATCATCAACCGCGGGCCGCGAGATTAGCTCCCAATATATTATACGCCTATAGTATTGTCCCAGATTAGTTTGTTGACACTCGCGCGCGCCTCGCGAGATATTGCTCCAATTTACGTCCCCGTGAATATACATATATATACATCGGGGTCCACTTTGAATCTCTCGTCGAGTGTATAATCGAACGATTGACCAACGCGCTATGCTCCCTTTCTTTCGTACCTATAGCATCTTGTCGTTGGTGAATTCTTCACGAGCCCGTTACAGTGCTTTTCACCTTTATCTCGGTGTGTAGGAAGTAGGCGATATACAGCCACGGTGCGCGAGATGAATCATCGTCGAGGACGAGAGAAAAAAAGTCAAGAATCATCGCGGAGCGCAGAGTTTTAAAAATAGGTTATGTCGCGCGCTTTCTTTCGACACACACACACACTCTTTCTTGTCATTCTCTCTGTATCGAGCAAAGTTTGAAAAGAAAAAAGCACACGCGAGATATACTTACGCGCGGTGCCTCGTCTCGAAGGCTGTCTCAAATACAAATCCTCGACACTCTCCCTTAACTGTCTCTCTTCGGTGATAACGAGCCTCTCTCTCTCTGTGGAATCACGTATCAAATGGAAAATAATTCGCTGCGGGCGCCGGAAAAGTCACTCGCGAACATCTCTCCTTCCTCTTCCTCTTCTCCCCGAGCCACAGAGTTAGTTGGCCGTAGCTGTGCCACACAGCCACACACAAAAAAAAACACACGCGCGATGAGTCTTTTCTCTCTTTGAAGTTCAACGACGCAAGGGGCAGAACAGAACACACGATCCGAAGCTCAAAGACAGACAGAGAGAGAGAGAGAGACGGAGAATGAACAGCAGTACAGCGCGGAACGGGAGGACGATAAAAAAGAAACAGGCTGTTGTTGGATGCGACGCCCGAGATCCGCGGATCCGACTGATGTGATATTATCACTGGCGAGCCGAGTCAGCCGAGGGACTCTCGCGCGCGCGCGGAGAGTGGAGCGTGAAAAAAGTGTGACTGGGCACACGCGCGCGACGACGGACCAACGTCGGCTGCGCCGGAAAGATGAAAAGAAAGAGGAGGAGTGCCGACTGCCGAGACTGCCGAGTGCGGTAAGGTGACGAGGACGATGGGATGTTGGCTGACGAGATGGGAGGGGGGTTCAGTGACGGTCAGCTTGGTTTTTTTATTTTAAATTATGCTCTTTTGCAACGGAAACAATACCTACTGTGGCTTCTCGGAGTAACCACTTCGTGTTTTCGAGATATTGAGGGTTTAATTTTAAAATTGCCTATGTAAAAGAAAGGCATAACTTATGCGTTTTATCTGAAAGTACACCGTACGTAGATACCGAAATCACTAAAAACTCCATTTTCAATGCTTATTTCGGAGACCCACAGATTTTTTATTTTGAATTTTGTTCCTTTGCAACGGAAACAGTATTATTTATATTGATAATTAGTGGATGAGTGCGTGAGATTGCTTTTGTAGAGGTAGTCAGTAGATGCAGAAGTCGCAGATTGTTATTTTTGTGGAGAAGTGGAATTTTGCGAATATGTATGAAGTGTAAGAATTAATGTGTGAAACGGTGTAGAGAAATGTAAATAAAAATTTAGGAAAGTGTATAAGAGGGTCTGAATTTGGAGTATTTACATAATATTACACTTTTTTGCCCTTTTTTGAAGTTTTTTAAAACTGTTTTACACTTTTTTTAATACTTTTTTACAGGTTCTTACACTTTTTTACAGAAATAATTTTCACTGGATTAGGTATCAATATAAATCCAAAATTGAGGTGAAAAATCGAATATTTGGCGGAGTTTATAGTGATTGCTACCAAACTACAAAAGAATCGTAATGAGCGCGAAAATATGTAAAAGCAAATATAAATATAGTGTAAAAAAGTGCAAAAAAATGTTAAAAAGTGTAGTTATGTAAACATAGGTCCAAAATAAGACACTTTTTTACACTTTTTATATGCTTTTTTACACTTTACTACACTTTCTTACAATTTTTTACATAAATAATTTTCATCAGGGTAAGTATGAAAGTCAACTGTATTTCAATATTTTATATTATGGATTTGAATTTGGAATTAACAACAATAATATGTCACCATTCAGAAAAACGTCTAATAGTATGCTTTTTAAGAAAGGGAATAAGTTTTTGAAAGTGAAAATTTTTGTAAAAATAAGTAAGGGTTTTTTGTTGTTGTATAGAATATTATTAGATTTCATAGATAATTTTTTCTTTTACTTATACTTATATTATAGGCCTAAGTATACATTCACTCTTTGTTTCAAAGGAATACTTTTATTCTTTAAGAATTTTTTAATACAGATAAAAGTTAGGTATTATATAGGTAGGTAATTAGATAATTTGATTGGTTTTGATGAAATCTGTTTGGCATTGTACAAAGTTAGATCACAAAACAAAAATTTTTAAATCCATTAAGTAATTATTTTGTAGTTTATTTCAGTCATTTTCTTTTAATATCTATGAAAAATACCTGCAGATATAAAACTAACATAAAAAATTGACAATAGGTATTATTACACAAATTTATAAAATGACATCTGCTTATATAATTTTAAACAATGCTCAATCGATCACTGCACAAAGTTTAAAAATTAACTGTATGTTAACTGTACTTACTAATTTTACTGTTGTATTTTGATATACCTACGTATTCTCGTGGATTTCAATAAAATCTTTTTATATAAACTTTTTATGCATAACTAACTTATATTTCCTGTTCCATAAATTGATTTGTGCTAATATTTCGTATATTATAACTTAACATTTCTCCAAAAACTCAATTTTCAACAAAAAAAGTAGACTTATGTTGCTATGCCTTCAAACAGGAAATAATTAATAAGTAATTATACACTATCAAATTCCCTTTAATTTTCGTACAGATTCCTTGTAAATCAACTCAAAGTTAAAACTCGTTTATACGAAAATACAGTTACCTATACCAGTTAATAACAGTACCAAGTTACACATTAAATATTTTTTGTTAAAAATGTATTTCTTGAACACTGGTTGGAGCAAATATCTGATCGGATTAAAAATTGTTTGCGTTGTTTCCGATGTTGATAGGTTGTATTCTGCATTCTTAGTTAATAACATTGTTAAATTGATTGTACAAAGGCTGTTCAGGTAATTCAATATAGAAATAGTTCTTTTGCTTTCTCAAAAAGAAAGCTTTGTAACGATAATAAACATTTTTCTTTTTGAGATTCGATGAATCTCGATGTTTTTGAGGTTCCTGAGTCATAAAAATGGGTTAACAATAGTTTTTCAAAAAATGTCGGTTTATCTGTAATCTGTATGTATGCAAGTCCAAAATTTGTGTCCGCCAAATTCTTCAAGGGAAGCATATCACGCGCAAAAATTTTGCAGGCCTAAGTATTACATATTTTTGAACTTAGAACTGATTAGATTTTGGAGCTGAGTGAATAATATTAAACTCATTTTTTAGCAAAATTTTAATTTTTGAAAATTTGTAAAAATCGAAAAAAAATTATTTTATTATATACGTTGAACTTGTCAAAAAAATATACGTTTTCATAAACTTGGCGTAATTTTCTTTCGATTGATTATAAAATAATAATAAAATATTAGTTTACAAATTTTTTTTTGTATTTTTATACTTAAAATTTTTTTTACTTACAATAACTAAACGCTTGTATCTAATGAATTAATTATAGCATTAATTTATTAATTGTGAATTTTCATCATAAGATTCCTTAATTAAATCGATTAATCAGGATCTCTATTTGAGAAAGCATTCTGCTACGGCAGTTGCAGCGGTTTTTTAATTTGATAATGGAAAGAAAAAGACATTGCGAATTATTACATACTAAATATTTTATTATATGAATGAAATTTTATCTTACAAGATAGGTATAAAATATAAACATTAACTTTTAAAGAAATTACAGTGCTATCAAATTACTGATTCTTACGGTCGAAATAAATATTAAAATCTTACGTTTAAACTAAAGATTTTTTTCGTTTAAAAGTATGTGGCTAATCAATACTTTTATTTTTGATTTATAATTAATCACGTACATTCTTTTTAATTTACATCAAATCAATGTAAAATTAATTTTTCATTCTGAACAAAACCATTGAACGAGTATTCAATTATGTTTTCTTTTTTACATACATACAGTAGTAGATCAGTAACTGCAACTTCTCAAGGTCAAATTTCTTCAAACTTCTCACGTGTAAGTTTAAAAATGTGATTTTTGAAAAGAACTTTTTCAAATTACTTTACACAACTTAGCATCCTTAATTTTTCCATTGTACAGCTTATTTGATTTAATTTCATCGCAAGTATATTTACATATCATCAAGTTCTTAAAACAGTAACATAACTATATCCAACCATTAATGGCCGGCTGGTCAACTAACGCGTCTACGTTTCCTCTCGTAAAGAATTATACGTAAAAAAAAGAATGAGTTACTATCAATAGTTGCAAGATAAACGATTAAAAAAAGTTACAACTATCTTTAAATCCTAACGTATGTGTATGTGCGGCGACATGATCAGTCTTCAATAATGATGTTCAAAAAAAAAAGAAAAGAAAAACCAACAGTGAGAAAAAAAAGACATGCCTCAAAGTTTTTTCAACTCCTCGCATGCACTGCAAAACGTCGCTGAGTAAAAATAGTAACTTTTTGAGTACGAAATTATGAGAACTACTCTAAAAGTAGTGAAATTACTATTCCCGGTATAGTACACATACATACTACAAAAATAGCAAATTTACTGCTTTCAGAATAGTAATATTACTACTCTTAAAATACTAAATTCACTACCTTTCGAATAGTAAATCGAGTACTATAAAAATAATAAATGTACTGCCTTCGGTGCAGCAAATTCACTACTCTCACAGTGCACCCCATAAAATCCAACTCGCACAAGTACTACTTCCCCATCCCACTTTTCACAGTGCGACGGTCAACAAAGCACGTTACATCCACTATTTCCTCCTGAGCTCGCGCACCCCCGACTTGATTGCCTCGTTGTACATATCCGCCAGTTCGACGACGTCGAACTTCTCCACCAGGCTCTTCTGCATGGCCTTCTTCGAGCTCTCCGACAGCGTCTCCGAGCTGTTCTCCAGGGCTATGTTGAGCAGCACCTCCGAGGACTTCAGTTCGGCCCTCGCGAGGACCTGATCGATGATCGAGTCGGGCGACACTCTGTTGAGCAGCGCCTGGAGATCGTTCGTGTTCTCGAGCTGCTCGCTGTCGCCGGCTTCCTTCTCCTGGCTGAGCCGCTGGGCCTGGATGCCGAGGAGCTCGGCGCTGCTGTACTTGTCGGCGATGGCCCGCTCGAGATCGTTGGGCTTGAGGACCTCGAGGACCCTGCTGGCTTTGAGCTTCTTCTTGTAGGTCTTGAGGACCGAATCGTAGAACTCGTCGTCGGCCTCGAAGATCTTCGGAAGCTGCTGGAGGACCTTCTGCAGGCCCACGGCCTTCGAGGAGAGCTTGAAGCTGGCCTCGCTGTCGTCCTCCGTGCTCAGCCCGAGCATGCTCAGGGTTTTCTTCTTCAGCTTGTTGTCGGACTTTTCCGACATTTTTTCCTGGACAAGGAGAAACGTTGACATTAGTTTGGGTAGATTTTTATTATTTTACGCAGTTAGTACGGGGATAATTTAATATGTCTCGTTTATATTTCATTTAATTTGTCTATTTCTAGATTTTAAATTGTTGCTAGAGAAAAACTCCTATCCTATAATTTATCTTCGTTTTATTATACTACTAATACTCGTATTACTATGTATACCCTTCATTCTTTTGCAAAGATCGTAATCCCGTTTATTGCTAAATAAATAAATAAATAAATACAAATAAATTGTTCTTTTTTCGTATTTATCATATATATGTTGTAATAAACGGTATTTTATCCGTATAAATTTTTTTTTTTTAAATAAATATATCTAATGCAAATGAACCAAAGTGCGCTACTATGAATTTTATTGCTATTATTATTATGTAAAAAGGTATTTATTATATACTTGTTTATTCAATAAAATAAAATAAAATAAAATAAAAATAAAATATCTTATTAATACTTTTCTAAATTGATTTAACAGAATCTTGAAAAACTATGATTTTAGAGTATACGTATTATGGTAAGTTTTGAGTTTTCTATTATATTATAGTAATAACCGTATCAAGTACCTTTAAATACATTTTTCTTAAAATCTGTTTTCACGTGGGCGGGTTGATATCTAAATAAATTTGTAATCAAGAACCTTCAGATCTATGCAATTAGATTATCTTTGATTGCATATTTAGCTTGTTTGTTTTTGTAAAGTTAAAAACATTAACGATTTCTTAGTGTGTTTTTAGACATTTGATCAAATCTTTGAAAATTAATATTTTTTACCCTTCCGTTTTTTCAACATATATTTTAGGAAGTTTATGCCATCGACAGCTAATTTTTTAATTGCGCACATTTGTATGTACTTTCGATTGCTAATATCGAGATTATTTAAAAAATCAAAGAAACAATAAAATAATGCTTAAAAAACATGTTTTTCGTTCAAAATGAGATGCGCCTCAAATAATTCAATGTGATAAACTTGATTTCATCGCTCAGTTAGTATAAATTATTAATTAGAATTAAAATTGGCATTATTGATATTTACAAGTCAGACTTAGATAAAAGGAATGCTTTAATGAAAGAGTTTCCTTTTATTGACGTTTTCACGGTCAATCTCGTCTTCATCAGAACTGAAAGTTTTTATTTATATGAATGTATAAATAATACATATACGGTTATTACAAATCGTTCACATAAGCAAAACGTCCACAAAAGAAAAGTTCTATATTTATTATTTTCTTTTACATAAATCCTATTTCCGAGAAATTCATCATAGCAATTTAAATTATTTTTATTCTTCATGTGCATCAAGTATTTTCATTCCTATCGTTTAATCTACCCAAATTTAAAAGTTCCATATCCCAGCAAATTAAAGCTTAGGGTCTATTCTACATTATTTCAGTGATCTAGTCTAGTTTCCTATAAAAATTCTAGCTAATTTTAAATAAATTGAGAAAAGTGACTTTATAGAGCCCACAATTACTCCTGGGGTAGAGATTCTTACTTTTTAACACATAATTTTGTATTTTTGACTTCCATTATTAATTAATTAAACTTAACAAATGTTTTTCGCGTATTAATCGAGTGTGAAATTAAGTGTCACAAATTTTCTACTACTGTCCTCTACTAGAACATTTTACAAAAATGATTGATTAGCCACATTCATTTAATACTCAATATATATGATAAATTAAGCAAAAGATCGAAAAGTAGGTATAAGAAATATCATTTTAAGTTGATGCTAAACCCTCGAGTTATTGGTAAATACGGGGAACCACTTTTCTCATTAAATTCTCAATTTTTAGAAAATATCTCTATGAAAGATTGTAGTTTTTAGTTAAGACAGCAACGTTCCAGAGAGATATTTACACAAAATTGAAAAGTAAATGAAAACAGTAGCTCCTCGTAATTGTCCGGGACGAGTAGGTTTAGCATCACCTTCGAGAAAACTTTGACAAACTTAGTATGTAAAGGTTAATCTCCACGTAGTTGGCCCTCATAGTGTGTCAAAGTTTTCCCGAAAACAAAACAATCATATGAACCCGGTTTGAACATATATTTAGATTACTATAAAACGAAGGGGGGAGAATTATTATTTTTTCAAAAAAATGATTTCTCTTAAAATTATGAATGAAAACTCAATTACACAAAGACAGAGATATCCGGCGTCCCCTTAAAGAGAAATTTTAAAATGGAAATAAATATCTATACACCGCTCTGAATCAATACACGAATGAAAACGTAACATACACTTCCAAACCCACTAAAGCCCCTCTCCACAAAAACCCAAATCCCTTTAACATCAACTACCCCCCAAGCAATCTCCCGAAACTTCCAACGAGTCGTTTCGCCAACTCCCAATCGCTCTTCCTCTCCCACTCACCCTGTAACACTGCAAGATCCTCTCGGCGTCGAACCTCTTCATTACGGCCTCGAGCAGCAATCCCTCCTCGCATTGCTCCACGAGCTCCCTGCTTGTCTCCTCGTCGCTCCTCCTCGTCCGCTTCGGGTCGGGGCTCGTCTGCACCGAGCTCTCGGTCGACTGTCGCTTGGCCGGCCTCTTGCACTCGTACACCGCCGAGACGTTGATGCTCGCCAGGTCGCTGTTGCTCCGAGCGCCGGCCTTCATCAGCTCGTCGAACGAGTCGTTGTCCGACGTGCACGACGACGACTTGCTGATCTTGCCGTCCTTGGGCTTGTTGTGGTTGCCGAGGGGCGTGCTCGAGGAGACGACGTTGCCGCTACGACGCTCGGGTGTTTTCGTCTTCTCTTCGTACCTGGGGGTGGAAAGGTGATGGTGGTGGTTAGAGCTTTTGACTTGAACTTGAATGAAGATCTTTCTTAGAAATGTGCGGGTGTAGGTTTTAGGGATTGGAGTTTTCATGTGTGGCTGTCAGGGTGGTGTTACAATTGAGGGACGCAGTGTGTTAAGGAGGCTAGGGACGTTTTTCATGATTTCTATCTTTGGGAATAATGATGTAAACGTGAATTTAACAGTGAGACATTATGATTTGAGATGGAAATCATTAAAAATAGTGTCAGTGTCCTTATTGTATCTGAGCCTTCAATTAATTATCATAAGTTTGGAATCAGATTTTCGTTCCAGAAACTTTAGAAACTCCTAGAGTGGTAAATTATATTAGAATTTTTTTTTTGTTGCAAATTCTACTGATTAAAAATTATCTAGCGTGACACAACAGTCACTAAGGACGTAGATTGTTGATCTCACAATGAAGAATGTGCTATAAAATATTCTTTTTTCTACATAGGTTTCAGAAATAGACTCTAAAATATACCTGAAGTGATTTTGAAAAAAAGTCTGATTTTAGATACTTTTATAATAATTGTAAGTGATATTATGAGAAGAAAGATTAAGTCATTAAAAATAAAAAAAAAAACAAAGAGCTACCTGGTTCCAAATTAAGGTGCTAGCATGTTTATAACTTTACAACGAATAGAACTTAAATTTCTCGAAAAAGACTAATTTCTTTCAGAAGCCTTCGACGAAAAATAACACTTTTCAGATTCTCCAATAAAACTTATCATTCGTCTATATCAAAGCCTATCTGTTCAGTATCTGAATCTTCTCTAAGAAGTGTTAGTCTTCGTAACGCCATGTACATAATTAGGGTATTGTATGATTTTCTTTATTTCCTATTTTGGCACATTGTCGGTACAAAAATTAGGTCGTATTTATTCTTCTATTACTCAAGCAAAAATGAAAGCAGATTAAAATTCTTGTAACGACACCTAACGCATATCCATAAATACCGAATAATTCAAATAACTTGAACATCTATAACATGATCAAGAAAAAGCAAAAGCTACTACACGGAGAGAAAAACTCGGCTACATCTACCGGAGACCCAGGCATATATAGCCTTAGTGGCTCAAGCAGTAGAATGACATGATCACTAAGTAGTGTTGGCTATAGAACAAAGCAGTTATAGCATAGTGATTCAGAAACAGGTTACTGTTAATATACTATGCTTTGCAAATTTCTCATAGACTCTTACGATGAAAATCAATAATTTACGTTGCAAATACACTTTTCCAACACATTAGCAATTAATCTTTGCAAAATATAAGTTAATAGGTATGAAATCCGAATATTCGAAAACCTAACCTAAAATATCTGTCATTTCGGCTACTCGCCTTTGGGGAGCGAGTCAGACTAAAACTGCTTTGTTTTACAGCAGCACTGACGGTGTGATACTACCGCTGATTCGACGTTATCACTACAACGCTAATACGGCGGAGTTTTTCTCTCCGTGTACCTAATATTCTTTTACCCTGTTCCACCTAATTACCACGCAACACGGTTCACGATCCACATCTCACCTGGACAGTGCCTTCTTAACGCAAGCGAGCTTCGGCGATTTGATGGGCAGCCGGTTGACGTCGCGCTCGGTCAGCTGGGCCAGATCGCCCACCGAGCGAATCGACTTGACAGACAGGTGCTTCGCGAGGTGACTGGTGAACAGCGGGTCCACGAGCTCGGCGCTCAGCGACTCCACGCCTTCCGCGCAGGAGACGAGGGACGGATAGACGGGCAGAGTGGAGTCCAGGGCTTCTGGCTCGATCAGATGGACGACGCTGCAATTTTGAAAGATGGGAAAGTTAGATATAGGGTTATTGTTTTTTTTGGTTTTGTGGGTGGTTCTTAAGGTAGTGCTTGCGCCAATAACGGATTGCTAGACTATCTGTGATGATTCCAATGACAATGTAAGTGAAAGAGAGGGCTTGAAGTACCAAAAGAGAATTTTAAAGGAAAAAATCGAATGTGCCAAGCATATAAATTGTTTATTGAAAAGAAAAATAGTAAAATCTCAAGAAAATTTTTTATTTTTCATGCGATTTTAATTTTTAAAAACTCTTTTTACTCCTTAAACATTTATCTACAACGTTGATGAAACAGAATTAGAAAATAATTCATGTGTGCAAAGTTATAGCTTATTGTTTATGAGTATCTTATACGATGTATGAATCTGCATTTAGCTCTGACATCCCCTTAATGTAGGTTTTCTTAATTATTTAAGATGTACCGAGTATTATACATTTAAATTTCAGTTTGATTTAGAATTTTTCTATTAAAAATATCTAAAAACTTTTAATTAAGCACGAATGTAGTGATACATTTTTTAATTCAGCTTTATCTGAACTTACGTAATTCAAAGAAACGCGACTAAGCTATAACTTTCTTTAATTTAGCTTTTTCTTTGAAAAATTCAAAGAGAATAATTTCAAATCGACCTTAATTCTACTTTAACACCCAATCCGAACGGACACACGAATTTTGTAACGTTTAGAGAATCATTCTTATCCATCTCTGCAATTCTCAGTAAAAAATACTATAAGTCGCTTTTGAGCAATCAACTATGATGTAGGATAGGTAAAAACTATGTACAAAATAGAAAAATTGGATTCTACACTTCATTATGTACACGTTAACATTTTTCTGCGATCGTTTCCGTAAATTTATAACACTTCAATTTTAAAATAACGCGGCTTTTTTACTGAGAACGACAAATTTAACAAAATATAACAAGAACTACTCAAATTTAAAATATATACTTTAGTGCACCATATGCACTTGAACCTCGAGATTTCATCATTTAATCATTCAAAACCAGGATAGAAATGAAAAAAAGGTAAAAGATCAGCAAATAAAAGGTACGCTTCCTCACCTGTTCTGCGTCTCCTGACTGAGCGGCAGATTCGAGAATATCGAGTCCGTCACCGGCAGCGTATCCCCCTGATCCCCGGCGCTCTGTCCCGAGCAACTCCTAACCGGCATCTTATCCGACAGATTCGCCGTGCCCTCCAAGCTAGAGCTAATGTTCTCCACGTCCACCGTGTCCTCCAGCGAAATCGCATTGCTGTCCGAGGACTTCTGCATGATGTTCGACAAGTTGATCGAATCCAGCTTGATCGAGGAGTTGCTCTGGTCGTTCTGCGTGGACGTCTTCGCCCCGTCGATGCTCTCGTTGATCGAGTTGATCGGTACGCTGTTGTTGTCGACGAACATGTCCACGTCCTGTGTGTTGATCTCGTCCTCGAGGAGCCTCGACTCGTCGAGGGAGATCTCCGTGAGCACGGTGGCGAGCTTGAGCTTCGGTGGGATGATCGTCATGGGTGGCAGGTCGGTGGCGATGCTGTTGACGCTGTCGTCGATCAGCGTCGGATCGCTGGCCTTGGGCTCGGCGTTGTTCGGGAGCTCGCTGTTCTCCTTCTCGAGGCGATCGGGATCCAGCTGGATGAGACGGAGCTTCGTGTGCTTCTTGGACTCCTTGCGGGAGATGGGGCTGCGCATCGTCGGGAGCTTCTCCAGTTTCGGGGGCGAGGAGGACTCGGACATGATTTCGTAGCCCATCTCGCGGGAGACCGGCGGATCGGCGAAGCTCACTCGTTTTCTCTGAAAGGGTACAGGCGTTAGATTGATTGTATTTGTTGGCGTGCTTTAATGGTAATGTATAATATTTGATATTCTAATTTGGATTTGGCTCACCAGTGAACCTGAAGTTATCCAAAATATAGCGGAAGCGATTGTATATTAATTAAATAAACTTCTATTATTGCGTTCATGCGCCTTAGCATTTTTCTTTTTTATTATGTATTGAACACATGATTTATTGCCTCTAAAAGTGGGACATTGATGAACCGGAAATTACTACTATCAGACCGGAAGTATTTTTAAATATATCGTAAGTTATTCTGTATTAAATAAATGCCGAACTTTTATCATTGTATTGCTTCATATTTTTTTATCACTTCACACATACTTTTATCCTAACCCGTAAGTGAGACATTATCAAACCGAAAGTGACTTTCAACAAACCGGAAGTCATCCGAAATATACAGGTAGTGTTTCTTTATTAAATTTATGCCAAACTTTTATCATTTTGTTCACACATACTTTTATACCCCTATCCAGTCACAATTAAGTAACCAATAAACCGGAAGTGATGGTTACAAAACCGGAAGTCATCTGAAGTATACCGGAAGTGTTTCTTTATTATATTAATGCATCTTTTATTGCTGTGTTCATATTGTTTTGCCTTTTTCTGTTTGATTCGTTCACACCCACATACACATTGTCTCGACAACGACCTAAACATTGAAGAAAAAACAGAAACATTCAAACTTCAAACTTCAACAAATAATTTCTACTCTGTATCGAATTTTAGCAAATGTTATATGTAACTCTGGAATAAATAAATAAATAAAATAAAATAATTTAGATGATTGCTTCTAACAGTATGCCTGATTATACTGATGAGGCCTATATATTAAAGGACCTATATATTTCTTGCTAGAATGAGCCTTACATATAAATACAGTGAAAACTATTAATAGGATGTAATAGGTTTAGCAGAAACCTACTTTAAAATGGTTTTCCCTTTATTGCTAAAAAGAAATTTCAATTTGCAGGATAAATACAAACAATGTTTGGGTATTTAATGTTAAATTAAATCTACATATTTTATGAATTAACAGTTTAATTCAATGCTGGGAGGAGTATTTGCCCGCGGAGTAGTTGTTTCTGTTGTTCTTAATAAATATAGTAGATTTTTATTAAAGAGTGTATGAAACACTCTAAATACGTAACATTTGTTATCCGTTTAACAAGTTTACGAGAAACTTGCAGGATAAATACGAAAAATGTTTGAATTTTCAATGCTAATTACATTTACATATTTTATGAATTAACAGTGTAATCCAATGCTGGGAGGGGTATTTGCCGGCAGAGTAGTTGTTTCTGTTGTTCTAATAAATATAATAGATTTTTTGTTAAAGAGTGTACGAGACACTCTAAAAATATCGTCTACAATATGCTGTTAGAAGCAATCATCTAAATATTATCAAAGATAGACGTTCAAATCATTTTTAAGAAACGAATGTTCGCATTAACATCGTGCAAACATTCGAATAATAAAATAAAACAAACTCACCCTATTGGGCGTTTCCACGTCGATCTCCAGCATCTTCTTCAGTATGCTGACACTGGGCGAGGCCGTGAGCGAGGGCGGATTCGCGTTCGACCACTCCAGCAGGGGCAGCTCCCTCCTCGCCTTCCCGTTCGGCGAGTCGTCCCCGCCGCCCCCGTTCTCTCCGTTCTCCCTCTCCCTCTCCGTCTCCCTCTCTCTGCCCCCCTCGCTCTCCCTCTCGTGCTTGTCCAACTTGGGCGATATCCTCTCGCCGTCGTTCCTCAGATTGCAGAACATCGTCATCGAGGGCGAGGAGCAGCTGTCCTGTCTCATGCTGTTGTTGTTCATGTTGCTGAACATCTTGTCCTGGCGGCTGCCGCCGCTCGTGGCGCCACCGGGACTGCACACGCGCTCCGAGTCCTTGGGGGACTTGGGCTCCTTCTTGGGGAGGGGGATGACGGTGACCTCGTCGGTGAGGGAGGCCTCGATGGAGCTGGAGGAGGAGGATTTGGCGGCGTCGGAGGCGAGCTTCTCGGCGAGGGACTGCTTGGTGACGAGGCCCAGCATCTGGGCGGCCCGGCCCTGGAGGGGGAAGCCCTTGGACCGGAAGAGACGGGAGTTCGTGCTCTTCGGCGATGAGGCGTGACTGGCCGGGATCGAGAGTTTGCCTGGAATGTTTAATTTTTGGATTATTTTTCTATTCTTTTAGATGATGGCGATGAAAGACACGCTGGATATATTAAGTTATCATTTTTAATGAAACGGATTTTAAATATCCGGTTCATAAATACGTATTTGGGAGTTGATAAGTGATAATATACATACTAATTGATTCAGACGACTTTTCTTTTTAATGTAATAATTAATACTAAAATCAAAACCAAGAATAGAAACAAAGCATTTAACTAACTTAAAATTGATACCACTTATTTCTTTTGATACCTCAAATACCTCTTTATTCATTGCAACATCCAAATATGTGTTTATTAATTGCAATACTTAAATTTGTTTTCATTCAGTTAAAATTAAGACAATAAAAGAAGATAGGAAATTGTTTCGGTTACGTCTGGAACTATCTACCAGATCTCATAAATGGAACGTGAACAACTTCTACCCCAAACACAATGAACAAATTTTGTAGAAGAAACATTTTAACTAAACCGAAATAATATAAGTAAAATTTTGTGGGCTAAAGAAAGGAACAGAACAGAGGTTCTGATACAGATCAGTAACTCGGATATACTCTAATGATTCTGAAGCATATTCTAGCTTTAAAAGAATGAGATTGTTCTGAAGCAAAGAAAACAATGATTCGAGAAATCAACCATTAATACCCCAAAGATAGTACAAAGACTTAAAAGTTTTTCTACTTCTTCACAACCTTAAACTCTTAAAATTGACATTTTCTATTCGTTCACTCTCATCACTGCTTCTCCACATCCCGTACCAGCGCTACTCTCCACCTTCTTCGTCTCCTGCACCGTCGTCTGCACTGGTTTCTCTGACTCCGCCGTGGCGGGTATCACCGATGCCGTCGTCTCGTCCAGATCCACCACAACTGGTGTCACAACTGGCGTCACAACTGGCGTCACAACTGGCGTCACAACTGTCGTTGTCGTTTCAACAATCTTTATCACCTCTTTCTCTTTCTCCTTCTCTTTCTCTTTCTCTTTCTCTTTCTCCTTCTCTGTCTCCTTCTCTTTCTCTTTCTCCTTCTCCTTCCCTTTGTCCAGCGGCGGCGTCTCCTCGATGACGCTCTTGCCGGAAATCGGCAGGGCCACGGTCACGACCTCGACCTTCTTGATCTTGATGAAACACTTGTCCATCTTATCCATCTTCGAGTTGCTACAGGGCTCCTGCGAGCTCTCCACGATGTCCGGGTCCTGTGAGCATTGCCCGGAGTCGGGGGAATCGGTGAGCTCGGACTCCGGTGCTTTGGGTACTGGAAAATGGAGGATAAATTAGATTCGTGAGGGATTTTACTAGCGATTTGAGAATTTTCAACATTTATAAGCACTTTTTGCATTGATATTTAAATGTCAGTTTGTAGCAAGTGTTTTATTAAAGAACTTTGGGATATTTACAATATCTGAATGTTTAAAAAAATGTATAGTTCCGGTCTATAAATACGCATTGAGGAGTTATACGTAGTCATAAATTAAAAAAGAAAACATCTTCAGAAACTTAGCTTTCTGAAAGCATATTATCTTCGAAATATTTTGAATTCATGGAAGTACAAGCTTTCATTAAAAATTATTTTAATTTAGTGTCATGAACTTCCGAAACTTTAAATGCGTTATGCCTGGAAAGATTTTCAAAGTCACTAAGTAAGATATTTCCAAAACTAAAGAACTAATCTTTCTTAAATTTGTGGTGTTTATTTTATATATAAATAATTCTTAATCGGATTTTTTTTTCTTTATATATTTTCAATGTTGTGATCGATAACTGTCCCTTCTTTCGCAAACATCATTGTTCCCCACAAAGCACCTTTTTAAAAAGTACTTTCAGGACATCCATGGTAACTCATTCATAGATCAATATTTTTACATGGAAAAATGACTGAATGTTCGTCCAATGTTACTTTTTTACATAAAATTAAATTTTATTTGAATAAAATCAACTATTGCTTCATCACCCTGCAAAAATAAAAGAAAAATTCCTCACCAGTAAGTTCGTCCTCCTTCACATCAATCTCCATCTGCGTGGTCACATCCTCGATGTCGATCTCCTCCTGCGTCTCCTCCACCACGGCGTCCTTCTTCTTAAAGTCAACGATCGGCTCCGTCTTCCCGCCCAGCGACTTCCTCGTCGTCAGCTTGTTGTTCTCCGGTAGGTTCTCCGGCACCGCGGGCTTCTTGTGTCCGCTGTCCTTCTTATGCTTCTCCGCCTCCTTCTCCTTCTCCTTCTCGTTCACCTCCGCTGTCTTCACCTCGACTGCCTTAGCTTCCGTCTTCGTCTCCGTCTTCGTCTCCGCCTTAGGCTCAGTCTTCGTCAGCGTGGGTTTCGACATGGATCGCCTCGTGGTGATGGTGCTCGTCGACTGATTCGCCTCCGTCTTGACAGTGGTGGTGGTGGTGGTGGTGGTGGTGGTGGTGGTGGTGGTGGTGGTAGTCTTGTGGTCGTCTTTGGGCTTGCTGTGGTCGTCCTTGGCTGCGGCGTTTGACTTTTTGCTGTCGGTAGCGGTGGCGGTGGTGGTGGTTGGCAGGGGAAACTTGCCGGAGCTCCGACGGCTCGGTAGAAGCTCGAACCTCATGTCGATCTTGAGGCGGGACATCTCGTTCAGCTGGCGCTTGGAGATCTTCTTGCCGTCGATCTCCTGGAATTAGTGGAGAGGGAGGATTAGTTGAGATTTTTCTTTTCTCATGATTATGGAATAATTGTACTCTGTGTCGTGGCTTTGTTTACTTTGATCTGTCTTGTGGTTCTATGATGTAGAGAGTAGAGATCTTATTTGAAATGTATTAGAATTGTATATTACAGAAGTTGAATCATGCACTTTTTAGATATATTGCATTTAAGTTCTTATACAAAAGAATTCTGTGGCTTCTTGGAATAACCACTTAAGTTCTTTTTTTTAATTGAGTTTATATCGATTTTGGTATCTATGTATGATATACTTTCACATAGAAAGTCAAAAGTTGCAAAAGTACATCTATTACTTTCCTTTTTTCATAGTTTAAATATCTCGAGAACACGAAAAATTAACTTAAATAGTTATTTCGGGAAGGCACAGAATTATTCATTTACACCAACGCTTATAGAGATAGCTCATATTAAATCTACTGGCCTCAGAAGTCATATAATATTTGTATTTAAAATTTTTAACGAATGTCATTGATTGTAGTAAACTTTTTTAAGTTTATTACTTGTAACAGAATCTCAGAAATAACAATTTATACTTTTATTTTCCGCTCTTTAAGAATGCACAATTTTAGTTTATATACTGTGAAAAACGTATTAAATTATTTACTGAAATTCGAATTAATATACTATGTTATATCATTTTATGTATTGATGCGTCTCTTAGTTTGTGAAAGTTATATCTCTGCAAATCACGTTTGTCCCGTTTAAATTAAAATAAATAAATATTTTAATCTATCTGCGACTATATTATTAGTAACTTATGCGACGATTAAACCACGTACTATTGCCATGTGAGGTAACACCCCATTATCTTAATAGAATAAAACAAAATAAATAATATAAATAATACCATGTATGCAAACCTTAAATTTATTTATAAATATTGCTACTGGTACACCCAACGGTAATAATAACTTTGAATATCGCGCGAATATTTCGCTACACGTTACGTGGCATTACGAAGGATTTATATACCTTTTAATATCTAACCATTCAAAATCCTAGTTAACAGTACAAAGCAAAATGCTCTGCCAAATTACAAAGTTATTTTTACCGATGAAATTAATAAATGCTTTTTTTGGTATAATCATATTATGAAGTAGATCATAATACATTCAGCATTAAAAAATAATTAAAAAAAGCACAATATTGCACATGCTGTAACTTTATTTTACTATTTTGTTTTATATCCTAATTATGCCTAAATGAATTCCAATACAATGCAAGCCTTCAATAAGAAAAGTTACATATAATATCTTTTACTAAAAAAACGTACCGGAATAGATAGTGTAAAACTGGCACAACAAAATTCTTTCAGCAGCAGTTACCGAAATAAAGTGCACTTAAGAACAATATTATTTACTAAAGGATCGGAACTTTATCGATTTCGGTTGAGTGAAATCTTTAAGTATTAATAAACGAACAACATTTTTATTAGATTCGACGTTTCGACGGAAAACAAATAATGCAAACAACTAAATAAAACTAATTTTGTTCATGTAGATAAAGTATATAATAAAGGCAACCGCTGCCTTCGAAAAATGTAACACACTCTAATTTTTCTAAGGTAAATTATTGTAAAAATTATAATTATAGGACTAAATTAAGTATTGTAAAAAGTGTACTATTAACAGGTTGAAAGCGGCATGATATTTGTCACGAATTGACGCAAATTTCTTTGCATTTTGTCTCACTATAAACGCAAAAATTAACGAAACTTTTTATGCTGCCGGTTATTGTATTCTTTAAGGTGATGCTAAAGCCACCGGTCACCGAAAAATACGAGGAACCACTTTTCTCATTTTATTTTCAATTTCGAGTAAATATCTCTATGAATTTAAGTAGTATCTTAAGCAAAGAAATCATTAAATTGATTTAAGGAGGTTGTATGCGTAGATATATTTAAAAAAATTAGAAATCTTGGTATTTACTCATTCCATACAGATGAAAATCGCTACTTTACTCTTTTAAAAGTTCCAATAACATTTTCTACTTTTCTAAAATAGAGAATCAGCAATTTATTCTTTGCAAATGAGTAAACTTCTCAGTTTAATCCTTTCTTGCGTCAATTTTTAATCTTTCAGCTTTAGAGTGTACAAAATACATTCCTTCGAACAATGCTCTTTTAATCCTCCCCCCCACATCACACTCACCCCGCTCTTGGTCTCCTCCCCCGACTTGTTCCCGCTCTCCCCGCTGCTGTTCGCCCCTAGCGCCTCGGGCGTGCTCTCCCTCTGCTTCCTGCGCTTCTCCCGCTCGATCCCGAGCATGCCCTCGGAGTTGCTGTCGGAGTTGCGCCGCTTGCGGCCGCGCTTGTTCAGCTGCTCGTTGCTGTTGAACTTGCGGAGCGTGCCGCTGGGGCACCGCTGGCCCTGGGCCTGGGCCTGGGCCTGGGGCTGCAGCTGCATCGAGCGACGAGTGGCGCGGGGCAACGCCGCCGCGGGCTTATCTGCACCGCTGGCTGGAATGAAAAGAGGTGTAGTGAGATTAGAAGAGATAGAGAGAGGTGTGGCTTGAGTATTTGGAGAATAGTGGAATGCTGGGAAGTGGGAAGTGTGCGGGGGTTTTCGTTTAACAGGTGCGGTGCGGCGGGAGATATGTGTGTGTGTGTGTGTGTGTGTGTGTGTGTGTGTGTGTGTGTATTATGTAAAGATTTGATGGAAGTATTTGTGCGACTGGTTGTTTTGTGAATTAAGAGCTTGGAAAGAGGTGGAGGTGTCGAGTTTTTATTCAAAATTTGATATTTCGATTCATTTTGGAAATAATTGTTAGAATTGGTTTATACGTTAGACCCACTGGACTTGTTATATAGAGTTGATGGCGGGTTTACTAGGAATTGTTGTAATTACCGTATTACTTTGCTAAGAAATTTACACGTGTAAGAAAACGTGTGTTTAATCCGTTAATTTTTTCTTTTTATTGAATATAGTTTAACATATAATAAATTTATACAAAACTATCCTGATTATAATTTTATATTTTCGTAATTATAACTCATTGTGACTGCAGTTCAATATTTATGATCGTTTTACTCTATTTTGCGAACATACGACACATGCGGCACCGTGGCATACGTCAATTTGTATCATATCATAACTTTTTAATATTAAAAAGAAAGAAATTAAACAAAATATTCGGACTACACGGTACAATTGGCTTGAATTCAGGTAGAATTTATCGTACTGTGCGGTAAAAATTGTGATGAACAACAATCACTTTTACCGTGTAGTAATAAAGTTTACTTTTACCGTCTTACATACAACGAATTTCACGAAATTTGTTATCAAAACTCTATCTGTCTATAAAACAATATGTAATTATTATAAATTATTTTAAATATTACTTCAAGAACTTACTGTGTAAAAAGAACAACACGTTAAAAGATTAAATGATTCCGAATTTATTTTTTTTAAATTTTCTTTTTATATGGTGTATTATTATCATATGAGAGTTGGAATACCGATTTCTTACTGATAACATCCTTAGTATTATAGAAAGACCGAAATTATTATATTTTATCGAAAATTAGTTTATAAGTCAGCTTTAGGTTTTAATATTTATTTCGATAAATAGTAATTATTTTCAAATTTAGGTGAATGTTCATTTTAGAAGATATTTTAAGTCACTAATTCCGAAACCGTTGTCCGTTTATAAATTTTTGTAAATTATCCAAATATTTTTTTTAAACAATTGTCAAAGATTCGTAATCAGCAACTAAACCAGAAAACACTTGTATGAAAGTTTTAATAAAAATGTAATCAAAGAAATATACTCATACTTAAAAGATTAAAGGAAGAGTAGGTATACTGAAAATCTTGTGAAAATAGCAAAACAACTTATTCGTATTATTAAAATATACTGAAATTTGTTTCATCAATTTTTTTTTTCTAAGGTAAGTTTTTTAAGAACCATACCTTTTTTCTTGCCAACCAAAGTTCACGAAAATGTTAAGAAATTCTATCCAAATCATACGAAAAACAACAAAAAATTATACTGTACTAAGGTGGTTGGCACACGACTCCCGAGTCAACTGAGTGTGTACAAAAAAAAGTTACGAAAATGTTATTTAATGTATGTAATCCGATAATTTAAAATTGCTATAATACAAAAAATTATGTTTTTTTCGTCGCGTAAATGATATTTTTACGCTCGCATGATTCAGTCTTTCACGCTTTAAGGTTAGAATTTCTTTTCTTTTTAAGTAAATATCTTTTTAATAAGTTCGGCTCCCCATATTTTCCATTGAGTTATTAGAAAATACGGATTTCATACTTCTATACCTTGGTTTTTAGTTTGCTCTGAAGTTTTTGTAAAGAAATATCTTAATATTATTGCTCAGTGCCGCGCCGACTCGCATAAGACGTGTGTAAAATATCCAATTAGTAAATAATTTTTTCTCTCAAATTTAATTGACAACCTGGTTTAAAATTTTTCGAGGGGATACATTTTACATTTAATGTTTATAAATAACCTATATAAGTTTTATTAGATTATGAAATACTTTAATTCGCGTTCGAACCACCTTAATATAAATAAGTATATAAATAAATCAAAAAAATGATTAAGTATCAATTTCCAGTGTACCCACAACCTTTAAAATAATGTTTAAAACGCCTTCCTCACTCTCTCACTCACACTCTAAACCATCGTATTAAAAAGAAAAATATTTTCAAAAACTAAAACGAAAAATTTAAAAACCGCTATAAGCAATATAAAACTCAACACATTTACCTTTCATCTCGATAACCACATATTACAAGCTGACAAACCGCGAAGCCTCCAAGAAACCGCAGAGAAAAACAAAACACTGCCGAATCACCTACATATCGCGCGGTTTGAAAGCCCGTCGCTTTCCCGCCCAGCTCCCCACCCGAGCTGCGGCACAAAAACAGTCTATCTTTAGAAAAACACACATCTTTTAAGGTTATGTACCTCGCTCTCGCCAGCGTGCTCGTCTCTCTTCCCAAATCAAAGCCCCGCCACAAAGAAAAGAGAACAAACCCCCTTAAAACTCGCTACCCTCTGTCTCTCGGCCCTTCCCTCGCTCTCCCAATCACCCAAAAAATCCTCGATCAATAAATCCCCTAACTAGGTCAATGAAACACACGCCAGTGCAGTGCCACTCGCCTCCACCTTCTCAAAAACAAACATACGCACACGCGCATGAATCTTCTGAATCTTCCGATCCAATCCACCTACCAGTGCCATTGCCACCAGCAGCGCTCTCCACCTCCGCGTTCCTCCTGCGCATCTTCGCGCTGTCGATGATCGACGGCGAGACCTGCTGCTGCTGCTGCTGCTGCTCCGCGGGGAACTCCTCGCGCGACTCAAAGTCCAACTTCTTCGACACTGCCGGGGGCGCTGACTCCTCCTCCTCGTCTGCGCGCTGCGACGGCTGCGAGTCGTCGATCGTGATGGACGCGCCGTCGGCGACGTCCTCCTCGTCCTCGACCTTCGACGCCTGTGGTTGGGCTTGTGGCTTCGCGGGGGAGGTGGTGGGCCTGCGGGAACGAGAGATCGAGAGATAATGGAAGGCTCAGAGGTGTCGCAGGTGGGATTTCAGGAGTGGAGTTTTTTAGCCTCGATTCACGAGGATTGGGTTAAGCTTCTCCTTCATGGATGCTTTTACTTTCTTTGTTTGGTTCGTTTATGTAGGTTGGATTGGTAAAAAGTAGGTGTACCGTTTTTTTCTTTACTAGAATAACGCGAATTTGGGGTTTTATTGGAATAAACTGGGGTTGCTGGGATTTAACACCTCGCGATGCCTCGGTACTTTCTTTTGTAAGCGATGTTTGATGTTTGAAAAGTACTTGTAATAATCTATTTATACAATGTTCTTATTTATAGAATTTGAAACACTTGCAGGAAAATGATTATTATTAAACTTAGATATTAATTTACGTAAATCAATATTGCAGATTCACACTTAAAAATTTCATGTTGACTTCCAGTACCACCTTGGGCCCAGTTTCTGATCAGTTATAACATATATTGCTGATTTCTTGTTTCAGTAAACGAAAATTTTATTCATACTTTTTGGATTTTTAATAGAAAAAATATACATTTCTAGATAGTTAAAAATTATTTTTTAAGCCTTAAAACAACTTTTTGTAAAAATAAGTTTCAGGTAACAATTTATGTAAATAAATTATTCGGAATTGGTTGCTGGTTAAGAGCCAAGTCCACTTTGGTACCTCTACAAAAAAAAAGAAGAAACCAACATCTCTTGAAATGAATATTCATACTACCTAGTTGGGTTAATAGTCAGACAGTGAATAGTAAATTTTTCACTAAAATATATTAATTGAGGAACATCTATTAGTAGTACTCATAAATCTGGTTCAGACCGGATTGAATGTCATTATTTCACACCAGAAAGAATAAAACTACTTAACTATTATTAAAAAATTATCCAACCTTATCGAGGCCTAGATTATTAACCACAGAAAACTAGATAGATCTGCATAGTTTTAGATTATTTTTCACCCGAAAACTTGAAATTCCATATAAAAAATATGGAATATCAAACAAATAAGTAAAAATGAAAGTATCTAATTAATATAATTTACTTATCTTTTTTAATATTTCATGAATAGTTACGTATACAGAAGACTTCATTGGCCTTAAATTAAGCTATTTTTACACCTTTTGGTGTAATTGAAAAAGACGCCCAGTTTAATCCTAACCCACGAGTGACGCTAATGAATACGCCCACCCGAATGAAAATCACGAGGTATTCCTAGTGAAAAATTCTTCCTTCACTGTGTCACGGTCGTACACTATCGCCCGTGGTCTTCGACCACCCAACGCCAACATCCGGCCAGAGTCGCGCGTGACAACTGACCGTGACATCCGACTTCTAAGAATATTCACCCCGAAAAAGGCTTGTTCCATTTTACTTTTTATTACAAAATTTCACTCAAAATTTAACTTTTAAGTGTGTTTATTAATTGGGCTATTATTATTGTGTGTACCACGTATTCAGTCGAATAAGCGCATTTTAAATATTTTGCAATGTTCCTGATCATTTTTCATAAAATTAATCTATTACTCTATTTATAAGTGTATAAATTACACAAATTACTATTTAACATGCCACGAATATCAAAATGATATTAAATGACTCTATATCATCTACAAAATGTTCAAAATAGACTTTCTCTCAGTTCCTTTATACAACTATCCAACAATTAGGATGTTGCATAAAAATAAAAAGTTGATTTTTCACATGAAATAGAATAGCAAAAAATAATTAGGTCTTTTTTTTCTTTTATCATAAAACTGACAATTTTGAAAGTTACAGACGTTTAAAGTTTCCAAATTTTCGATATACATAGATATACTCTAATGCTACGTGACGTCATTAAACTATAACATCGTGACGTCATTAAACTATAACATCGTGACGTCACGCAAACTTCAAATAGCTGTAATTACTTCAATTTTCGATAAATTGCAAAAATAAAAAACACGGCCTAATTAAGGTAAAAGCACCAGTACCTGGACAGATAAAAAATCGGGACCTATAGTGGGACACAGACGAAAAATGACTGTTTTCATAAAAAATATAGTCTTAAATCACTATAGTAAGATTTTTTATCTATTGTCTAGGGTATCAACTATTCAAATGAACATGAATTATTCCAAATCTACGGCAAAAATCATATTCAACGTTTTTACTAAAAATGTGTTCTGAACAGGTTCCGAGAGTAACCAATGGCGTTACTGAATCGTGCAGATTTGACTGAATCGCGAGGATTGAGTTTTGCATTCAAAGGAAATATTTTACTCTACCAGTATCAAAATAATGTGTTTATCAATACATGACACGCTCATGAATACGATTAAAGTTGTATTTAGTGAAAACAATAATTATTTTCTGTACAATTAGGTGTCCAAGTTTTGGTCCCATATTTTTGCGAGGGAGCAGTAATGGGACACTCAAAATATACAAATTATAATTAGATTCAGTGATTGAAAACTACTTTAGAGCTTACTAAACAAGATATTAAATAACAATCAATAATGTCAACTCGAATGAATTTCGGAAAAAGTGGATTTTGGAAATCTATAACTTTTGCTTGGTGGGGTGCAATCCTATAACCTCAAAAAGTGGGGTTACAGATCTCTGTTTATCAACTTTTGTGATTTTTAATTTGCCGATTCTTACCGAACTACAAAAGCATGTAAATCGATTAGTATTGTCGAATGAATTGAGAAAATGATCTTTATTTTGTTTGTTTGCAGAATGGTAACGAATAAAGCTACTTAATAACTGTCCCAGTATTGGTGCCAATTGCCTGTCCCAGTACTGGGTCAACTCGAAACATCGTGTCCCACTACTGCAGCCAGGAACTCTTTTATTTAAACAACTATTTATTAGCATAGAAAAGGTTTAAAAGCAATATCTTTTTTTCAATCGATAGGAAATCTCCCGGGCTACACGATAATATTAAAATCGTTTTAATTTTGCTATCAGATTTCAGAATTCAAGTCTTTCTAAACGGGTATCCCAAAAGTGTCCCAGTACTGGTGCTTTTACCTTATTTTAGCATAGACTAAGGTAAAGTACCCAGTATCGGGACAAAGTGAAAATTGGGAGCAGTACTGAGACAGTAGCAGAATACTTCTATTATTATTAAATATAAGATAGGTATCGATGTATTAGCGTTGTTTATGATATTATCTTTGTAGGCATGTCGATAATTTGTTAGTTTAGATCTTAAAATTATTATAAAACAACATACAAATCTTTTGAGGTTATATTTCAGAAGCGTGTATAGGCGAATTTTAGTCCCACTTTACATGCCTCTCAATTTGCATAGCCCAGTAATGGGACACATTTAATAATATATATCCCACTACTACATTCAAACGATGTCCAGTACTGCGTCCAGCTCGATATAGCCCGTCCCACTTCTGTATCCTTGTTTACAGTTTTTCAAACATGTTTTTTAATATAAAAAAGCATTTTAATGTATCTGTATGTGTACAAATTAGTAAAATTGATTGCAAATTAATGCTTAGATTTAAATGTTTGGAACAATTTAGCTTGTTGGTTCTAAAATCGTCGTCAGTTCATGAATCACGTTCAAAACTGTCCCAGTACTGGGTACTTTACCTTATTTGAACATGGAATAAAAAAGAAAGTCACGCAACAACCAGATTCATAAAACTACCCCCATAAAAGAAAGAAGGATATACTCACACCGCGGGCTTCTCGGCGCTCTTCTCGGCGCTCTTCTGCTCGTACGCGAAGGCCTGTGCGATGTTCTTAAAGTGCAGAGTCGTCGCCGACATGGTCGCGCTCTTGGGCGTCTCGTTGTTGTTACAAGCGGTCTTCTCGCTCCTCTTCGCGCCGGCGACACTCGGTACAACGATCCCCGTCGACTTGGCGCTCTTCGCGTCGAACCAGTGCTGCAGCTGCTGCGAGTCCTGGGAGTTGGAGACCGTGAGCTCGTTGTACATCGCCGGGATGTCGTCCCTGCGCTTCTTCAGCATCTCCTTCTGGTGCTCGGTGAGGCGGTTCACGTCGAGCTTGACCTCGCTGCTGATGACGACGAAGTCCTGGGAGTTGGGCTCGAGCTCGAGCGCCTTGTGCTTGTCGACGTTCTCCTTGCCGTTCTGCTTGACGGAGGCCGACATGCCGGCCTTGCGGTTGAGGAAGCTGCCCACCGGGGTGACGTGGGGTGCCTTGGCTTTCCGGGATTTCTCCTTCATCTCGTCGATGTCGAAGTTGCTTTTTACCGAGGTTTGCTCCAGCTCGTGCATGAGTTCCTCGAGTACCTGTGGAATGGGGTGGAGAATTTTCATTGGATGATAGTTGGGGAGAAAGTTAGTGGGCCAAGTTTGTGCAAACTTTGATGTTTTGATTTTAGATTTCTTTGCTTATGAGGATGCTGTATAAATTAATTTTGTAAGATTTTCTAACTAATTTTTTTATTAAAATTAATATTTACGATGTTCTTTTTGTATGGGGCTGAATGTAGGTAGTGGTTTCAAATATGTTATCTTGAAAAGATTTTTGTTTATTCTGTGTGTAATATTTCTTGTAATGACTCATAGTTGTTTCCAATTTCCTTTAAGTTTGATCAGCACGTAATTTTATATTAACATGCTGAATTAATATATTTAATAAAAAATAATTCTATAAAATTAACACTTTTTAAACAAAAGTGATAATTAAAAGTATCCTTTTCAATAAGATCATCAACATATTTCTAGTACAGAAATATTTATTATTACAGAGTCTATTAGAAAAAATAGACACACTTTAATACAGAAAATCAGCTTTTCAAATACCTTTTTTTGTCAAAATGATATTTGGTTTAGCTAAATTAAGTTATTTTATTTAATAATTTTGCCTTGATAAGGGTATAAAGTTCTCCTAAAAAAAAGCACAGTACACAATTTTAAACTAAATTAGGAATGAGTCAATTACAATATGAGTTATTTGAAGCCTTTACTGTTGCACAAAATCAAAAGACTACTCACAATTGAATAAATCTGATCTGATGTCTAAATTATAGTATATATATAATTCAAGATATATACATATTTAATAGAGAAACATTGATTTGCTACTACTGAGTGTACTAAAACCAAAGAAAACACACTGTAAAACAAAATAACCTTTACAAATATCATTTTATTTGTATCAAAATAAAGTTTAGAATTATCTAATATCTGTAAAATTAAGTTATTTCACTTGGTAATTTAACATGTTAAGAGCGGCTAATGTATAAGCCGATTTTTTCAGTTTTCGGTATTTTAACAAAATAAATAAATTGAAAAAAAAAATTTTCATGGTTATAGTTTTTCTAAAAGAATAACCAATAAGAAAATCACTTGCTAAAATTTTGTGAGAAAATTTATGTTGCTTGCTAACAAAACGCAACAAAATTTTCGTTATTTCACGACCCATATATGAGTTGCGCCATGTTAAAATCTCTTAACGTGTTAAAATTATGCCTTGAAAAGAATAAAATGAATATTTATAAGACTAAATGTCAGAGTTTTAGGGATAGGTCAACATTACAATTAAGTACATCTAATCTGGCCATTCTACTCCAAATCATAAACAAGTAATCGAGCAAAGAAATTATCATTTTTCTCAAGAATCACCCAAAAATAAACCACCAAAGCATCATCATACCTTTTTCGATTTCTCATCCACACTATCCTTCAGATCCAGTATCGAGAATGCCGTAGACGATATATCCATGTTCAAATGCAACATCGCTAGCACAATAGTATTCCTGTAACAATTCAACAGCTCGAAATCCAAGCTCTTCTGCAGCTTCTTGAACAAGCTGACAATGGTGTTCCAGGTGGTGGCGATCTCCTTGTCCAAGTTGTTGTCATCTGCCTTTTCCAGCATGAACTTCACCGCAGGCTCGATGACTTTCAGGAAGTAGGCGGTCTTCTCATCGCTGCTGCTGAAGAGACGTAAAAGGAAGGAAGATATGGCTTTTAAGATTCGATCGGTGGCAAAACTCTTGCTGCGGAGACACTGGAAGGTCAGGTCCTTAATCAGCTGGACTATCGCTGGTACTTCTTTATCTGCAAGTGGAAGATATTGATTTTTAGAGGGATTTGTAGTGGGGAGGGGAGAGGACTACGGTGATTTTTGTTTATTGAAAGAGTGATATTTTTTTTTAATGCAATTGTTTGTAAATTTGAGAATATTATATATAATACAAGCTAGTGAATATAGAAAATAGGCTAGATGCACGTCGACTTCAGTACCCCCTGGTAGCAGAAAAATGACTCATATGAGTGAAAAGTAAACAATCCGCTTTAATTCAAATATTCTAATTTTAATCTGAAAAACACTGAAAACTCAGAGAAATTGTTTTATAAGAAGCCAAAAATTATTAATTTATCCGTTTTACGTATAAAACTGCAGATATCTGTTTATTTTTTCACCCAGATGATTGGTCTTTCCAATACCGAGAGTCTATATAGAAAACTTTAAGCTTATTAAGTGAAACAATACATTTAATGCAAAATTAATTACTATATACTGTACAAATTTGACATATTTTGGGTTAAAAAACTATCAAAATTTATTGAACGGGTTTAGTCATGCAGCAATACATGAAATACTATTTAAAAACGTACGTTTTTGTTTAATAAAAAATTACTTTTGTACAATATTTGAAAAAAATAAATGAAAAAATTTATCATTTACAAATAAGATAAAATTTTAAATTAATTAGGCTGAAATATTAGATTTTATAAAAATCACTGGAGTCCAATTTAAATTTTCAAGACATTTTTAATGAAAATTGCTTACCGCTAGATAAATTGTCATAATGTATCGTAGACACTAATCCATCAATGCAGACCGTCGCCAAATCGCAACATCTTTTATCTTTCTTCAGAGCTGACATGATCATACTTGATGTTTTATTTAGGATTTCATTGCATTTCACAGCTACAATCAACTCAGCTTGAAAATCAAATTGTTTGTACAAATCTATCCACGTTTCAGCAATGTTTTTTAACTAAAAAAAGTAAAATTAATTATAAATGAATTATATATTAATTATAAATAAACTGACATATTAATGTTAAATAAAGTATGCAGAAATTAAAATATATAACAATAAAATTTCTTACTTCTGCGTGATCTTCTGTAAATATGTGCGTGAATGGGAAAGCAATAATACTTTCAATCGTATTGAAATTAGGTTCTATGGTTGTACCCTCATTTATAGTCTGTGAATCCTCTATATATTTTTTGGCAATCCTACCAAGAATACACCACAGTTCGCAAACTGCAGGTCTGTAAATTATTTTAATTTTGTTTTTAATACATTTTCATATCAAGTTAAGAAAGAAGATATATTTCTGCATCAAACAGGTACTTACGTATTGGAGTTAACTTTACTAGCATCTTCTAAAACTTTTAGTATTGTTTGCATCAGTTCCATCGTTTGTGGATAATAAACGTCTGCATTCTTTGGCTTGATCAAATGACAAAGCAATGATTCAATAGACCGATAGTGATCACTTAAAAAGAAAAAAGGTTATTTAAATTATATATCCTGAATAAAAATAATAGATTTACAATGATTATTAACTTTTGTGTTCATACCTAGTAAACCATGAAAAATTATTAACTTGTAAAAACGCTTGTACGAGATCCATCAATGTGTGTTCAGTAAATTGCATACTTTTTGCAATATTATCAAAATTCTTCAATACTTTATTGAGCAAAAAATCTTTGATCATTGGTATTTTGTAAAAACGATTTTTAATCAACTCACTAACAACACTTGCTACTTCTTTATACATTGGTACCTACAAAAGTAAAATATCCATATTATACAACATTCAACAACAAAAATATTGTCCACTAATAACAGCCTAAATTAAACCACTTACTTTCATCTTATCATACTCCTCAATACGCTTGATCAGATTATCCCACAGTACGCTATAAATTTCTGTCTTGTTCCTAATATCCGTATCAGGAAGTAGTCCCAAACAGAGCAAAATCTCACCAAAACAATGAATAACAATCTTGTAAATACTCTCGAAGACCAAACTGCTCACTGGGTTAGGTAGTTCATCTTGCACATTGGAAGACAATATTTTTGACTGATCCTCCTTGTTCACTATCAGCTGCACAAAAGCATCTACGGCGAAGACCTGCGTCTTGGGAAACTTCTTTCCCAGCGAAACATTGTTGTCAGTCTTCTGAACGAAGAGGGGCTTGTCGCTGAAGGGGCCGAAGCACATGTTCAGGAAGGGAACCAGGACGGCGTCTATGTTCTCGCCGATGCTGGGGTAGACCTTGTAGATGAGGTGCCACCAGACCTCCAGCTTGGTGAGTACCATCAGTTCCGTTTTGCTGTTCTTGGCGTTCAGAGGGACGCAGAGAAGTTTTATGCGACGAGTAGTTGCCAGTTCACGCTGGTCCAGGGCAAAGTTGTCTATCAGCAATTTCCAAGACAGGAAGGCTTGTCTGAAAAAATATAGATTAAATTGTTTTTAAAAATGGATGATATATAAATGAACCGAATATTAGTTTAGAAGGGAGAGGATGTATACAAAACGGAATAGAGCATTAAAATATAGAAAAAAAAAGATATTACAGCTTAATTTAGTTGGAAGGTTTAGGTAGAATTAGGTATAACTTTAAATATATTTTACATATGCACTGTATATTTACTTTCTATTTGGATCAGCTGATTTGAAAGCAAGTTCCTCGACTTTCAAAAGGCTGTTTACTAATCCGGAACCTCGATGAAGATCGGTACCGATCAACGTTATGCTGGTTTCCCACTGCGTAGCCCAGTCTTGATCGCTGACGTTCACCAACAGTGTCATACGTTTACAGTAGACGCTCTGCAGGGTGGCCTTGTACTTATCCCAGATTTCCTTCTGTATCGACCTGACGCGTAACCCCAATTCGTTTTTGACTGATTCTTGCACAGCGAGCAGAGCTTGGCTTCTCTGTCTGCGATGACCCATGTAAGCCAGGAGTATAACCTTGTCCATTATCAACGTGTCGAATTGTCTGACGTTCAATCCAAACGTAGCCAAACTACACAGCCTGCATAACAACTGCAAAGCTCTATCCACCACTTTCTCCTCGAAATCTTCGTTCTCCGTTAAAGCTTTGCTCTCCATGGTTTTCAACAATGCTGCATTATCTGCATTTTCAGGTAAAAGCCAAAGCATTGTTTTTGGCTGAATGGATTGCAGACAGTTACTTAGGAATTCTAATATCGACAGTTTACTGGCAACCGTTGCCACTGTCTCGTCTTTTAAGATGCTTAAAGATACAAGTATCTTAAGTCTGAAATTTTATAAATAATAAGCATTAAAAGTGTGTACTTTAAATGTACTTTTATAAACAAAATGTCAGTGAAAATAAATTGAATTGAAATTTTAGATAAATATGCATATTATGCCAAGTTGATTTTGTCATACGGACAACAATTATATGATCAATCACACACTTGTTATCCTTTTGGCAAAATGGACTTAACAGGTTTTGGAACTCAATGCCTCAATTAAATATAAGTCAATTTCTTTTCTGACATTTCTTAGAATCATAAGAAAAATATGTCAAACCTTTTTTTCCGATTAATTTGTAAAATTGACTGAAAGAAGTCAAAATTTCTATTTCTCGTTTCAGGCAAGACAATGTCAAGAGTTCGACATGCCTCAATGTGTAGTTTATCATCATCTATGACACTTGCATTGATGACTGAATTGCAGAGTTCACAAAATTCTTCATCTTTCAATGCTTTTATACCTTTTGGGTCTTCCAAATGTATCCTATAAATTTAAAATTAATCTAAATTAATAAAAAACATTTGCAATTAGTTAATATATTTATTTTGAAAATTATTATTGTTACATTGATTAAATAATATTTATTGCCTAATCTCTTTATGTAACTTGTAATATAATTCAAAGAAAGAAAATCAATACTCAGACAGATTACACAACTATAAGCTGAAAGAAATTGTCAGAATAAATTTTACATTACTGTATATAAATTGATAGACATTTTTTTTTAAATTTCTGTTACAAGAGATGATAATAAAATCTACAACTACACACATTTTTTCATACACAAACATCAATAATTAAAATGTAAAAAATGATTGAATCAAGATAAACAAAATGTACCTAATAACTTTTTATGAATCAAATACCCCTTAAATTAATCTAATACAAAATTAAGAGCTATTTTAACTGTTATTAACACTGAATTGAAAGTACATTTCATTAGAAGCAATTGAAACTATTAAAGAACGGAAATATTGTGCATTTATATAGCTGAATATAGAATTACTTATTTAACAGGTTCAGTGCGGCATGAGCCATATATGTGTCACGATTTTTTTTCCTTGTGTGCTATGTGACACATATATGGCTCATGAAGTTTATTTTTCAAAATACTAGCATGGAATGAAACATGTATAAAATTCTTTTGACTGATAAATTAAATACTAGTATACATTCTATATGATCCAAAAAACAAAAATATTTTATAAAAACTAAGGCATGCCAAATAAAAATATATTTACAATAACAATTAAATAAAATTGTTCAGAATTCAATTATTAGCTTTAGCACAGTAAGCTACCAAACTCTTATACATTGTCAGCACTGACTGAACACTATATTTTAAAAAGTAATTACAATTAGCATTTGAAAAAAAAAATATTTTTATCATTAGCCACTTCTTTGAAGTAAAAATCATTACAGTAGCATCAATCTTACATTTCCAATCAATGTGTAATTCTGATTTTAAATTATTTGTACATAATCAGCTTTGTATTATTTACACAAATTATATACTTGCTCCAAATGCAACTACAAGTTTTAAACTGATAAAGACTGTTTACCAATAATAATCTATACATATTAAACAACTACATACATTACATCTCATAAAAAAGGGACAGTGAGCACTGCATGACATTATGCACTGAAATGCAATTAAGTAGGAGGTATACCGTAAATCATCTTGACAACAACTACAAACTACAGCTTTCTATTTCTTGCACAACATAACAACCTACACAATGAAAAAAAATCCTACTTCCCAGTGTAGAGTGAGAAAAAAGCATTTTGACGATGATCTAAAATGAAGCATTGTTATAAATTATGCAACTATACAAAATTTTGTATTCAAAATATAATAATGACAATAAAAATTTTAAAAATGATCGAATCATACTGTAACAAAGTGCAGTAACTTTTTTATGATTCAAATAGCATTTTAATTAATCAAATATAAAATCAAAGTTAGTTGTAATCACTGATTCATCATTAGAGATTCATTTGAATAATTTAGTCTAAAACAATCTTTATGTAAATGAAAATGAATAAATATTTTGCATTTTTAGGTAATATTGTGTTTTACTATTTAAACCATACAATTACAATAAGTCTATGAATAAGAATATATTATATTAACAGGTTCATGCTGGCATGAGTCAGAAATGACTCATGAATTGTCGCAAATTTCATTACTTTTTGTGTCATTATAAAAGTTAAAAATTAATAAAACTATTTATGTAACTGATTTTGTTATTCTTTGCAATCGTAAAATGGTGTAGAAAATTCGAGTTGTTATTAAATGTTCAAAATTTAAACTAATCTTGAAAAAGAGTGCAAAAATTGGCTTATATATTACCTGGTGGAAACCTGTTAATCATTACTTTGTTTCTTTAAAATAAAAGTACTATTATTATCAACATCATTCTTACACGATGAGTTACTACATGATTGTTTATTATTGTATAGTATTGTTATACGAATTATATACTTGTTCCAAAATGCAAATACTATGTGACACAGATAAAGACTCTTTATCAATAATAATCTATATAAGCCAACTACATATAACATCCTACAGAAGAAGGAACAAGTCATCTAGAATTCTCATTCAACGACTACAGAAAACTCTAGATGACATTACATACTGAATTGCAATTATACCATAAATCAAAAACTCTCTCGACAATAACAAAAATTTATTATTTTCCCATTCTCAGTATATGCCTACACAGATAGCCTATATAATAAAAGAAATATGTAACATGAGATTCATTTGAATAATTCATTTTAAATAAATAAAAACTCATCTTTATAAAAATGAAATATTTTGCACATAATACCTGTATAATTTTATTATTTAAATTTATTTAAGCTATATGTATATTAATAACTCATTGCAGTCTTTTTAGAATAAAAATACAACTGTGTGCATTATCATTATTATGCAATTATTATGCAAACGATATTCTTACTCCAAAATTTAAGTATACAATCATAACAGTTTAAGATTGTTTACTAACAATAATCTATAAATAAAAAGTAATTAAATCTCCAATTACACACTGAAATGCAATAAGTGGTATACCATAAAATCAAAAGATCTCAGCAACAACAAAGAAACTAATATTGCTTTCTTCTTGCATAATAATGCAATCACCTACATAATATAAGATAAATCTCTACTAACATTCATGTTCATTCTAATAATGTTTTTAAGAAAGCAACAATCTTTATAAGAAATGAGATATTCTGTATTTATACTCTTAAAACTTATAGTACCTACTCTATATTCAAATCAATTGAAGCTGTATCTTATTAAGGAATAAGAACACTATGCTTCTCTGTAGCATCTTCTTATATTTTCAGTTACCGAGATAAAGAACATTTACCACCAATAATCTATATAAATTAACTAAATATATTATGTAAAAAAAGAAGACAGACTGCGGAATATCAAAAATTCTCAAAGGTCTGCAGGAAACTCCCTACATTATGCACAGAAACGCAATCAAGTAGTTGGCATACCATAAATCCAAAGCTCTCAGCGCCAACAAATAAAATGCATAGTTACCTTTTACTCGCATAAACATACAATCACCATTATAGAAATGGTGTTAAATGTCTTAAACAACCACAAAGAAGCAACACTCTTCATAAAAAATGAAATACTTTGCATTCATATCCTGAATACTTATAGTGCTATTAATTGAAGCTACATCTTAGGAATAAAAATACTACGATTGTTCATCCCTTTACACAATAAAAAGCACAAATGCAAGTACGTATACAACGTGTAAACAGGCTTTATCCTGTTTACCAACAATAGCCTCTCCGTCCAGTCCAAATCATACGAATACACATCTCATTCTAGAACAAAGCAAAAAAGAGCAAAGGCATCGGCAGCATCAAGCATCCAAGCATCCCGAATCCTCAATTGACTTCGCACAGAGGGGAAACTCCCCACCGACATTACGCACCCAAACGCAATTTACAAACGTCAAAAAGCTCCCCTGTAACCCACCAAAACCAGAAATAAAAAGCCTCGTACACACAGCAGAAAATAAAATCCACATCTCCCAAGCATACATTCCCAATCGCTACGGACTCCAGATCATCGAAGCACACGCAAGTATCCGAGCGCGCAACAGCTTGGCAAAAAAAGAGGAGCAAGTACGTACGGTGTACGTACACCGCAAAAGAATACAAGCTCCCCAGGCAGCAGCGGATCAGCAGGGGAACAAAGGGTCAATACACACTCGCACAATGTTATACCTTCTCAGGGATGTTAAGGCGAGGCTCTTGCCGTCCGGCGTCGCCGTCGTCTCCCTCAGCGTCCTCATCGTCCTCTGGAGCTGGCTGTCCGCACCGCTGCTGGTGCTCGACGCCATCGCCCGTGTGTCTGTATGTATGTGTGTACACTGGCGCACTGCTCGACGGCCGCGGGGCGCGGGCCGACGCTCTGCTCCAAAACTGACGACAGGAAGGAGAGACGAGAGAGAGTCTTCAGATGTGCACGCGAACGCGCGGGAAATTCCTCACCGCCGATGGGCACCGCTGGCCGTGTACCGTCTAATATAAACACCAGCAGTACCAGCACACCTGCGCTGATCGTACACTGTATCACACATATACACGCTCGCGCGCTATTCTCTTCTCTTCTGGCCCGCCGTTTTCCTGCTGGCGCTCGCTTTTTCGCTCGCAGCAGCTCTCTCCGAGGCTCCGCAGAGGTTCGTCCCGTTCGTCGATCTTCGAGAGAGAGGGGAGTGGTATATGTAACGCGCGGGAACGTGCAGATGGTGTGTGTTTCCGCGAATTTCTCGCGCGCCGAGAGCAGCTAGTAGCTATAGCTACAAGCGCGGCCGAGTGCGAATGGCGGCTTTTTAACGGGAATTAATTAAGCTTCTTTTAAGGGAGTTTTGAGCTTGCCGCGTGTGGTTTCTTGGAGGATGTGGGGAATGTTGTCTTTTTCGTTTGTTGTTGTTGTTGTTGTTGTTGTTGTTGTTGTTGTTGGAGGTTTCGGAGAGAAAGAGGAGCGGAGCGCGGGGACGCGAAGGGAGCTGCGTGATTGGTTGGTTGGTTTCTTTTGGGGGGGGAGAGGTCACGCGAGGTGTGCACCGGGCCCCGAAGGCCCGAATTATATAGTGTATTTGTATTTGAAAAAAACGCGCGCTTGACTTTGATTCGTGCGGCGATTGAGTGGCCGCTCACTAAAATGTACTTTTTTCATAGCAAAACGTAGTAGCTACTTAATGTATTTATTAATTAGAGAATGGTTTTTTTATTTTATGTACATTTTTGATATTTTTAGATTCTTCATAGCGTCGGACCTACTCAGGAGTTCATAGTTTGCGTGTAAAGCAAAAGCAATTTATTAAATTACGCGCTGAAAGCTGCATTTTTCTCAGCTTTTATCAATTCTTTCTTCACACGTTTCTCCATAACAAAGTATTTGCCAGCAAATTTGTTACCAAAAGTATATTGTTTTTCCGTAGATAGCTATATTAAAGAGAAGCGTGCAAAATTTTAAAATTCTACGAAAAATTGTGAAAAAAATCTGCAAGGAATCTTGCAAAAACTCTTGCAGACATTTCTACAGATTTTTTCCGCAAGGAATTAGAAATGCGTCCTGGAATATTTTTATTTTATTGTGTTTTATTTGAGATTTTTCTGCTTTTTACTCTCTCCAATTCATGTAACCTAATGACTACTATAAAACGTATGCCCGATATGTACCGCCATTATCAATCAATACATTTATCTCCTAAACTATATATACCTAGTTACAAGCTCGTTTTCAGTTTACGTAATTGAACTTCTGTGAAAGAATTTGTAAACTGTTCTTACTACTCTTATATGTTGTTGCTATTTAGAGTGCAAGTTAGAGTGAAACTTTCTTTATTATTTTTTACATTATGTTATGCAAGTATTTTTTATATTATTAAATGACTAAGACGGAAGGTGAATATAACGACGATTCATACGAACACTAACGCATTTCGATTTTCCAAAAAAGGACACTACCTATTTCATTTTATGTTTAGAGAAAATACTATATCTGGAATTTTCAAAATTCTGGCCATTTGTTGACTTTATCGACATTATGTTCTATTTGTGTACTTTGTTCGAAAATTTTTCTGTTATTTTCATCAGTTTTTCGCCTCATGAAAACTAGACGATTTATCAAAAATCTGAAAGTGTTAGTCTTCGTATGGGGCGTCGAATTCTATACTTTACTTTAAAAAAAAAAAATAACCAATTTGTTAAAAGAAAAAAAAATGAGATATACAAACTAATAACGGAGTAGGCAAAAATTTACAAACTTCATCGATTCAACTGAAGTTGTTACAAAATTATTTAGCTCGTTTAATATCAGCATGTGAATGAGGGGTAGAACAAAATTAATTTTTGAAAATTTCGGGACATATTCTGAGCTTTTCCCGAGAAGATCAACGTCACAAGCGATTACAGAAATTTTCAAGAATCAATTTTGTGTTACCTTTTTCATATAAAGGAGCTGAACAATTTTGCAACCATCTCAATTGAATCAACAATCTAATTAGTTGTCTGAATATTTTTATATCATATTCAGATACATATAACAATGTTTTATTTGTAAACTTTATAAATTTTCGCAATATAAAAAGTCATAGAACATATACCTATAGCGTCATAAATGTTTGAGATCACTTGTGACGTCAAAAAAAATATAAAGGTATAACATTTATAATTTTTCTTTTTTTTTAAATAAGAATTAAGACATTTTAAAATTGGCTTTATGAGTAAAGCTAATATTTATAGAAAAAGAAAATTCAATACAAAGAAACAAAGTTTCAATAAATCATTATCATTTGATGATTGGATAAGAGATGAGTTTTAAAAAATGCTTGAAATAATAGATTGGAAAAGTAGGAAAGGATCGACACAAAAAAATAATATTTTTTTTTTTCAAAAGGGATACTTTATTTATCAATAAAAAAAACACACGTCATTCACAACAATGTAAATTCACAGTTATTAAAAAGGCACTAGTACTTCGCTTAGCCATGGTAACGAAGGGTTACTCGCACTGACGAGAGATACAAAAAGTTTTATTAAATTAATTGCTAAAATTAGACTTTGGTTCATAATAATTTAGCAGAGCGATGTTCGAGTTAAAATTCGCCTCTCCTCTAGCCCCTATCTCACTTTAAAATTACACAAGTCATTCGTAGATAAAAATCATTAATAACATGCTTCGTAATATCATACACTTATTTACACGTAAATAGTCAATAGTCAATAAGAAAAAAAGCAGAATCTAGTCGAATCCATTGACTACACTTTTTCAGCTAATGTGCTGTGACGGTCGCACCTTCAATCCGATTTGAAATTGTCGGCGCTCGATTCAGGTACTCTCAGGTGCAGACTCTGTTGAATGTCGGTGAAGCGACGATAGTAGGGATCGTGCGAGAACGCGCTAGTGCCACTGAAAACAAATTCTTTTATCAAAAATTAAGGAATAAGCACAGGGATAGGCACAAAACAAAAGAAAAAATGTTTCTACCTTAAGTGAAAATGATGTTTGAATTCTGCAGAATTTGTTATAAGTATAAATTCTGACTTTTATTTCAATTTGACAATTTATTCTATTTATAAATTCTAGCAATTTCGAGTAAATATTAGTAATTTTGCACAAAATAATTCGTCCTTAGAAATTTTGTCAGAATTTTGAGAATTTTTGTCAGTAGTTACCAGAAGTTTTTAGAAGTAGGCCCTATGCCCAGATAAAAGAATTAAGGACGAATGTAAGGAACAAAGCTAGAGACCAATCACAGAGGATCTTTAAATAGAATGTTCGTTTATGATTGGTCACAATTACTGTTTAATTTATTTATGAATTTTTATTCGATTTTTCATTGAATACGAAATTTTTTTGCCAAATTCATGTTTAAATTCGACAAAATTATTTTAGGCACATACAAGTATAGAACGTAATCAAATAAGTAAATTTTGTCGATTTACAAATAAATCACGAAGACATTTTGTCAATTCAAAGAGGAAGCGAGTGAAAATTCCGTTAGTTTCAAAATGAATCTAGAAAAAAGTTTACCGTTTCATCTCGATTATTCATTTTCAAATGAATAGAGCTTTTTTTATAGTTATACCATTTTTGGCGCATATCGAGTAAAAGGAACATATCATATTTTCGCAATATAAACATCTCACATTAAAATTCAAAAAATTTTAGTAGTAAGTGCACAAATCTTGATCACAATTATTAGTTATCATATTGAAACAAAAATCATAATTCATACTTTCACGAAATCCCTCCAGAATAGGAAAGAATACCGATTGTCAGAATATTTACATAAACTGTGGTATTAATTATGGACTATATTTTGTCTAACAAGTATATTTTGTAAGAGCGACTTATGCCAGTGATTTATCGAATTTTAATAAAATGACTTTACGACGCCAAATGTACTTACAGTTGTGCTATATAAATAAAACTACGCGACTCTTAACAAACATTCATGCAATATCCCTCAAATCTCCTTCTCTTCCACCTCCAAGCACCATTATTCACCAGGCAACCACCCCACTCCCCCCTCCCACTCACTTGGTCGTAGCTCTCTCCTTAACCGGTGGCGAGTGTCCAGTGCCCCCTCCCCTATTCCTCGGCGCCGTCGCCGTCGTCGTCGTAGCTTGAATCGCCTGTCTCTCCATGCTCCCCAGGACGACGTTGGCCCCGACTCGCCTCCCCGTCCTCCATCTCAGTATCAGCCACTTCATGCGCTGCAGACTGATGACCAGCAGGACGGCGCTGCGAAAGCGTACCCGGGCGCTCCGCCTGTGGGCGCCGCGACACGCGTACGCGCGCTGGGCCTGGGTGAGCTGGGCCAGGAAGGCGAAGGTGTTCTCCTCCAGCCGCTGGTAGCCCGCGATTATGCAGACCAGGTAGTGCTTCTGGTAGATCAGGGCCTTGCGACGGCTCTCCGAGCGCAGGTACTTGCCGTAGAAGTGCTGGAGCTGTGGAGTCAAGAGAGAAAGATAGATAGATATACTATTTATTCATCAATGACGAAATTCTTACAATTCCATGTACATATATAGTTAAAATAATTAAAATATCAGTCAGTTTATACCGTTACGGACCCAGTTCCTGATCATTTTCTTACATAAAATATTACTTTGAACTTGTTGCTGCAAAAACTTTTTTGAAGATTGCAGATATAACTATCTACTATTTAGATGTTCCTGTTCAAAGTCTAAAAAGTTTCATTGTAATTGACTTTTATGGAAATCAGAGTTGATCAGGAATTGCTCTTAGTTGATCAGGAACTGGATCGGTGACGGTACATTCGTTATCTTACATTTAACATTCATTATTGTGTTTCTTATATAAAAAATAACATTATTCGCTGTAACAGTTCTTCAATTTATAAAATCTAAATATAATGATCTAGTCATAGTCAAATGGTACATCACTGCATACACGTCGTCAATACATAATAAAATAAATATAATAAAGATAACAAAGTACAATAAATATAAAAAGAATACATACACACACTCCTCTACATTTGCACGTAAATCTATCACGTCAAAAAATAAAAAAATACTCATTCATCTGACATTCTTGAAATTCACGCTAATACATTCATACTTAACACTTAACACTTAAAATAAATTAAATAAATAAATAAATTAAGTAAATAAATAAATTAAATAAATTAAATAAATTAAATAAATTAAATAAATTAAATAAATTAAATAAATAAATAAATTAAGTAAATAAATAAATTAAATAAATTAAATAAATTAAATAAATTAAATAAATAAATAAATTAAGTAAATAAATAAATTAAATAAATTAAATAAATTAAATAAATTAAATAAATAAATTAGATAAATAAATAAATTAAATAAATTAAATAAATTAAATAAATTAAATAAATTAAATAAATTAAATAAATTAAATAAATAAATAAATAAATTAAATAAATAAATTAAATAAATAATTTAAATAAATAATTAATTTAAATAAATACATAAAATAGATTAGGACTACACAGAAATGAACGAAAACAATTTATTTATTATTATCCGAAAGGTTCACTTCTGTGTATTCTCGTCACCGTGTAATTGTTTAAAAGATAGAGAGAGTTGGTTAGTTTGGAGTTTTAATTGAGTTTCTGGTTCTTTGTAGAGCTGATGGGATTTTGAGGATCTTTGGTGGGTGTGATGAGGCGTTGTGAGAAGTGTATTTCGTGTGATGTGGTTGTGTAGAGAGTACCGGATTTTGAAAGAGAAGAAAAAAATGCAATGAAAATGTAATCTAGATTGCTTTGTTGAATGAAAATCGTCTTTGATCGAAGTTGAAAGTTGATTTTAACAACAAAAAGTGTCATCGTTTTGCTTGAAGGATTGACAATTGTTTTAGAATCGTACTAAAAATGAAATTTGAATTTTTAGAATGTTTCGAAAATCAAATGGTTCATGATCGATTTTTAGGAAATTCGACTAAAAAACTATTCGACTTTTCAAAAATCAAGCATTGCCAGCACTAATAAAATATAGAAGGCAAATAAAATATTTGGTCTGAATTATGGTATAGTAGAACATCATTTATCATATGAAAGAAAAACACGAAACATCTCTTTAATGAGTTTTTGAAGCAACGTAAAAATACTTACTCTTTCCTCTGAATCGTTTCTATTGACGTTGGTCGAGTAACCCTTGCTCTTTTGCGAGAGCTGAGTTTCCAAAAATCGTATTTGATCCAGATACCTCTCGTTTTCTTCCCTTACACGCGCTATCTTCTCGTACAAATGCACTTTATCTTGTGACAATCTTTCAATGGTCGAGTTGAGGTCCTACAACAAATTGCACAAGCATCGTTAAAAATATACATTGAAGCTTCTTTCACTCATTCTGCGTTTTTTATTACAGTAGTAAGAAGGGCCGATAATTTAACACACAAGAAAACAATCTTTTTAAATTATCGCAACGTTTTTTTGAATTGAATCAATACTTTCTAACGTAATGTATCTCAAATTAAAACTTGCTTTTTCTACTTTCATTTTATTATTAAAACATTATTTTGAGCTATGACTATAACCCAATAACCCAATATCTTTTATAAAAATGTACATTTTTATCAAACTTTATAAAAATCGAACTGTATCTACTAATGTATCCGTAGCATAGGCTCATTCGAATACATTTCGGGGGGTTTCGCTTAATCACATCGTCGAAGCATTGCAACAATTTTTCAAAACAGTCTATCGCCACTCAACGCTCCTCCTCTTCATTTCTTAAATCACGATACTATTTTTCTTGGCACGCTCTACCTTCACTCTCTGCAGCACCTTGCTCGGCGAATTATTCTTAGTCGGACTGAGTCTCTCCCTCTTCAGCTCCTCGGCGAGTTCGATCTCGCGTCTGAGGTACAGCTGCAGCTCGGCCTGCTGCTCGGCGACGATGTCCCGGAGCTTCTTGTCCTCGCCCTTGGCGGCGCTCAGCTGCTCGGTGAGCTCGGTCTCCTTGTCGGTGAGGGACTCGATGCAGCGCGACAGCTGGGCCTCGCGCTCGGCCGACTCGGCCAGTTGTTCCTTGAGTGTTTTCATGTCGGCCTCGAAGTCGTTCTGAGGAATTCAGGACAAATGGAATTGGTGAATTAGTTGATTGGTTGATTGATTAGTGTGTTGGAAGTGTTATGGGGGGGGGGGGGGGGGTTGAAATATTTAAGTATTTGCTTGGCAGCTGAAAATGTAGGGTTTGTGAATTCTTTTTAAATGATTAAAAGAATTACTAATCTGATTAAAGCACCATATTATATTTAATATAATTTTTTTAAATTTAATTAATGTTTAGCAAAACTTTGAAATTATTTTTTTTTTTAATTTGTGGCCAGCATAACTTAAACGAATTTTATTCAATTTTATTGATTGTAGCTTCTTAACACTGAGTATATTTCCTATAGAATCACGTAGAGATTTTACGATTTGTTAAATAATTTCTTTTCGTTACACATAAGTTTTACATAATTTTTTTCCGAAAAATGACACTTTGTTTTCGAATGATGACTATTTCTATGAAAAACAATATTTTAAGAATCCCTACGATTTTATGGACTCGTGTAGAACACAATAATTTATGTTTTTTTAATTTCACAGTGCAGCCATTATTAAAAATTGCAATATTCCTTAATTAAGAGTTGCTCAAATCAATACCTATAAACAAATTCTCAATAATTCTTTTCTTTACTTTCCCAATACAAATTTCCACAGTAAGACAATGTTTTCCGACCACTACCGTGGTATTACTCTCAAATATATAGAAAATGGCAGTGGTGACCTGGTTTCCCGTAATTCGGTTTATATATTTAATTATAGCTCATTATTCATGTCTCGGTAAGTAAGATTTGAGGCGGGAATTTGAATTTTCGTTTGACTTTGACACGCTCTTAAAAGAATTATAAAAGAGAAAAATGTATGAGTGAAGTGGATTATTAATATCTGAAATGCAGAGAAAAAGGAAAAAATAATGAAACTATTTTCAGATGTAATAACAGGAGAGTTATGATGGAGTACCAAAAGTGATATTATGAAATGCAAAAATCAAAATATAAACTAGTGAATAAGAACACGCAAATGTAAGAATAGCCTGAAAATTTGGAAAAAAATACTTCAAAAGAATAATAAATGTAATCGCTTGGTTTACACGAGAAAATAAAGCAAATTAGAAGATTTATTGAAAGAAAGAAGCCTAAGATTAAAACTTAAAAGCGTTTCTATAAAAGCTTTCTATTTCATAAATAAGACAAGGACATCTCGCAAGGTGAAATTACACAAAGTTAAAGTTAGCCCCAAAGTTCTCTTCACCACCGCTAAACCACAAAAAGCCCACCTATCAAAACCCCACTAAACCTACACTGAGAGAATTTATCGGTCAGACTTGCTGAACTGTTCGGTAATTTTGACCGAAGTGAGTTCGGTAGTATGTATACGGCAAGAATAGCGGAACAAGTTCGGCAGCCGAGTCTCCGTGCGTCGCGCTACACGCCTAACCTCACTTTTTCACAAATAATGGATATTTTAATTAATTTCTTATTTTTTTGTTACTCTAACCTTTTTATATATGACTAGTTAGTCTAAGTTACATTTTCGATGTTCTACTTTAACCTTACTTCTGTTTTACCTTATCACAAACGTGATAATGAGGCTACAATAAAGCGCAACAGCACACATCACTTTTAATACACATCCGGCAAAACAGCCGAACTGTTCCGCAGTTTTGACCGAACTCCTCAGTAAGAATGACAGACTATGGCCTCCGCAAACTTAGCAATGCGACTTCGGCAAGCCTAACTGAACCATTCTCTCAGTGTACACTACCCACCATCACATCCTGCGCGTTCTTCAGCTCGCGCCTCAGATTCTTCAGTTCCGAGTGCTCGCCGCTCCTCTGCTGGTTGCGCTTGCTCTCCGCGTCGCTCATAGTCTTCAGTATCGACTTCTGCCAGTCGCACTCCTTGCCCTTGGCCTTGAGCTCCTCCTTCGCCCTGCGCAGGTCCGACTTCATCTGGTCCTTGACGCAGTCTGCCAGGTCCAGGCCGCTGGTGAGTTTCTCGATCTCGGCCTCGGCCTGCTCGTACTGCTTCTGCAGGCGATCCCTCTCGGACTCGAGTTTCTCGATGGCTTCCTGGGCCTCCGAGTGCTTGCGCTGCTCGGCTTCCAGCTGCTCGCCGAGGGCTACTTGCTGTTTCCTGAGCTCGGACTCGTGATCTGAAAGTGTGCGTGGGGATGGTGAGATTTGTGGATTGGTAATGGTCGCTTGATTTGGTTTACTTCCGGTTTCTTGTACGTGAACTGTTGTACGGTGCGTTCGTGTCCAAACTGCGTGTACCTTGTGGAGTATGTTGAAAAAATAGCCGGTAGCCATAGGCCTGAGCCTTTTTTTGGGGGTGGGATTATCTCGGGGTCAGCTTAAGTTGTACAACTGAGAGAGACGCGCTTATGCGTCTTACAGCATAATTTTTTCAATACACTCCACAATATATCCGCAGTTTAGACAAAAACGCACGGTATAATACAGATTATGCATAAAAGATAGCATTCGTTTAATAAGTACACTTCCGGTTTATGGCATACTACCTCCGGTATAATTCCGACCAGTTCAGGTATACTTTAGGATTGTCGTATAAAATTCAGCATTAATATAATTTTTAAAGAGAACTCCCGGTATACTTTGAACAACTTCCGGTATACTCTGAATGATTTCCGGTATACATTGGGCTACTTCCGGTATACTTCGGATCACTACCAGCATTTATCGGATCATTTCCGGTATACATTGGACTACTTCCGGTATACTACGGATCACTGCCGGCATTTATCGGATCAGTTCCGGTATACTTAAGATTAGGTACTACAGATATATTTCGAATCATTTCCGGTATAAATCGGATCACTTCAGGTATAATTCGAATCACTTACGTGAGATTAATTCTGGAGTACTTCGATTTATTTACAGTAAATATTGTATCACTTCCAGTATATTATGAATCAATTGTAATATACTTCGAAACCGGTCTGGAATTACTTCCTGTATAGTATTTCGGACAATTTTTGTATACTTTGGAGTATTATCGATATACCTTAGATCACTTACAACATACTTCAGAGACATTCCAAGTTGCTACAGTTGACTGGTTGACTCAAATTATTACAGTACAGGAGAACAAAATACGTGTAACGTAATTAAACGAAAAATTTGAAGCAAGATAAGCGGTTAATCTGCTTAATCCGATCAAGGAAACATTTTACCTGGCGATTCTTCTTTTTTCTGCTCCTTTGTGGAAGCCACAACCTCGCCGCCCTTTTGCTCCATCATCAGTCTGTCCCTGACCTCCAACGCCTCGTCCAGCTTGATCCTCAGCAGGCTGATCAGCTCCGTGTCCCTGACTTTGTCCTCCTCCGCCGCGTTCTTCTCCCGCTGCAGCTGCAGCTGCAGCGACCTCACCAGGTGCCTCTCCCTCGCAAGATCCTCCTCCATCCTCGCGATCCTGAGAGACTCCTCCTCGGCGTCGGCCTTCAGCTGCATTATTCGGTTCTCATACTCCGCAATCTGTTACATTGGGAAAAGATTTTTTCAATTATTCGTATTTTCGAAGAAAGATTTGCACAAGAGGTACTTGGTTATCTAAGATCATCGTGACTTAACAATTTCCGAAATGTTTGGAAAGGTGGTAAATTTGGTTTGTATCCAGATATGGAAGTGTGTAGATAACGTATTATGTATCTAGATACATTAATTAGATAAATAGTTCTTAAGATACGCAGTAATCTGAATGGTTATCTAGATGCACATGTAATAAGATAAACGGTTATTTAGACAAATGCTGATTGACGTACACATTTATCTAAATAAATTGTTATCTACACACATCTAGATTAATGGTAATCTTTATACAGTCATGTAGACAGAAATGTAACTACAGTTATCTAGCTAAATATGTAGATACAGTAATCTAGATGAGATATTTTTTAAAAGCATGAAAAATTTCGCATACCAGCCGGAGAATAAACTAAAAGCTTTATTAAAAAGAAAGTTCGTTTTTTATCTACATAACAAAAATTGATAAGCTTTTTCCGACACTTTTTAAAACTAATTGAACCCAACCCGAAAATAACAAAATACCACGTATTTTCTCACCTGTGACCTCAGCATCTCCCTCTCAATCTCCAAGTCATCCTTGAACCTATTCAGCTCGTCGATCTCCTTATTAGCCTGCTTCAGATCCCCGCACTTCTTCAGCACGTCCTCCGGTTCACTGTCAATCACATTCAGCAACTGCTGATCCAGCCTCGCCGACAGATTCAACTCCCTCTGCACCATCTCTGCAATGTCGTTATCCTCCTCGGCGCGCCTGGAGCTGCTCAGCATCTCCACCTCGGTGCGGAGCTTCGCGTTCTCCTCCGTTAGCTCGACGTTGCTGCGACGCTCGTCCTTTAGCTTGCGACGGAGTTTCACGACGTTGCCGGACTCCTTCATTTTGCTTTGGATGGTCTCGAGGGCGCGGTGCAGGCTCTTGCTGTCGTCGCTCATCTGGCGGATCACCTTGTCCTTCTCCTTGAATTGATAGGAATTGTAGTGACAGGATTTTAGGAACTGAAAGGAAGGTACAGAACAGGTGCTTTGTGAGTGTGAGAGGGATGTGTTGTAGAGTGGAGTAAATTGAGTACAAAATCGGAATTTCTTAGCTGATTCGTACTGAAAACTATTATGTTTTCACATATCGGACTCTAGATATCATTTTTCTTTTTTTAAGTGGCATTTCGAACTCGAAAGTTCATCGCCTCATCTACGCAAGCCTTTCACGTTTCCCTATTTTGTGCCAACCCCATCCATTTCGCGCCCTCCCGCCCAATTTCAGTTACGTCTGATTTTACGTTATCTTCCCATCTGCGTCTAGGCCTACCTAGAGATCGCGCTGCTTTCGGTTTTCCTTTCATTATGCGCGCTGCTGTACGATCATCGCCCATTCTTGCCACGTGCCCTGCCCATCTTAGTCTCCGTCATTTTATTATTCTGTTAATATTTGGTGACGTGTACAAATTATGTAGCTCGTCATTGTGCAGTTTCCTCCACTCCCCAGTTTCCTCATCTTTCTTTGGCCCGTATATTTTCCGCAGAACCTTATTTTCAAATACCCTAAAACGATTTTCTTCCGCTTTAGTGAGCGCCCAGGTTTCGCACCCGTACAAGATTCCCGGCATTATTATGGACTCGAGATATCTACCAAGTTTTAATTTAGAATATAAAGAAAATATCATTAAACTATATAAAAGATTGAAAAATGTATTTGAGTACAAACCGCTTAAATTACTGGAAACTAGCATTAATGTTACTTCATATTGAAATTTTGTTATAATAGTGTTTGTTTTGTTTATTCTTTACTTTTAAAATAATCATAAATTATTATACAAGTGTGGTCAAAATATACCAATCTCTACATATACATAGCCCAGCATCTGTCTGAATTGGTCTATTATTTCGACTAATCTTGAAAACTTATGCTAAACCGATTTTAATATATGATTTTGATTAATGTATTACGGAAGGTGTTAAAGCATTATTTGTTTTTATAAATGTTTAACTTTTTAATTAGATGTCACGCTGCTACTTATAAATCAGTAACAAAACAGAAAATATTTACATATCTTCGTGATGTACACCAATCTGCACTCGATTCACCCCATTCCACTGTGTCACGAAAAACATAAACTACTTAATACCTTCAGATACTCCTGCAGATGGAAGATCTCCTGGTCCTTCTCGCTGGGCGAGGATCCCCCCGACAGACTACTCCTCCTCGCCATCTCTTCCAGTCTGCGAATCATCTGGTCTCGACTGTTCAGTCCATCGCTCAGCCTCTGAATTTCGTGCTGGCACTCGCCAATCTCCTGCTGGTAGGACTCGAACTTGCGCCGGTACTCGTGCAGCTCCTTGTTCTCGTTGTCGATCTCCGCGTAGCGAGCCTGAAGCTGCTCGATCGTGATGTCCTTCTCAGAGATGATTTCTTTGAGATTGGTGATCTCTTTGAGTTTTTCCTGGATAGTGGCCTCGATGCGCTTGTAGCGTTTCACCTCTTCCGTCAGGATCTTCTCGTTCACCTGGATTAGAAATGGGTAGAATGTTGTTACTGAAGGATTTGATTACCCAACATTTTATGTAGCATTATTCTTTTTAGAAATGTGTCTTTAGAGTCGGTGATGATTTTTGCTTTAATAAAACCAGATTTGAATAAAGATGTAAAAAAGGTCATTTAGTATCTAGATAATGTATTATAAAGAGATGATACATTATCTAGATACTTTCTCAGTAGATTATACATTTTTGTATATAACGTAATAATTATTTAACGAATTATCTTACAAACAAAGTACTTATCTAGATACCAAAATACCTAAATAAGCAAGATTAACACAGCATCTTATTATAGCATATCATCTATATAATGTTATGTAATTAATATAGCATAGAAAACATAATATCTAGATAACAATAGTTGCATAGAAATAAAATATCAAAATAATCCATTACCTAAATAACACTTTATCTATATAAATTATTCTTTTCTCTAACTTACATGTTATCTTGGTAACTATTAATCCACCGAAATTGTTGTCTTAATAAAAAAAGATAACTCTTTTTCTTAAGTAGTAATGATTTTATTATCTAAATATGATTTCATTCAGATACACTTGTTATCTAGACATGCATTATTTATCTGCATATCGCATTACGGATACATTTTCTATTCAATTTGAAACTGTTCTCAGATCTCGAGTATCCTTACAACCTACAGATATTTTTCTATCAAAGACACTTTTCTATCTCATTACCGATCCAAACAACCTCACAACCCACCTGAATCTTCTCCTTGTAATCCTCCACCTCCTCGTTCCTCCTCTTCAGCACGTTCTCCACCTCCTCCATGTCCTTCTGTATCTTGCCCTCGCTCTCCTTCGACTTCTCGTACTCCGCCTTGTAATACAGCCTGTCCTCGTTCAAGGACTCGATGTTCTCCTGCAGCTGCTCCAGGTGGCTCTGTATCTCCAGCAGCTCCGAGTCCCTCTGGGCCAGGGCCACGCTCTTCGCTCCCAGCTCCTCCTTGATCTCGTACAGGTGCACCTCGAGGTCCTGGATTCGCTGGATCGTGGTGGGTTCGTTCGGCAGAGTCTCGTCGGCGTTGCGAGTCGCGTTGTTGTTGTTGTTGACCTTGCCGTGGCGCGGGCAGACGAAGCCCTCGGGATCCTCGGAGGCGGTGGAGGTGTTTTGCGTGTCGTCCTGGGTCTCGACGTCGGTGTCGGGGGTCGGAGAGATCCGGACTAAGGGGATGTCGCCGTGGGCGTGCATCTGGAGAGATTCCATCTGAAGGAAAGTTTTTAGGTGGTAAGAAATTGCGGATTTGATTGAGTGGATACGTAGCAAAAGTGTAAGTAAATGTTATTACGCAAATTGTAATACGAACTTTACTGAAGACAAATCAGGTGATTTAAACCATGTATAATTTATCAACATATGATTAATCAGATGGCATTATAGAGAAAATCAGGTGATTTATTTGTGAGAGACCATATTAATCACAAGATTTACCGTATGAACTTTTAGATGTTATGGAAAAAAGTAAGCTCCTATTAGGTGTTATTATCCAGATATTTTTAGAATTTATCTAGAAATTTCACATGACAAATCACGTGATTAATCATGATGCTGTCCTCAGTAGTCGGTGTCATGTGATTAATAAAATGATTTTTATAATTATTTCAAAGTCAAATCTTATATTTTAAATAGAAACCTATTCCTCATTTCGATAATCGAACGAGGAGAAAATTTATCATTTGAATGTGTTCACGACTCGGGGTCAAATTGACCCCAAGAGTCAAATCATGATGAAGCCATGCTTTAGCAGCAAGAAAACTCTAATTAACAATAGAGAACTAAAGAGGAAATTTTATGTTACAACATGCGGTCATCAATCATAATGGGTAAAATTAACCCCAAATATAAAATTTGGGTTCAGTCATACTTCAATAGTTTGAAAACTGCCTTACAACAGAAATCAAAAGAGATAAATGTTTCAGGTCAGAATATATATATATGGTCATGTCCCGGGGCTCAATGTAACTCAGCATATGAATGTATACTCTAACGTAAAATTTCCTTCTACTTTGGTTGTCAGTGTCAAAAATAGGTGTTTCCATTTTAAAAATCGAACTTGATCTCCAAATGATCTAAAAAATAGGGTCAAGGGTCAAAGTTGACGGCATCAGTTAAATTTCCGCTCGCAATCCTACGAATTCTGTATAGGACACATGTTTCCAAAAATGCATTTTATACGAAATCATACGCCGTTTCGAAACTCAGAATACATAAAAATATAAGTAAAGAGGACAAAAAGAATATTGTTTTGAATTGACCTTACATCCAAACTATTCTTTTATATTTTAACATCACGCCCTAAAATCAGAACATGCATATAATGGATCAAGAAATACACCCTCCGACATCCGTATCATTCTCCTCGGCATAAAAACCTCAAACCCTCAGTACAGAACCCCTCAAACAATTCACCTCCTTCGAAACTTCGATAATATTCGACTCGATGCCCTCGGAGCTCTGGCTCTGCGATCCCAACTCCAGCCTCGGCACCTTGGGCGTCTCCGTGATCCCCTGCGAGTAATCCACCACGTCCCTCTTCGACATCACCATCGAGGACTGTATCGCCGAGCCCGGCAGCTTGAAGTTCGACACGTTCTGCCTGGTGTAGTTTGGCGCCTCGCGGATCGCCTCGGACGTGTCCTCGCACTCGGAATTGATGGAGAGAATGTCGCTGAGGGTGCGCGCGCTGTTCTTCTGCTGCTGCTGGATTTGCTCGTTGCGGTGGAGGAGGTCGCGGAGCTGAGCCTCGTCGATGGACAGGTAGAGCTCGAGCTGGCGCTCGCGCTGCTGGAGCTGGTCGCGCAGGTGGTCGATCTCGTGGTTCTTGTCGGCGAGCATGGCGTCGATCAGTTGGGGGAGATTCGTGCTGGATTTCTCTTGGTTGTTCAGCTTTGCCTGGGGAATATGAGTGGATAAATGTGTGTAGTAGGCCAGGATGGTTTTGTTTTTAATCATTTTCTATAGTAACGAGTTAGCGTTTGATGCTTAATTTTTTTAGTTAGAAGGAACAACGAAAGGCTATTCGGAAATCGATCATTCAAGTTTGAAAAGTTTCCTTAAGATCTATTTGTATCAACGTGAATCGTGAATGTTTAATAAAAAGTTACTCTTAGATGATCAAAAACTGGGCCCGTGGCGATACAATTTTACTAGATTGTAGTTATATTTAATTCGCAGTTTATTATTTTGGTAGAAAATGCTAATTTTTTACTTTATAAAAATAAAAAGAAATATTTTACTTTAAAAAGACCATAATAAAATTTATTGTTTTTTTCTTAAAGAAATAAGTTGACTTTTTCGAAAAATATACTACTAAATATATTTTTTATTTATCATTTGCCGTTAACGTATTACCGTTAAATTATACTTTTTTAAGTTAAGATAGTGATTGTAAGTAAAACACAGTTTTTTATTTCTGTAATTATTTCTGTAAAATAGTAAAACCGTATATTTATTTACCTGCATTATGTGATTCTCCTCTTCGACAATTTCTATTTTACCCCTCAACTTTTGCAGAACATCATTTTCCGACTGCACGACGTTAGTGATTTCGGTTTCCTTTTCTGCTAGTAAACGACTTACGCGCTCAAGCTGATCTTTCACTTCCGCTAGCTGCAATTAAATATGTAGGTTACACTTATTATTTAGAAAACATCCGCGTAACACTTATATTACAACATCTTAAAACTGTTTATATTTTTGTGATTCTTCACAAAAATGCAAATTTATATCTCGACGAAATATCTTTATCGAGTCGATTTTAATGATCATAGTAAGTTTATGTAATAGTAAATAGTTTTTTCATTTTTGCGTATTAGTGTAAGAGATCCATTGCTAATACAGTATTAAATAGTAAACTCTGCGAATAGCCGCAAGATTTTAATTTTTCAAGAGTAATACAAGTATTTAAAACATTGTTTAAAACATAAATGAACAAGTAAAATAACAACAATTTGACAAAAAGAATTTGTAAAGATATTTTTTTATGAAAATATACATCCTTTTTATTTAGTAAACTACGTGGTAGTATACTTTTCTGCATTAGAAATACATCTAGAAATTTTTAGTGAAATAATTTAAAAAGTTATTAAGGTGAATGTCTCAATTTCTACTCACGTTCATAAATTTATTCACTTCATATTTTTTATTTTATAACGAGTATTAAATTTGTTTCTGGGCTAGCACAATACTAAGTGAGTAGAAATAGATACTAAGTAAGTAGAAATTGAGACATTCACCTAATATTATAGAAAAAATTATGTTGTTCCCATAGAAAGAAAATAATAATCTTACGAAAAGTTAAAATCCACATAATTTCAAAATTGTCATGGAATTAACACATTTAAAATATACGCGTTTCCTTATATCGTTAATTATTTCTATAATTTAAAAGGTTCCATCGCTCAAGTAACATTCTTGACATATTAAAAAATTAAATATAAATTTAATAATATCAAAAACATTCTCTCAACCAAAAGACCACAATTAACAAAACCAAATCACTCAGTCATACACATATCCAAAAGCCACGTCACAAAACCACCGCTGAAATTCCCACAAAAACAAATCATTCACACAGAATTACCACACTGAAAAAAAAATTTGTTAAATCTAAGTAAACGTTTCCTTGAATCAATTCAATAAATACTTACTAAATTTGAGAAATATTTACTTTATTTAAGTAAATCTTTTCTTAGTACGATTCAAGGAAACGTTTACTTAGATTCAACAAATTTTTTTTCAGTGTACACACACACCCCTTTCTCACACTCATCATTATCAAAAATGAATGTCTCACCTCTATATCCTTATCGTTGAGGGCGCGCTCGGCGATCTCCAGCCTGTCGTTGATCTCGTACAGCTGGCTCTCGAGTCGGTTCGTCGCCTGTCGCTGGGCGAACGGCGCGTTCTGCTTCTGCTGCTCGAGCCGGGCGCGCAGCGTCTCGATCTGGAACAACTGCTCGGACGTCGTCTGCTGCAGTATCTCCTGCTCGGCCAGCAGCTCCTCGTTCTGCCTCTGCGAATTTCGTAAAGAGATAAAGAGTGTTTTTTGCTTGCGAGATATGCGCGATGCTAAGATGGATAGTGGATTCTTTCTTGTGATAAAGTAGTGGCGAATGTATATACGTAATTTTAGACGGAGAGATGATGAATGTGTGAGTAGGTTTCTTGGATTCTTAAGCTAAAATTAAGTTTGAAAATATTCGAGGAAGTACTCGAATTGAACGGGATCATGATTTAAATATGATTTATACTTTTATTTGAAGGGAGATTATATAAGGGGTATCTAAGTTTTTTACGTATGTTTGTGCATATTATAACAGGTAAAAAATTGTATTATAAAACGGTAGCTTATGATTAAAAAATTAGCAGTATTAAAAAAACATATTATGCATAAAATTACGCTGTCAATGAACATCTAAAATCAAAGTAATTTTTTTAATGACTTTTATTTGCATAAATAAACGGAAATTTTTTTAATATCGACATTTTTAAAAAATAATGTACTCATATGTCATAGTAAAAGTATAAAATAATATACTTTTAACTTCTTTTAGAGGTTCATTGAAAGCCTACTTTCATGCAAAATAATAATTTCTTTGTTTTTTTTTGTTATAGTTGATGTTCAATGGATGCTAGAACCTACGCCGTTTTGAAAAAGATTTCTACGGAATTTTCAAGTACACATACAATTTCAATAATAGATAAAATAATTTCTAAAATATATGAGTCGATTGTTTGGATGGAGAGTAAGCCGCTGGTACCGTTAGATAAAACCTAAAATCTAATTAGTTTTCGTAAAATTCAAAATGACGATGACATATTGACAAAGCAATGCATATGACGCTACGAATTTTTCAATAAAGATTTCAACAATATTATTTTTTTTTACCTTTTTCAATAGATACATGTATAAACATACTCAGACTAGTTTTCACCATGTCTATTATTAAAATTTACTTCATTTATGAGCAGGATGACTAATAAGTTTTTGAGCTACACCTCTAAAAATCATATTTAGAGCAGATTTCCTCTTGAAAAAACTATTCGGTGCCAAGTTTTGAGCCACTTTTTAAAATTAAACAAGTGCAAAAAGTAATGTTCTTACTGAATAAATCTCTAGTGGAAATAAAACGTGTTTTCTGTCAATTTTCGAGTATTTCTGCTTATCTTTCGCACGATTAAAATCATTTTGCTATTTAGATGACTTTTCGTTTGAACCTCGATGAAAAGTAATATCGGATGTGGTTTTAACTACTATACAAAGATTTATTGGGGCAGTAATTACGAATCCTTTGTTCAAATTTAAGTGAAAAATAGAGAAAAAATACCACAATTCACACAGTTTACATCTAAAAATGTATGTGAGGATTTTCAAGGTGCTTGAATAGAAACGCGGAAACAATTAGGTATAACGCCATTTGGCATTAAAAATTTTGAAATTATTATTTTCTTTTAATTTGAATGCATACCTGGTGGTTGGATTTAGAACTTGTGAAAGTTATAAGAAAACAGAGGTCTCATAACCCCAAATAAACGTTAGTAGAAAACTATTTTAAAGTTAAAGAGTTTGAGCTGACAAAATGGAATTATAATTAATTCAAATACTTCCAAAATGATATGAAACCCTTTATAACTCACTAGGTAACAAAATATAATTAATTTATTCTTCGTGTTTAAACTTGCCTCCACGAATCACGTGACTTATTATAACTTTCAGCAGAGATTGCAGCGTGCTCTGACGGGAATTGGACCCCCGAATAACCCAATGATCAAACGATCAAACAAAAAAAAAATACCTGAAGACTGCCAAGCTGCAGATCTAGATCCTTCAGTCTCTTGAGCGCCACGTCCTCCGCCCTGAAGTGCTTCAGCAGCGTGTCCTTCAGCTTCAGTACGTGATCCAGGGGCAGCACCGGTGGCGAGGTCGGGTCGTCGGGTGTGGGACATCGCGCGGCGTCGATCTGCTCGCGGATGGAGACGTCCTCGCTAGGCTGGCTGAGACTGAGACTCGAGCCGCACACGTGGAGGGACTCGAGCTCGCGGGTCTTGCGGTCGAGCTGCGACTGGAGCTCGCGGATCTCGAGGCGAAGCTGTTTCAGGGCTGAAGAGTTGGCTGTGAGCTGCTCCGAGCTCAGCTGGTGCTTGCGCAGCTCTTCCTGTGGGTTGAGAGAGAGAGAGAGAGATAGAGAGAGAGAGAGAGATTTTGGTTGAGTGCGATGGTCGAGGAATAGAGGGGTTAATGTAGTAGGACAGAATATAGATTTATAATTAAGGGTGCACTGGGATGAGAGTTTCTTGTATACCAAGATTCAACTATTAAGATATATTCGATAGTCCGCTGGAGTGAGGTTATACAACAAACGTATAAAAGTGAATGCGTTTGTTTGTCGTGTAACTTTATTAAACAAGTTAGGTAGAATTTAATTCGCTATTTAAGTAGGTTGACCCGGGACGAAACGCATCACTCATTAAAAACAGATTCTGCATCTAATATTTATATTCTAGTTCCCGTGAATCTAAATAGAATGGTGCCGTAGCCCGGAAATAATTACCGGTTATACTACTGATGAGCCAAGTAGGTCGACTCGGGACAAAACGCATCACCCATTAAAAATAGAATCTGCATGTAAAATTCATACACTTCTCCCGACAATCTTAAAAAAATGGTGCCGAAACCCGAAAATAATTACCGATAATATTACTGATAGACCCCGTATATCGATTCGGGATTATAAATATAATATGCATCTAATATTCATATTCTATTCTCCATTAATCTTAAGAAAAAATGGTGCCGAAACCCGAGAATAATTACTGGTTATATACGGAAATAAGAATATTCTCTTGTACCCCTTGTCTATGACACCCGTAACAGTTCTTTTTTCATGTTCTTATAATTATTAAGTTATATAATATATAGCAAAAGAAACCATAATAATAGTTAGAACCTACTACCAAAGAAGTACCTACACTCGACGGACAAAACATGTGACTCGAACTACTTGAATTTCCTTGTAATCCTCCTATGCGGTTAGCCAAATCGAGCATTCCAATGCAATTGCAATATTTCAAATAAGTTCAAATCATTCGAATCATATGTGTCGCACGTCGAGTGAACCAAGCGAGAACAGTTACTTGGACGACTGTAACGTAACCCACCTGCAGATGCCCGATGTGATCGCTCATCTGATTGTTCTCACTCCCAGCTTTGAGGACCTCCAGCTCCTGCACGAGCTCCTCCTGGTTCTTCGTCTGTGCGAGGACGACCTCCTCGAGCTGCTCGATCTGCTCGGTGAGTATGTCCTCGCGCTCGGCGCGCGACTGCAGCTGCTGCTCGAGCTCGCGCACCACCTCGCGCAGGTCCCAGACCTTCGTCAGTGCCTCTTTCAGCTCGGCCTCCGTCTTCTTGTGCTTGACTTCGAGCTCGTTTATATTAGTTGTTAGGACGTTGACCTGTTTTGTAGGGGAGTATTCAATTGACTTAGTGGGTTTTAAAGGAGGTGGGGAGTAGGGTGTCTCTCTGAAATTCGTGAAAGTGGAATTTGGTTGAAAAAACGAGGGGGTCTGCGCATTTGTCTTTCTTTTTATTTTGAGTGGCTTGAAAATTTAATGTTACTGTGTTGTAAGTGAGAACTAAAAATGAATGATGATGAATGGTTGATGTATAAGAAAGCAAACGTCAAATTGAGTGAAGAAAAAAATAGAATATGCAACGAAATTTTAATCATGGTATTCTAAATGTAATGAGAATGATAATAGTCTAATTTTTAGTGAGTTATCACTCCATCGGAATGAATTTTCAGTTCATTTTAGAAAAAATATTCATTGCATATAAAAAAATATATTCACTGTAAAACAAGTGCACGAATTCACTCTAATGGAGTGATAATCTAATTAGATTTGGGCCTGTGGACCTTCACTCGTTCTGAATCAAATTCCACTTTGAGATTTTCATAAAGACGCCGTTGAAGATCGGATTGGTATATATGGTTGATGGAAAAAATTTGTATTGTTATTCATTGTATAAGAGTTGCGACAATTAAAGCGGGTACATACGTCTGTGTGATTCAACTAGTCGAGCGTTAATTAATGTGAATGTCAGATTATGTTAACATGCATTTTATGAGGATAGGAATGATTTGTTAATTAATAAGCTTCATTATTAAGAACTGACCATTTTACAAAAGAATAATACACGACATTTTTCAAGGATAATATATAAAGCTCAATAAGTAACAAATGAATCAAATATATGTAGGTATAACTATCTATGTAAAAAATATATGTTTATATCTTGTGTTCATGTAAATATTAACGAAATGTGAAAGACCGTAAATAAAGTACTACAAAGCTTTTGTAAAATCCAGTTAATGACTGTTCACATCGCGTCAACATTCGCAATCCGTCGATCATGTTACTTTTCATGCTTGATCATGAGTAGATAAACATGAAGTGAAACTCACTGATATATCATCGATCTCTGATTCATCGATCTGTCGAAGCGTAGAGTTGCCCGCGGAGGACGAGGCAGACGATAGTAGCGAAGACTGCTTTTTGTGTGTGTGCGACAAACAGAAAAAAAAACCAAAACCACAGTGCATAGAGAAAAAAATCTTTGTTTTAAGGGGATGCGCCAAGAGTATTATATTAATATTTTTTAACGAGCTTTTTGTTTAATATTTAGCGACAAATGCTCTCTTAAGTGAATGAGCCTTATTTTTGTAGTCATAGGTTATTATAAATTAGAGTATTGCAAAATCGAAAGATTGTTTAAAACGGTTCCTTTGAATAAACATGCAAGAGGAAGTTTGCATCTAAGTTCATTAAAAAAATTGAATCTTTCGGTTTTGAAAATTTTACAGGTAAATATTACACAAAAAGTAGAAAATTTCAGAAAACGTAAAAAAAAGGAAATTAAATTCAATAAAGTAGCATCTTTACATCCCCTTATAAATCTGTGTTAATATGATAATTCAGCAGTGATGCAGTGTTATAAGCTGCCCTATATTACATAAACTTTTAATTATTAGATACAAAAAAAGAAGTATTGTTCATCCAATCTCCCTTTGGTCCATTACTTCTTTTTTAATCTCACAGCACCGTTGTTGTGTTATTAAATTGGTAAATTAAATTAAATAAAAATAAAATAAAAAAATTAAAACATTGTGTTATACATCCTACCACCAATGTGCTTTATATCAACCATCTAAATTTTCTGTAAATCATCGAAGTTGTTGAAGTTGAATTCAGTTGAAAATTCTCCTCTTGCAGATTTTTATAATTTAAAGTAGTTAGTGTTTATGACTTTTAAGAATATTTACCGTTCCAAAATTGAGACATGAGGCTTAAAAGTGGCAAATTTTAATACGCAGTTCCTATTTCGTGTAGAGGGATATTTCACTTAATTTGACAAAAATTGTTCTTACAATTCTTTTTAACAATTATATGATGAATAACGTTATTACAAATTAAAAATGTTAATCAGAAACTAAAACAAAATAATAACTGCATATTTACCAGAGCTTGTAATACACTCGACAATTTTAATATGACACGAGCTCTTATTCCGAAAAATTAGAAGTTTAATATTTCTTCTACATGTATAAATTCAAGCAAAAAGAAAATACTGAATATTCAAAAACTGAATCGTCTTTCCTTTGCAAAATTCAAGAACTGAAACGTCATTCCCTTGTACGTAACCATATAAAGAATAAATTTTCTTTAAGTACAAAAGTTATTCGTCGACGATTTACAGAAAACGATTGGCTACCAAATTCAAGTACTCGTGTAATGTACATAATTAAAATAAAACCAAGGTGAGAACAGAAGTGGGTGAGCGATAGATATACGAACACGCGGAAAGAATTTCCCTCAATCCAACATCAATAATGTCAATTCATAAGAAAAATGTAAAGTATTTAAAATAATATTTCCCATGAAATATTAAAAAAAGTTTTCATCCAAAATTTGAGAAAATATTATCATCTTATATTTAAAAAAACGTGTCTTTTCTTATTAATTATTTAAAAAAATATTGTTATCAAATATTTCAAATGTTAATTTTCATAAAATACTTCTAAAAAGATTTCCCCCCAAAAAACTTTACGGAAAATCCTCTCCGCGCCAAGAGTAAGCTCCTCGACTCCCGTGAACCGTGGGTATCGCTAGTCAAGTACCTCCTCGGTGGCCTTCTCGTTCTTGCTCTTGTCGCGCTGGAGGTTCCTCAGGCACTCCTGCAGGAGCTCGATCTGCTTGGCCGCCTCGTCGCGCTCGGCCTCGCGCTCCACCGCCTGCTCCTCCTGGAACTTCCGGGTCGAGCGCAGCTGCTTGTCCGCCATCTCGATCTGCGCCATGGGCAGTTGTGCGTTAAGAGAGTGCGTGGTGGTTGGCTTTTCATTTGCAGGATGTGGAAGTGCGCATTTTACTTCTTGAGAAAGAGAGACTGGGTTCTCGAAGTGTTTTAAGGTGAGTGTTGTTTAGTTTGATTGCTTGGGAGAGATGTTGAGTATTGTGTGTGGTACGAGTGTGGGAAATGCTCTTCAGGGTTCAAAGACTTCTTTTATTCTAAGAAATGTATGTTACATTTTGTTTGAACAAAATTGTAATATTCAGTCATTAATTTTATTACTTCTTTGTGTTCATCGAATACCTGATTTTTACTTCAAATGTTCCCTGCCGTATGATACTTTAATTAATCTTCTTGAAACTAAACTGAAAAGGCGCATTTACATGTTACAGATGAAAATTAGCTTTCATTTTGGAAACGTGGAATATGTCACTGCGGTTCACGTTTCAAGAAGATTGACTAATTTACAATAGTGTGCGCAGAGAACATTTTAAGCCAAAATGAGCTATTCGATGAAATTATATCCATCGGAGAGTGACTTTGGCACTTTTAGCGCATGAAATACATGTTTTATTATGCGCAAAATTATAATCTGTAGAGATTTGCAAAATTTAAACTGAATTATAAAAATAGAATATTTAATATAATAAGAGTAAACCTCAGAATTTCCCGGAGCTATTTTACTTAAAGTACAGAATATACTTTCTATTTCAGCAAATATGAAACAAGTAAGTGAAAAGAAAATAGCTTAAAAAGCGCACTTTCACATCCAGATAGATTTCGTATCATGTGGGTAATTTTCTTTTTAGCAAATATAAATTTATCATGTCAGAGCTATGGAAGCCATAAAGCATATGCCAAAATGCTCTTTATATGCATGCTTTGTTTTAGATGAGGCTCTGCAATGATTTTGAAGATTAATAAAAAGTTTATTAAATAAATAAGGTCGATGTTGCTAAAGCTGTTGAAAAAACTTTTTTATTATTGAAATATAAACCTTGGTGCAAGTAAAGTTGATTATTTTGACGGTTTATGTATTTGCGACTAAATTTGTATTCAAGTATGAAGCTTAGTCGCATGAGACAAATTTCGGTTATAATTAATATGTAAAACTATTCTATTTATTAAGATTATTAAATAATAATTTAAAACTACGTTTAATTCTAATAACTATAATAAATACTAATACAGCAAACATTAGATACATCATAAAAAAAAAATAAGACGAAACATGCACAGAACTGAAAATGTGTTAAATATTCGAAAATCAGAGTAGAGCTTCACCTGAAACCTGTGCAAAAGTAAGTAATTTTAATAGTTAATACAAAAGCACGCTCAGTAATTAAAAAAATGTTTGCTTTCAGTGTACGACATGCAATTTAAAAAAGTCTACGGTATCAAAAATACAATATTAATTAACTTTAAAAAAAAATTTCCGCTCACCGCTTACCAAAAATTTTGATTCCCGCAAAAAGTACTACATTTTGCTTCTTAAAAAAAAGATATTTTATCGTAAAAAAGCACCTCCAGATCGAATTAGTCGAGGGGGGAAAAAGCTTTCTACGAGTATATAATTTACGAGGGATGTATGAGAATAACTGGTGGCCAAAATTTAAATTAGTATTTACCTTTGGTTTGCGAACCCTGTGAATGTTTGGGGTAGGAGTAGGAACTAATGAGACCTGCCGGCAAGACAACAAAACGCCAATCACAATCCTTCCTTCCTTCGAGTATCACAAGTTTTTTTTTCGTTTTATAATGACTCTTCGATTAATTTCAATGCAGTATTGTCGATGAAAAAGCTCGATTAGTTAGACTTTGAAAAATATACAGTTCAGGCTTCTTTTTTTTAATTGATTAATAAATTTGTTATATTTTCTGATTTCCATATTAATAAAATGATTAAAAAATATATAAATAAAAGCTGAATTTAATGTTTTTGACACGTTTCTGTCTCCTGTTTAAAAGATATTGTACTTGAAATAAAAATAAAAAATTCTAATATACTGTAATTACAAAAATAAATAAAAACTATAAACAAAATAGGACACAAAATGGTGAAAATAACATCAAATTTGGTAAAATGCGATATAGGATAAGGAGATGAAGGAACCACGCGTAAAAAAAACACCGTTTAAATAGTTAATTACTAGTGTACGAGAAAACCCTTTCATGATAACTATTCTTATACAAGTAACAGTAACAAAATAATTGAGTACTTCAAATGAATCTTAAAATATCATGAAAGAATTTTCCTCGGCAACTTAAGATCCAAAAAGAGTGCAATGTGCATACACCGTAGCACTACATAATCGTAAATCTCATTCTAAGAAAAAAAAAAGAAAGTTAAGTAGTGTGTGTTCGTAATCCAGCATGCAAAGATCAAGATCAAGATAGTACACCACGATCATCATCTCCCCCCAGAGAAGAGAAGGTGACAAATCTACGCAACGACAATGTAAATGTTCTGCCAAGGCCATCAACGATCAATCACCAAATCCAAACCTTCCAAAGACCCTCTTACTTGTTGCTGCAGCTCCTCCTTCTCCCTCTTCGTGTCGTCGATGCTCTTGTCCGCGTGTCTGCAGAGCTCGTCGATCAGCTGGACGAGGTAGACCGTGTCGTTGCAGCCGTTCATCACGACGTACTTGGCGCGCTCCTGGAGCTGGGAGTAGTCGGCGTCAACCTCCTCGAGGATGGACTCGTTCTGCTCGCCGTAGCCCTCGGAGATCACCTCCTTTTTGTTCTCGGCGATGAGCAGACGCTGCTGGAGATCTATTATCTTGACTTTTAGGTGCTCGTTCTCCTCCTGGAAGGCGGCGAGGAGCTTTTCGGCCTCGATGAGCTTGTCGCTCGGGCTGTCGCTGTAGTTTTCGGAAATGACAAATTAGTTTCACGTGTATAAGCATGCGAGAAATTTCTTCATTTTCGTTATAAAAGTTATGCGTGAATAATATAAAATAAATCATCGTTAAAAATAAACATCCTTTAGTTTGTTTAAAAATATTGTATCTGTTTAGGTAGTACTATAACCTACTATCTTATAGATTAAATGAGGAAGATGCCTTTGAGATGGGGTGAGGTATGACGTTCAATTAAAGGGGGATTAAATTGGACCTAAGATACAAACTCAATGACCTAAACATATTAAGAATCCGTATTTCATGTGATTCTGTAAGCTAAGAATATTTTTGCAAAGGAAGTATAGTGAATCATTATGTGTTATGACAATCTGGAATACACACGTACTACTTTTGTTTTAAAATTGCAATTTTTAACAGCTTATAGTCATACTTTAATATTTTATAAATTGCAAATTGACATCTTACACATTTTCATTAATAATGTTTATAATGACTTGATGAGTTTCTTGTTTTCTTCTAGGTGCTTCTTATTACGTGCAGTTACTTTTAATTAATTTCCTGTTATCTTCGATTCAGTCATCGTTCATTTCCGAATTAGATAATAAAAAACCGTATAAGAATAAATAGTAAGAAGAAGATATATATTTCAATACAAATGGTGACTAAAAACAAATTGCTTTCAGCATACTTCGGAATTATTTCCGGTTTACTGTATTTTACTTCCGGTTCACATAAAGTTCTTTACAGAATGGATTAAGTTCTAAGAGTGTGTAAATATAAGAAAAATGAAAAATGTGAAGCAATATAAATGTTAAATCTATAAACAGTTTCAGTTCTGGTTCACACAAGGCTCAATTCCGAAATGGATAAATTTCCGGAAATGTGTAAGTAAAAAAAAAAGAACGTAAAGCAATATTAATTTAATTTTTTTTTCAATTCATCAAGAAAATTAATTTTACTATACTACGGCATCATTTTCGGTTTACTGTATTTTACTTCCGGTTAACAAATGTGGGTTGGGTCATATTCAGAAGCTGAATCCCTCAAAGTAGTCACATTAAAGGTGATGCTAAAGCCACCTGTCACCAACAAATACGAGGAACTACTTTTCTCATTAAATTTTCAATTTTACGCAAATATCTTTATGGAACGTTACTGTCCTAATCGAAAACGACAACTTACTATAGAGATATTTTCTCAAAATTGAAAATTGAATGAAATAAGTGGTTCCTCGTAATTGAGGGTGACATGGGGTTTAGCATCACCTTAAAACACCAGCCTACACAGAAACCTACCCAAGACCGGTCGACCAGGACTCCGTGTCCGAGAAGGAAGCATTCAGAATCTTCTGGCTGTCTGCCCTGAAGCGCTGCAGCGACGCCTCCAAATCCCCCTTCAGGATCTTCATCACGTCCTTCTCGCCGTTGATCAGGTCGCGCAGGTCCCCGTCGCTGCCCACGATCGAGGCGATCTCGCTCGACTGGGGCGCAAAGTGCACCCTCTTGATCCTGGCGCTGGCGTCGCTCTGCTCGCACTCGAAGATGGAGCGACTGTCGGCGCGCGGCTGCATCGGGGTCAGCTGCTTCTTGAGGACCTCGCTGATGAGGGTGTTGTTGAGCTCCTCCTCGCAGTCGGCGAAGTAGTCGATCAGCTGGCCGACCAGGCCTTTCAGGGTGGCGCAGGTCTTGTGGAGCGTGTCCCTGTGGGCAGGGGGGAGAGAATTGGCTTTCAACGTGCAGTTTCTTTCCTCGGCGATATTCAAACTTTTTACACATAAAAGAAGAGGTTACACACTTATAAAATATATTTTTTATTTTTGTTAATAAGCTTTTTGCTATAGCCGGTAGCTCAATAAACAAAATTTGATGAAAAATAACAAAATGGCGGACATTTGAAATTTTCGACCTTTTTTTGCAATTGCCATTTTGTTATTTTTCATCAAATTTTGTTTATTGAGCTACCGGCTATAGCGAAAAGCTTATTTTTTAATAACCCGTCCATTTTTTTGCTTTCAGGCTCTCTAAAGTGGAGATATCACGTCAACCAGATTGTAGTAGGGTCAACTTTAAGCAGCCGGACCAGCCAGATTTTACATACAAAACAAAAATAAAAAATATATTTTATAAGTGTGAAACTTCTTCTTTTATGTGTAAAAAACTTGAATATTTTAAATAAATTTTTCTATGAAAAAAAAATTATTGAAAATTATTGCTGAGATCGTAGAGTGACCCCGTAATACAAATAAGGTATAGCTTATTTACGCTACTTTGAATGACGTCAGACCATAGTTACTTTTAGTTACTGACGCGAGGATTTTCGAAGCGCCATATGTTCTTTAATTTTGGATATTTTGCAAAAATTCAAACAGTTCACAAAGAAAGTACGCTATGATCTGTTAAAATATGATATAAAGAACAAACATGTTAAAACCGAATTGGTGTAAGGTGTAGGGTGTTACGTTGAAACAGTCATGGGCAAAATGATCCTGGTTGAAATTGGAGATGAGATTATGTGTTTCTTATTTACAAGATTCAAAAATATTGGTGAATGATTTATATTGTAATTATTCTAGATAAAATATTATGTAGATAGATAAATAAACTGTTATCTAGAAAGATTAGTATCTAGACAAAGTGTTCTCCGGATGGCTAAGCATCTGGAGCATGGCATTCAGTTATCTACATAGCTTAGTAACAAGATATGCATATGTATTAACTAGATAACAAAATAACTAATTAGAATGTTATTTAGATAACACACTATCTAGATTCAAAAATATTAAGTAATACATTATTTTGATAAAGTATCTAAATAATGCTGAACACAATTATATAGTTGTTATCTAAATAAACCTATATTTAGATAATTTAGTATCTATAAGATACAAAAGATAACTTTTTTGTATAAATACTTATTAATTTATTTAAATATTAAAGATACTATAGCCAAAGATAAAGATTTATCTACATAGATACCTATTTTATCTTTCAGTTTCATAAATAGTTCCGTAAGTTTTATTATAATCGCACGTTAATGTATTTATATTGTTAGATATTTTTGTAATAAAGATACTTTCTTATTGATGATGGTATCTAGATAACTGCCCATGACTGTCTATAGCGCATTTGAAAATATTTCCTTACCTTTCTTTGATTAAGTTACTTTGTAGCGATTCAGGAGTTTCTGCTTTGATTCTTTTGATTTCGTTATGGAGCCCATTGATGATTTGATTGCTCTCTTCTTTCAAGCGTTTGATCTCTTGCACGTGCCGTTCTTTTAAAGCTTGTATGTCTCTCTTAGTGTTACTAGTAAATTTATTGCGCAATTCTAACAATTCTGTGGGCCAGTTTTCATCAGACTCAGATTCTTCGGTGATCAAAGCCTAAAATATAATTTTTTTTTAGGCATCAATAATTTTTATCCAAATACCTCCTAAATAATTTGTATACAATAACACAAATTAATACTGAATATTAAAAAAATGAACTTATTAAAATTTTTAAAAATAGTTTTTAAACAATAGATTTAAACATAGTGCAATTTCTAAGCTTTTACATATTAATTCGACCGAATTATTTAATAAATTAATACTACGTTTATCTTGAAATCTTTTAAAGAACAGTATGATTGCTCTCTATTTACAAGATCTTCTTATAATGTGACCTTCTCTTTATTAAGTTTGATCTTTAAATTACTTTGATTAAATTTTCTGAAAATCAGCATATGGATTTAAATCTTCATTACCTTTTATTCTAAATTTACTTTTGGATTCATTTACCCAGTGCCATTAGAAATATAAATAGTTTAATTCTTTAAAAAATTAAATTTAAATAATTTATACTTTGATATTATGTATCATTCTTTGTTATGCTAAGACTGGAAAATACATATTTATATATATTCCGAACCTTTATATTTTTGTATATTTTAGGCCCATAGGCCTGCAATAAACAAGCAAATAAATAAATAAATTGATAGATACATAAAATACATAAATAAATAAAATTAATAAATAAATAAACAAACAAATGGATAGATAAATAGATAAACAAATAAATAAATAAACAAACAAATGGATAGATAAATATATAAACAAATAAATAAATAAATAAATCAATAACAAAATAAACAAATAAATTAAAACAATAATGAACGAAATGAATGTACGAGTATCTGTCAGTACAGATTACGACCAAAACCTTATTAAGCCTATCAACAATGGTAAAGCCATACGAGAGCATGCATGCTTGACAAGTACCTCGATCTGTTCTTGCAGGGCGTTCATGATGTCGATCCGAGCAAGTCCCACTTGCTCCTCGAGCTGCCGATTGTAGTCCGCTCTCAGCTCGTTCAGCTCGTCGCAGCTCTGCTGCACCGCAGCCGCCGCCGCGGTGACGCCGTTGCTCGGTTGCTCGGTTTGACAAAACTGCATGCGGTTTTAAGTGCATGTACGAAGACAATTGAGTTAGTCACAAACGCGAGGTGATGAGAGCACACTTTGCTTTTCTCTTTTTATATATTTTTGTATTTGCTGGTGTATTTTTTCTTTTTTTTTTTCATTTGATTGTTTGAAATGCAGGCTGGTTTTTCTTTTTGCTTGTTTTTTTTGTTGAATGAAGAAAAACGAGAACGAAAGACAGAAAGCATGCATGTAACGAAAAAGAAAAATGTAACACATGTAACGCAAGTTATTATACCGTGACTGTTTGTGATATTGTTAAGTGATAAGTTGTGCGACAAAGTAAAACTTGATGAGATTTGATGAATTTCAAAATTTATGTAAGCGCTTCTTTTAATGTGTAAAAAATCAACAGGGTTGGAAAGTGCAATTTTATTTACATGTAGAAGACAAATTTATGTTCTTGTTTAACTTCTTGAACAAGTACAAATGTTAATATTATTAAAATATTATGGAAGATTATAGATTACAAATTTAAAAAAAAAAAAAAATTATAGCTTAATAACTATAGCGTTTATATTTTATAACTGCAATTTAAATGCGAGTTTTTCATATTTAATTAAATAATGTCAACCCTGTTTATTGTTTAAGCCTTAATGTATCCAGCACCATAAAACATTTAAAACGAAAGAAGAAAACAAAAAAATGTGTAATAATGAAATGTGAGCAAAGTGACTTTATACCTGATTGACAGCTCTCAATAGTGCAGTGCGACCAGATTTAGATTCTTTCACCTCCTGCAACTGCTGCCGCAGAGTTTCCAATTTCTCTTCGTACTCGGCTGCGATTTTCGCGATCCTCTCGTCTGAAGTGCTTTTGTTCTGTTCGCCTTTGAAACTCGAGAGCGAGTCATTTTTGACTTCCTTCTCTAAAACATCTGAAGAGCGTATTCCAAAATAAATTTATAGATGTAATACTAGTTTTATACTCCATGTGTCTCTCTGGTGATTTTTTTTTATTTTTAATGACTTAAGGGGGAATTTACCAAAAAATCGAAGAAAATTTTATTACATATTCTTTATGTTTATAGTTTTATGAATATTTTGAGACCTACTGGATATCAAAATTCTTAGTTATATCAAAGTTATAGCCAGTTAAGTGCAATAATTTACATTGGATAGCATACGAAATTAAAATTTTTCTTAAACCTACTTAAATAACGTTTGATTTACTTTCCAATATACACTATAATTTAGAGTAAAATAAAAAGCATAAATATTTTTTAACACTTCCAAAAATATTTCCTAAAAACTTCATTAAGATCCATCAATTGAGTATGATGGAGAAAATACACATTTTCCTTATTTATAATCTAATGGTTCAAAATTTATAAAATTAGGTGTGTCAATTTGTATTTATACAACAAATGTATGAGAAAAATTTGAGATCATGTAGATGAAAAATAGAGATTATCTTTTCTTTTTACCAGAAATCTATCTAAAATTATTTAAGTCCTATTCGTTTTAATATTTTCTTGCTTCAATTATGCACCTTGTCATATCATACTCTTATAATTTATTTGTTACTAATAATGCCCAGAAGTGATCACTCCTGTTTATTTCAATATAAAATAAATTAAAATACACCCTCATTTTCTATTCTTCTATCCCAAAAAAGAGCCTCGTGTCATCTTGCAACCTTCTTCATCATCGTCCACTCACCCGCCCCCTTCCACCGCGAAATTCAAATCCAACATAAATATCTAAACCCAATCTAACCAAAAAATGCATCTCTACAAACTCCTACACTTTCCCATAATTAACAACTCAATACATACCCGACGCATCTCCACCACCTCCCAATTCCACGCTCCCACCTCCAACGTACAGATCCTCCGTCAACTCCTCGATTTCACTGTCGTTTTCCGACATCTTCTTCGACTGCTGACTGAAGACCTCCTCCGAGTACTGCTTCTCCATCTGCAGGCACTTCTGCTCGAAGTACTGGCGCAGCTCCTCCATCTCCTTGGCGTGGCGCTCCTCCATCTCGACGCGCAGCTGCTTCAGGCCCTCGTTGCCCGCCTCGAAGCTCGCCAGCATCTGCTGGAACTTCTGCGACTCGGCCGTCGCCTCGAGCTTCAGGATCTGCAGCTCCTCGCGGTGCTGTTCCTCCTTTTGACGGGCGTTCACTAGGCAGGTGGATGAGAAATGTCGTTAGTGGTGTTATAAGTGTATTTCTAAGTAATTGTGTTAAATTTTGAAATAATATTGAGTTAAACTTTGAATTAATATTGTGTTCATTTTTTTTAGTAATTTTGTGTTAAATTTTGAAGTAATTTTGTGTTAAATTTTGAAGTAATTTTATGTTAAATTTTGAAGTAATTTTGTGTTAAATTTTGAAGTAATATTGTGTTAAATTTTGAAGTAATATTGTGTTAAATTTTGAAGTAATTTTGTGTTAAATTTTGAAGTAATATTGTGTTAAATTTTGAAGTAATTTTGTATTAAATTTTGAAGTATTTTTATTATCACTCTTTATATCAAACTATCTTTAAATATAAATAAAACAACCTACATAACATTTGGCAATTACTGTGATAGTGTTCCTAAAGATATGAACATAAAAATACAGGGTACTAAAATTTGTAGGGTAGAATATTGTAAATATCTAGGTATTGTATTTGATTACAATCTAAAATGGGACAGACATATTGAATATATAATAAAGAAAACAAAATATATATTATTTATACTTTACAAAATGTCAAAATACATGCAATCTGATACACTTAAGATAATATACTATGCATTTTTTCATAGTATAATTACTTATGGAAATATAGCTTGGGGTGGTGCATACAGAAACAATCTGGAGTTACTTCAAAAGACTCAGAATAGAATCCTAAAAATTGTTAATAAAAATAGTTTCAATCAGGACAACCCATTAAATTTAAAACAAATTTTTGCTTATGAATGTGTATCGTATCATTATAATGAACTCAAGAATTTATACTTAACGTCTAAAAGCAAAACCAGAAATAAACTTATTATACCACCAAAATGTTCAAAAGCTGTAAGTGATAAGAGTAATCACATTAGAGCAATACAAGTTTATAACTGCTTACCAACAATTAATATAAATCTTAAAATACTAGACATATCAAAGATTTATAATAAGAAAAAATTAAAAAAATGGATAAGTACGAATATATTATAAACATCAACAAGTCACTGTTACTTTATCCAAGACAAATATGTACTTGGACACTTAGGTTTTAAGTTAGTTTTTAGTTTTACTTAGATTGTAAGTTAATTATTAAGTTATTATACACACCGGACCTATGTACAGGTAGCTCTGACTACCTCTATAGGATGTGGGTTACTCCAGATATAATTAATATATCTGGAGATTAACTACAACATGTATTACGATGTATTACTCTGGTTAAATAAATAAATAAATATGCATGTCAAAAGTCGGTTTCCATTTATTATTAATGAGATTCAATAATATCATAAATCAAAGTAAAATTGAGGAAGATACGTTATTTTTTTAAGTGGTTAATAACACATTAAATTACGGTTTTCTACACAAATTTAACGCTTTTTCTGTAGCAAAAAATGTTTTTTTAGTTATAAAATGTCTATGTTAACGCCTAAAATATATTTTACATTTCTGTCTGAATAATTATAACTAAAAAATCATAGTAAAATATATTGTAGTTATCGTTTTTGTATAAGTATTTATATCTCAAATATACAATGCGTATCGAAAGTTCTAGAACGACGTAATATTTTATATTAAAATTGCACTTTTGAAAAAATTGTCCTATACAAAAATTATAGGATTTTGAGCAATGAGTTCAATGGCACCCATCTGATTTTTAAATTAGAACAATTACATTTGACATTAAACCGAAAGAAGAACTTTTAGGTTGGAATATATGGTTATGATCCTGGGTCAAATTGACCCTAAGGGTCATTAGTCATGACCACCTGCATTAACGTGAAATATCTACCACTTTCAATATCAGCTGTCGGGTAGTTTGTTTACTGATCAAGTACGACTTGACCTTGACTTGGGGTCAATTTGACCCAGGGTTATGACCCCTCGTTATAACGAGAAATTTTCTTTTTAGATTTCTGCTTTCAGGCAGAGTTTCTTTACTAGTCAAGCATGACAGGACCTTGATTTAATCCACAGGGTCAATGTGACTCGGTCACGACTCCATGTTGTAGTGCAAAATTTGTTCTCGTTTTGATTTCTGTTGTAAAAAATAGGCATTTTCACTTGTAAGATCAAATTTCACGTTAAAATAGGCATGAAGACGAGGTTAAGGATCAAGATAAAAGGCACCATTGAACTGTCCGCTCGAAATCCTATCAATTTTTTACTGAGCTTTCTTCCAAAAGTGAAATTTATATACTATAATACCCAAAACTTTTGACATATACTGTATGTGCATGTCTCTAAAAATTGTATTAGTCATGGTGACTAATACTGCATATAAAGCGTTAAAAAAGAATAAAATTACCCCAATTTTATTTATCATCATTCGTACTACATTTCTCCACAAGAAAGTAAAAAAAAATCGCTTCCTACTGTCAATTATTACACTTTATAACTAAAGAAACCGTTATACAAAGCTCAAAAATATAAATATACTCACTCAATAGTTCCTCCTTCTCCTTCAGCAGCTCCTCTTTCTCCCTGTTCCTCTCTTCAACCTCCTTTAGCATCTGCACCCTCTCCCTCTCAAAGTCCTCCAGCTGTTTCCTACAAGAATCCAGCTTCAGTAGCACCTTATTATAATTACTCTGCTTATGCAGCAGCTCCTCCAAATCAATCGACGACGCATTCGACGAAACCGTCTGGTCCATCATCGCCGAGGTATCATCCATAATCTTACTCTCCCCAAAGCCCAACGTCTGATCGAGCTTTTCCTCGAACACAGCGCACTGAGCGTAAGCAGTGGCAAGGCCATTTTTCAATTTATCGCTCTCTTCGACGAGCTTCTGATTGAATTCACTGAGTTCTGATAGTTTCTTCATGTACTCCGCTGTTTCTTGCTCGCGCTTTTCGACGGTTTTTTTGAGTTCGAGGATTTCCTGCTCGAATTCGAGGTTCGAGACCATTCGCGTCGCGTCGAGACTGTCGGACGCGAAGCGCTGTTGTTGTTCTTGCTGGTTGAGGGAAGAGTTCATCTCGGATTTGAGACGGTCGCAGGTGTTCTTCATGTCCTTGATCTGTTTCTCGTAGCTTTCTTTGGCGAGGTTTGTGGATTCAAGCTCGGCTTTGGTCTTGGAGACGAGGTCCTCGAGGTCCTGGATCTTTTGGATGAGCTGTTTCTCCATTGATGCTTTTTCCTCTGGTTGGGTAAAAGGTAACATGTTTAGTTAAATTGTTAAATAATATACAGTGAAACTTCCCTTATTTGAACCATTTATTTCGAAAATTTCTATAATTTAAAGTCAAGGTAATTTCATTGAGTAAAGGATTATAAAGATAATTCGAAATTTTTAAAAGAAAGAAATTTTCAGAACTAAAACATAATAATTCGATAATTTATAAAAATGTCATTTGTAATTTATAAGAATAATAATACAAAATAATTTATATTGTGTACACAGTTTATTTTTATTAATTTGAATTTGTATTTTGTCTGCATAGTTGTTAGTAGATATTAAAATTAAAAAAGAAATGAGATTAATTGTAAATTTTCCTACTTTTTTTACATTTATAAATGTAAGAAAACCTCTGTAATTAAAAAGATTATCCATTCCCTTGAGTTTCGAAATACATAGGGAGGTTCAAATGTATTTAATGTACACACATTTGTTTTGTTCTTTCATTTCATCAAACGTACTGCTATAGAACAAAAACTGAATAAACTTTCTTACCTAACTGCTGCTTAGTAACCTGGTAGTGCAGCGACATTTCATCCAGTGTCTGATAGGCCGTCTCATCCAATTCTGCGAAACTCATACCGCTCATCCTCGAAAGCGACTTCTCCAGGGTAAAAAGTTTGTTACTCAGCGTTCTTTCGTGCATTTGATTGTGCTCTATCAAGCTCTGAGCGGCCGAGTATCGCGACGACAGATCATCCAACTTGAACTAGAAACAGAATTATTACGTTTTATACCTAAATGTACAAAATTTGCCTAATATGAGTATGTAAATAGAAAAAAGATTTTAATCTTACTTTGAGAGACTCGTTCTCCGTCTTGAGTGTGTCCAGATCATCCAGTTTGTACTAGACACAGAATTATTGTGTTATTTTCTAAATTTACAAAATGTGAGTTATAAGTTAGGGAGACTGGAATTAATTCGTACTCTGTTTTGATAACTATTAATTTCTACGCGTTTCGGAAATATAGCCTATATCATGTAGAAAAATGTTTGAAATACTAAAATTTAACTTATTATGTTTGATTGTTTTTGGGAACTATAAGCATTGTTGTGTACAAATTGTAGCTATTCATCAATTGTACACTTTAACTAAGATCAATAATAATGTACTTTATAAAAAATTCAAGATTTTGATAGGCGTTTGCTAAATTCAAAAAATGAATTTATTCTGTTATGATTCTGAATGCTGTATTAATAACTTTAAAATTTCTAAAATCTCTAGAAAATCGTAAAAAAGAAATCAAGATATGTGTACATATTAAAAATAGAATAGCACACTATCCTACTAAAAGTTTTCTGCAAAATTTGACTTTGTACATATCATTAACACAATTCTAAAAAATCACCCAACTTCGAAATATCTGCCTTTAACCAATCAACCCTAGCCTCCCCTACACAACCAATTGAACTCCACTTTCAATCCCACCTTGAGAGACTCATTCTCCGACCTAAGGGTCGCAGCATCGTTCAACGCCTGCTCCAGGGACCTCTCGATGCTCTCCTTGGAGTCAAGCACACTGGCAGCGGTGACGTACTTCGTCGTCATCTCCTCGAGCTGGAGCTTGTGGAGCTTGATCTGCTCGGTGAGGAGCTCCTTCTCCTTGGAGTTGGATTCCTTGCGAGTGACCAGGTCCAACTTGAGGGACTCGATGGTGCGCTTGTAGTTTGACAGCTGGGACTGGAAGACAGACATCTCTTTGGCGTGGCGAGTCTCGAGGCTTCGGTTCTCCTCTTTGAGCTTTTGCAGCTCGGCTTCGTACTTGGATCTGAGCTCCTAGAAATGGAAGATTTTGTGAAAATATGGTTTCTACTTTTGAAAACGATAGGTAGAAAAAATTTTATGTAAAATTGATATAATATACTTTATTCTTTAAATTATTAAAAATTTTGCTTAAAATCAAAATAGGTAGTTACTACATTTTATTTAATTATTGAATTAATGAGTATAATTACTCTAAAAAAATAAATAAATAAGTAAGATATTTGTTATTATTTCTACTTTTGAAAGTATTGTGTCTAGTGAAATATTTGAATAAACTAATATTAATATTAAAACGCCTTAAAAATATGAAATATTTAACTATCTTAAATGTAAATAAAAACTTTTGCATTGTCAGAATCATTTGGAATAAAATTTTAATATAAATAAACCAAAATTGGCCATATATTTTCTTTATTCTTATTTTTTTTTAAAGTTATACATACCTTCATTTCGTTTTCATGCTTCGCATTGTTAGCACTGGTTTCAGATGAAAACTTGTCTAGAATAACTTTCATGTCTTTTTTTATTTTCTCCACTTGATCTTCATATTGCCTTTGCAATTGTTGTGTCTCGGAGATACTGGCATCATTTTCAACAGAGTCAGCACGAATTTTTTTATTGAGATTTTCTATTTGATCCTTATAATCGCTCAGTTCTGAGTTCTGCGTTTCTTTCTCAACTTCCAATCGCTTGACGTTTTGTTCTGCCTGTTCAAGTTGGGATGAAAGTTGAGAAACTAGATCTTTTTGAGTGCCCAAGGCATTTTCTAATGCAGAAATCTAAATAACAAAAAAATTATAAAATAAATTTTGCTTTATCTGCGTTTTTATTTTTATTGCATAAGGTCTTCATGTATTAATAAAAATAAACAATTACAAGAAAAGAGAATTTCAAGATAATGTAAATTTAAGAATAAATATAAATAAATAAATATTACCTTCTCATCAAAAATATTCTCTTCATTAGAATTCCCTGTTTGAGTTGAATTTAATACACTAATCTGTGCCAGTAAAGCGTCTCTAGAGGCTAAGGCTTGCTGTAATGACGTGGTCAAGTCTTCAATTAAATTATCTCGTTGATTTACTGCTCGCTCAAACTCTTGAAGCTTCCAAATAAAATTGAATGACATTAGTAAATTCCTTTAATACTTAGAAATAATTCAAATTTTAATATTTTTGGTTGTAATAATAATAATGTAAAAATTTATTTGTGATCAATAGACATAAGTTTTGTTTTGTTTATATGATGTTGCTGATTTCAGATGGATGATTTAGCCTTTGAAAACACAGTATGTGTGTAGGTTACAATAAGGAAAAGCTAGTAATAGTTTAAAATAAAATAAAATATCTTATGTAATTTAAGTTTAATTACTAAAAAAGTTGTTTGATACATTAATGTCAACATATTAATTTTTAGAGATAAATAGACAATTCTTATTAAATTGTATTTTTTATTAATAGGTCTGTAGTTATTACTTTATACGAGTTGTGTTAGTTATAAAACAATTAAATAAACTATTAAAATTTAGAAAACCAACCTTTGCATGATAGGTTACTATGATGTCTTTGTAAGGAATGTTACTATTTTGACTGTGTGACGAAGTCGGAGAAGATGCATCGGCCCTGAGGTGATCAATTTCAGCATGCAGTGCTTCGACGACAGCTTCTTTGCCTTGAAGTAACTCCTCCAGCTCTGTGACTCGTCCAGCCAATCCTTCCAAGTCACCATCACCCTCTCCCTCACTCATACTTACACTGCTGTATGTAATATCTCTTGATAAAATACTTTCATTATTCTGAAATGGTGTTAATACAAATGTTAGATATTCAAATTTCCCACCAAAATTGTATTATAAACTTGAAAAACTGAGGTTTGATTTTGAAAACTTACGCTAACGCTTCTCAGATCAAGAGATTGATTTTCAGCTTCGTTGCGAAAGGACTCCTCATCCGAAGCTTGCTCAAGACTCTTACTGAACCTTTTGCTGGAGCGTTTGGATTTATAAGCCTCCAACTGTAAAAAAATTTAATTTTGCAGATGGTAAATTTAATTTTTGAAAAGAATTATTTATTTAAGATATAAATGATATCTAAGATGTTATAAGCACTTTAGATTGCACTATTACATTGGTAAGTAAAGGAACGATCAAGAATGAATGGTCTGTGGAACAAGTTACTGCGTAGTTTTATAATACGCAACTAATTTAGTTTGAATACTAGTATGTACATTTCCTATGAAAAAATGACATAATAAGCTTTAACTTATGGTAATTGTGAGAATTGATTATTAACTATATTTTTATACTGCATTATTCATATGTACCTTATAAGTTACATATTAGCATAATATCCTATTTTGATTTTAATTGATTCATGAAAAGATTGTATAGTCTGTGCAGTTCATACTAAACGTACTCTTGTTAGCTTCTATACACACATAATCAATAATTCTTCACAATTTTTAATAAAATTACCAATAATACTACTATTATTATGCCCATTTTAAAATACTATATATTGAAAGAATTTCATATTATTTTAAGACCTCTAAAAGGATACAATTTTTTAAGTAATTATATCGCATATATTAAGTTTATTCAATAAAGCACATACCAAGCCCCTATAATTAGAAAACTTTTTACTTGGTCTCTACAATTAAAAGAACGCTATAAATCAAAGTAAAAAACCTGTATAATTAGAAATTTCGAATTATGGAGTTTCCACTGTATTCAGTACAAACAAATTTATTTTGTGTTTTAACACTTTCACTGCTACACAATAATGGTTTATGATTTTTTTCCCTTGGTACTATATGACACATATATGGATCATGCATATTTTACAAAATTTATTATTTTTATGGTACTTAAAGCATAAAAATATGCTTCTATGAGTTTGAGCAACTATTTTCTTATTTTATGGACTTAGAAAAACAAAGGTACCGATTTATATTGGAATTGGATCCATTGCAATTGTAATAAGCACTAATTAAAGTTACAATAAAAAATTATGGTAAAAATACATTGACAGCAGTGAGTGATAAATAAATGCATATATACTCCTTTTAGGTTCCATAAGTAATCAATAATTTATTCCTAATTTCAATAAATCATTTTGCATCAAAATAAAGTCAAAAACAAATAAACCTTTATATGTAACAAACAATGAAAACTGCAGTAGGGCAAGCCGCATAAAATTTCCAATTCTACTACTGAAAAAATTAAACAATCAGTACTTTTTCACTAGTTTAAATAAAACACTATCCATGGCATCAATATTATTACAACTTGTCAACTCGTACATCAACACAAACTCTAGCACGCTCCTCACCCCATTTTCAAACAAACAATCGAATAAATTAATCTCTCAATCTCGCATCGAATCAAAGCCAACGACCACCAAGAAACCCCATTACCTAACGAACACTGCAAAAAGTTGCGACAGGGCAATCCGCTGTATCAAATCCGCTGCAATTCCATTTCACTTCGGAGTCATGGAACTCCAAATTCTCTAATAAAGGAGAGACTCCCACACACACGCATCACACATGCATTACACAAAGTGCCCTCCTCGGGGCTAAATCGAAGATAAAAATAGACATACCCCGAGAGAGACAGAGACACATACATGTACACTGCACTTTAAGGGGCCCTTAAACTCTATGTCTATCTTTGTCCTGTGATATGCATGCTCACCATTTCCCTGCCAGCCTCCAAGGCGCGACTCCGCCGCTTCTCCTCGTCCGTGTCCATTTATTACTTATTTTGCCTCTGTGTCCTCTATTGTCCTGTACGTATATTTATCACGATATTCCTCTCATCCTCGAGTACTCTTTGTTGTACATTAAAGCAACGGTTATGCAGCGCTGTATTCTGTAAGTTCCTTTTTACATGGCAAGCAACCACCGATTAAAAAAACACACAGATGTGTATATATGTAGGTATACTCTCTCCAACCGACGTCCGACGGTTTTAGTTGAGAATTTGAGATTGAGATCGTCCGTCTCTGTCTAATATAGTGTCGTACAGTACCGCGCGAGTGCGCTCCACGCTCCACTTCGATTGTTTTGGCGGTTACAAAGCGACGCGCTCCTGCAGCTGATGCACACTTCTGTAAAGTGCAGTGCATAATATGTAAACAAATATGTGCGATTGATTGATTGTTGGCACGAAGGATGTGCGAATGAATGTATCGATTGGGAATTGTTGTTGGGAGTCTTACCTTGAGTTTGTTCGATCGTTGGGACGGAGATGAGTATGTAATAGACGGCAGTGAAGTGGTAGACGGTTTTGGAGAAAAACTGTAGACGTCGGGATTTTAAACTAAGGGTGTGGTGGGGGATTGACGGAGGATTTTCATTCGCTCGCGATTAGCAGGGATTCTCAACTCGGAGCTTTAAAGTTTTTTTGTGTTTCTTTTTCTTTTGGGGAGAAGTGCGTTTAACGGTTTTTATATGTTGCAATGAGAGAGGAATTGATTCTATTTGAGTTTATTTGTTTTTAGAAAATTTTAGTTTTAACAAATAGAAATTTGGTACTCTTATATGCACTTTTATAATCTTTATATGGTCGTGGATGTGATAAAGATAAAAAAATGAGAGAAAAAGCCGTTGAGATTTGTACTATAAATACGTCATGTGATATCAATTGATCAATTTATCGCTGACAGTACAGATTATAGTGCATACAAGGAAAGCATTGACTGTTAGAAGCGATAACATTATTAATGTTCAATAAGAATTATTTTATAGTTATTTTGTCCGGAGTCTTTAAATATTCAAAATTATTGTAAAAAAGTTATTAATTATTTCAAAAAGGAAAATTATTTTGATTTTAAGTGTTACATTATAGGGTAGAGGAACTAGTCGTTGCGGCCATCTAAGGAAAAACTTGTATTCAAGCTATTGCACAAAATTCAGAAACATCTTTGTTTATAAATTATCGGTTCTATTACACTTTAAATGTATTTTAGTTTTTGATAAAATGTTTATTCTTGCTTAAAATATTTACAGGATAATTATATTATGTGTTTTAATAAAATATGACGTAAGCGCTAGTAGTTGACCTGGACAATTTAAGGCAATACATCTCGCTTTAAAAAACATTGTTTATTCTTTTTAATAGTTCTATGATTTAAGTTTAGCTATAGAAGATTGAATAAATATTAACTGAATAAATTAAACATTAATTAATCGTAATAATCATTACAATTAAAAGTGGCTTTGGGGATGGGTTATCGACCAGGCCCGGCCGACAACTAAAATTCGTCAATAATTAAAAAAATTCTAGTAGTCGGCCACACCTATAAGCACATATCGACAAAGATATATCGAAGAAAAATTCGATCATTATTTAATAGTTTTTAAACTGTTTTAACGTCAAAATTAAATGTTTAAAAGGCATAGATCATTAAAAAATTATTAATCTAGCGATATGTTGTCTACGAGTTTATGTTTTAAAAGAAAATACCCAATTTGCCGACTACTATAGCGCATCTACCCTCTATAATATGTCACATTCCGTATTAGGCTTAGAGGCACCGAATCCGATCATTCCACACCTCCCGCTCACTTTAAATTTAGTGAAAAGTCTAAATTTAGTGTAAATTTAGATATTTACTCTTTACAAAAGAGTAATCCTTAATCTTTACTCTTTTCTAATGGATACTTTACGTTTTCTACTTTTGTAAAGTAACGTATAAATGTTTCATTTTACTCTTAACTAAAGAGTAAAGTTTAGATTTTACTCTTTATAAATGAGTAAATTGTTCATTTTATACTTTTTCACGTCAGTTTTTACTCTTTGAAGTTGAGGGTGTAAGCACAGCGTCGGTTAATAATTAATAAATAATAAAGTTTAAAGAATTCCAATGAAGATTATTGGAATGAATATTAATCAATTAAAGATTATAAGCGTATATATTGCAATTATAATTACAATATAATACAATACAATGAAAGCATTGCATATTAGGAAATATTTTTATTAGACAAAATTTACACTATTTTTAATATAGATTTTACAATTTCTTTATTAAATATTGCAAGTACAAAAAAAGAATAAATACAACGAATTTCAATTGAGTATTTCAATTGTATTATGATGAATTTAATTATATATATTGTCTTTTTTGGAATTAAAACTTATATCTTTACCGAAATAAATAAATCGATAGACAATAGATTTTTACACTTTTACGATATTATTTTTCATTAATTTTTTGGATCCCTGACAAAATTTTCACGCCACATAATAATAAATAATATATACCGGCCATTCCTTACTATAAAGTGTTATCAATTAAAAGATCCAAAATGAACAGTTCTATTTTTCTGTGATTTGCGCATAACGATCAATCAACCCGCTTTTTCGCTGGAAATAATTTGTTTTGGATTAATACGTTTATTATGTATATTTTCTCTTGTTTTGACATATCTTTTCACATTTTCTCACGTTTTCTCATAGAGATAGAAAAAAGAACTGTACATAATAGGTTCGATGTTCATATTTATTCACATTTTCTCACATTTATTCACATTTTCTCACATTTGTTCACATTTTCTAACATTTATTCACATTTTTTCACGTTCGTATAAAATATATTTGTGTGAAGGGGGTATTGTCATATATTCTCTCATTTCAATATGTAAAAACGTGAGAAAATGTGCTTAATTGTGTAACACGTGCCACAAATTATTCAAAATCAGTCACTTATTCGTATTTTCTCATCTTTATTCACATTTTCTCTCATGTTCGCACATTTGTCTACATAAATTATTTCCACCAGGATTAATAAAATCAAGAACTTCTAAGAACCCCGATAAACTCTCATGAACTTTCTCAACTTTTGATATTAAAAACTCTGATGTCGTCTGTCTATGTAAAAAAAATTACCTTTAAAGATCTAAAAAAAAGAAGAGAATTAAAAATATTCTCTATTTATCGGGTGTCTTCAAATTAGCCTTAACTATTATGATATAAAACAAGCCTAACTCGAAGTCTAGCTGTAGAAAAACGAAAAACCTATAATTCCCCCTCAAAGCCCTGGTTAAAAAAACTTATGATATATCGGATAAGACCTAATAAAACCGGGTTCAAATTCCGGACAAGACAGGCTTGGCTTTTTGATCTCATCCTATTTTATCCGCACGTATCCGTAAATCAAGCTATTTCGTGTTGTTCCGGATATGACCATACGAAACAGGATTCAAAATCCGGATAAAACAGGATAAGATCGTATAGGCTTATTTTACAATCCGGTCTCATAAGTTTCTTTAACCAGGGAGCTCTCTTTAAAAAGAAATGACTATTCAAATAAGATGAGCTCGCACACCACCCTACTGTAAGAAATCTATTAAATAATTAAATCCTATTCACCAATACAAAAATTACATATACATCCTATTCGCAAATAGGATCTTTTCCTATTTGGAAAAAGGAATGAATAGGATTTAATAGATTTCTCACACTAGGGGCATCGAATGCCAGTAGAAGATCAAAACAGCTGACAACCCCTGTCGCGCATCGCGGTCCGCGTCGCGCATGCGCCCCACCGCCGTCAGCGCCCTCTCCAGCCTCTCTCCCCCAACCACCGGAGGCAGCTTCAATTGAAATTTCACCCAGTACACACGTTCGTTACAAACGGCAAGCAATTCAAAAAAAAGCTGCTGCTGGCCCTGCTGATCTCTCTCTCTCTCTCTCTCTCTCTCTCTTTCTCTCGGTGTATCCATCAGTGACATCAGTGTCCATCGCAACGTCGCGTAAAGTGTGCGTGAGATACAAATCGTCGCGTCGCGTTCTCCTCGCCTCGGGAGAAGCAAGAATCGAAGAGAAGCACAAAGTGCGCAACTCCAGCGGTGTGTGTGTTTTTTAAAAAAAAGGAGACCAACAGACACGACGGCATGACGGACTTTCGGGAGAGGTACAAGCGCGCGGGCTACGGTCGGGAGGACCCGGAGGTGAATCGGGCCCTGAGGAGCCAGCGACGGGACGAGGCCCGCCGGGAGATGCGCAGCGAGCACTTCAGTCTAAGAAGGGACCTGGAGCAGGAGGAGGAGGAGGAGGAGGAGGAGCAACAACGCCTGCAGGAGGATGAGCAGGAGGAGCAGGAGGTGGAGGATCACGAGGAGGAGGCCAAGAGGAAGGCCGCTGCAGGTTTGTTGTTTTGGGTGTTAGAGGGGGGGAGTTTGCCGCCACTTTCTGGCCTGTGAATAAGGGGGATCTGCTTTGCCGACTTTTGACAGTTTGAAAAAGAGAGGAGAGGATGTTGGGGAGTTTGGTTTTTTCTTTTATTACTTGTTTGTTTCTTTGGAACGTTTCCTTTTCTTTTTGTATTTACTCATTTGTAAGTCAAAATCTGGAAATTTAGGGGAGCAGCGCTGAAATATATTGTTTATACACTGATAAAGCGAACGCTAAATTAATTACCATTGATAAAGGTATCACCTACCAGCGCAGTATTATTACAGTACCAGATCTCTGTCTGTGTGATTATACCGCTGGTAGATGGTACATTTATTTCTGGTATTTAATAAAGTGATTGTACTCCGCTCTCCATCAAAATACATTGGAATGGTAAAATTACATTTACTCTCCTAAATTTACATATTTTGACATGGTCAATAAATTCTTAATTGTTACCGAGGATTATTTTAACTGCAATGTAAAATATGAACAAAAGGTTTTCTTCCCTCAAGTTTTATTCTAAATATAGTCATCACTTGAAAAATTATAATTTTTTAGATTTTCAATACTAATTCTATTGTACGTAACATATACAAATACAGTAGAGTCTCATTATATCGCCAGGCTATATATAAAAATAATCTTCTAAGATATTCAATGAAAAATATTTATTTTAATTATTTTAATATTTTTCTTAAAATAAATAAATAAAAATAATAACATTTTCAAGTAACTTTCAGTTTATATATAACCAATCATGAAAAAATTATACTGAAATTACTATTAAGCATTTAAGATAAAAAGTATAATTTTTTAATAGTTAGCATTTGATAAATATATAACTCTGTCCAAAGCATCCATTGTTGTACACAAACTAGATGTGATACATAAAGATTAATCTATCAAACTTTAAAAAGTTGGTTCCAAGTATTCCTGCATTTTGTTATAATTTTGTAATCAATATGTGTTTGCAGTAAACTAATTTAAAAAAATAATTAATAGAAAAATGAGGACTTCATCCATTATATATCTATTGTATCTTTTTCTACCACCTATTGCATTTTTAATTTTTATAAAGGAAATTTAAAACTGTTGATAGAATAAATAAATCATTTTATTTAATTCAATACATTACAGGCATACAAGCCTTTGGTAAAAAAGATATATTTATATAATTTAAGGATAGAATAAAAATGTAAACTTTATTAACTATAGAATTTTTGTTGAATAATAAAAGCAATCACATAAAAACAGTTATTCATATTTTAGGATCTTCAGGATTAGAATTTCTTTTTAATTTCTGCTTACTTGTATGTTTTCATTCATTGTGTCTATCTTTGAAAAATAATACTTTTGTAAATGAATGTGAATGTTGATATAACTGCTCTATAACTTAAACTTGATGTGGAACTATTCAAATAAATAAATGAGAAAATTTGAAATTTCTTATAGGGAAGTATTGCAATTATTTAATTTGTAGCAAAAGAATTCACTTGAAATTTATTAAAATTTATTAAATTATTAAGAAATGAAAATGAATAGTTTTTTGTTCTATTGAACTATTTTTAATTAATAAATTAAACCATAAATTAATGAATGCTTTAAAAATTTAATTTTACACTTATAAAGGAGGCAGCGGTGAAAATTACTCTTTTAGCAATTTAATTTATTAATGTTTGAATTCAGCAAAGATATTATGAAACACATACAAGAAATTTTTCAAAAGCACCTATAAGGAAACATGCAAAAGAGATTTCAACAACAAATATGAAAAAATCTATCTTCTAAAATAATTAATATTTGTTGTTGGAACTTTTATAGATCCAAAGACACAAAATTTAAATTACTAAAAGAGCAATATCTATTCAAAAATTTTACAAAATACTTTTCATATGTTTGTACAATGTATCATCACTCTTCTGTTCTATTTTAAATACAATTTCTTATTAATTAATCGGTACACAATAATACCATTTCAGAATTTCACGTATTATAATAATTCTACCATCCATTTTCAACCCACCATCAGAAACTAACAAATCAATTCAATCCAATTCCAGATCTCGAGACAGCGGTCCAAAACCGCCTGATCCAGTTAGAAAAGTGGCGCGAGGAGCGCAACCGTCGCCGGCTCCAGGAAAAGAAGAAAGCCAAGCCAGTGTTCAAGGTTGGCGTGGTGCACCACCGCGTCTACTCTCCGCCTATGACGAAGGAACCCGTGCCAATACCAACTCCAAAACTCTGCAAGTCCAAAGAGGCGCACAAAGACACACCACTGCCAAAGAGGGTGACCAGGGCAACCGAGAAGCGGCTGGCAGTGAAGGCCGTTACCAATCAGCAGAAGAGGGAGAACTTGAAGTCGAGGAAGGTGAAAGTAGAGGTAGGTCGATGGGGGTGAGGTGGGTTTGAACGGGATTTGTATTGTTTTTTTGGAATCGTTTGTAAAATACTAGGTTTGACGTGTTTTTATTTAATAAAGAAGAAAGTGTTTTTTAAACTACCTTGCCTGTGTTAGTTAATGTATTGTATTGATGATTTTTTAGTGAAAAATGATGTGGATGTTCCTTGCGCACACACAATTTTTTTTACAGTCTAGAAAAATTCCTAAATGCTTTTTATAGCAATTGGAAAATATTTAGGTATTTTTATCGAAATTGAATGAAAGTAACTAATAAAAAATCAGATAATTTTAATTATTTAAAGTATGTATTTTTCATTTGATTTAGTTTTCAAACTTGCTTCTGAGCAATACATACATTTCTCAATACTGCAGAAAAGAATATTTCCTATTAATTTTAAAAGATTTCGACAGAATCTAATGCACAGGAAAAGTCCAAAGTACAACAGTAGAAATAGGCGTTGATTTGCAAAGTAGAGATCCCTGTACATATCTTAAGTAAAAAAATTTGAAGAAAACAAAATCGATTGAAACTGAATTATCATTTTTATTAAACTTGTAGTAAAATATATACCAATAAAAATTGCTAAGTTTTGTTTGTAATGTATCTTAAAGTATGTGAGAATTTGTTTGATCCGAATTAATCAAACCTGAATGCGCAAGGAACTTTTTCAGCAAACCTTTGTTTTTATTAAAATAATATATGTATACTCGACGCGGAAAATATGTAATTCAAATGATTTGAATTTCTTGAAATACTGCAATTTCGTTGGATCAAATGCACATTTTAGCTAACCTCATTGGAGGATTACAAATAAATTCAAATAGTTCTAATCAGACATTTTCCACGTCGAGTGTACATCCCATTCAGTACATTTCTTACATATCATTCAATACATTTCTTACTCTTTATTCAATGGATTATCAATACATACCTATATGGGTAAAAGAATCTGAAAATTCATATATTATCTTCTACACTGTAATTATTACTAAACCCACATAAATTTCAAAATTAATCATAAAAACATGGAAAGATTTTTTGATAAATCAATAGAGCCGAAGCCCCAGCATTTGCATCTTTTGAAATAATATATGTTATTATACTACTCCTTAAACTACTATTCCCTATATTTATCCAAACCCTTTCAGCCCAATAAATTTGAAATAAATAAACAAACAAACAAATAAGCAAATGAACTAAAACCTTCTCATTTCTCACCAACCTCACAGGCCAAGGTCGAGAGCGACGACTCGAAGGTACCCCTGGCCCCGGACAACCACCAGTTCAAGGCCCCAGCCGGCGTCACGTCCATCCCCATGTTCGGCCGCCAAGCCCTGGAGGCGACCAAGGCGAACAACAACAACCTGAAGCTGGAGATCTACTCCGCGAACGTCACATCGACCAGTAGTGAATTCGGCATGGCACTGTCCGTCACGACGGACTCGGTTTTCACAGGCAGCGAGCACTCCTTCATCCTGTCCAAGTCCAGCGGCACGAGGTTGAGTGTCTCCTCGGTGAGGGAGCCCTGCGACTCGTTGGTCAATAAGAGTCTGAACGAGTCGATGGATAATTCGTCGGTGGAGGAGGTCGCGCTGAAGGTGGGTGATATGCTACGGAAGAGATGGATGGGAGTTAGGGTGGTCAAACATTCCGTAGGAAGGAATAATAGTAGGAAATATAGAAAAAATCATATTCCTCTTGTCGATCTTTTATTATAACATTTTAGTACCTATTTATTTAGACCTGAAGTTCCTAAAACTAGTGTTTTCAGATCGATGTAGCCACCTTTGAATAGTCTCAAAAATGTTTTTCGAAAACGAAATATGTTTATGTTATAATATTCTACTTTTTCAGGGGGTTACTTCAACAAAAATTAAAGAAATTCGTGCTTTTATTTGACTTTAGCATATTTTAGCAGGCGCTAAAATGTGCTAAAATATGCTAAAGTTATATAAAAGCATGTATTCCTTCAATTTTTCTTGAAGTAACCCCCTGAAAAAGTAGAATATTATAAAATAAACATATTTCGTTTTCGAAAAATGTTTTTTGAGACTATTTAAAGCTGGCTACATCGATCTGAAAAAACGAGTTTTAGCAACTTTGGCTCTAAACAAATGCTAAATAAGCTACTAAAATTTTATAATGAAAAAATCACAACAGGAATATGATTTTTTTTTATATTTCCTACTATTTTTAATCATTAAACTTAAAAAATTAAAAAGTTTGGGAATTTTGGACCACCCTAATGGAAGTTTGTGGAAACTTGATTATTCGAACGTTGCTTTTGATAATTCAATTTTTTGTTCGGCCCCCTGCATGTTGCCTTGATTTAACTATTTCAATACTTGATTTTTGAAACATCAATTTTCATGGAAAAATGATACATTTTAACATCTTTGTCATGTTGGTTCTGCCATTTTGAATAATTAAAATGATAAAATCATTCATTTTTGCTAATTTTGGTCCTTCATGTTGGATTGGTATATTGTATTTTCAAAATTTGACTTATATATCGGAATTAGTGACCTCAAAAGTCGACAGAATAATTTTTTTTATATTTACTATAATTTTTTTTACTAATGCATGAAAGGAGAAATAATGACATTTTTTCGAGTTTCAATTTATTTATTATAAAATACTATTTACAATAGCGATTAAATAACGATTGCATTATCAAATCACAACTTTAAGAAAGCTAGGAAACAAACAAAATCAAGAAAAACTTGAAATAGTAGAAGTAATTATAGCAAAAGAGAGATCGTACACGTCACTATGACTAAAAGGGTTATAAAACTCAATTTGAAGTGTAATTTCGATAATTCAAAGTATATGCCAATCCAGATTTTACCCATTCCTATGCTAAGCATTGTAAAAAATATCTCGATAATTCTAATTTTAATAAATGTCTCTCTCCTTAAGGTGATGCTAAAGCCATCTATCATCGACCAATACAAGGATCCACTTTTCTGATTTAATTTTCAATTTTAAGTAAATATCTCTATGAAAAATTGTTGTTCCAATCAAAAAGAACAACTTTCCATAGAGATATTTTCTTAAAATTGAAAAATGAATGAAAAAAGTGGTTCCCCATATTTACCAGTAACACAGGGTTTAACATCACCTTAATTTGAAGTAAACCGCGTTATTTAAGGTTGAAAACAGCCGATTGATAATTAAAAATTTGATATTTCGAATTATTCGATATAATTCGACTTCTTTCCCATCCTGTTTAACTTCAATCAAATTATCGAGAGTCGACTGTATATTTGAATATACATCGCCGTGAAGTGACCTATTTATTATTTTCTTTTTACTGCTGAATATCTGAAATTATGAATACCTATATCTATAATATGACTAAATTTTAATTGTATTTTAAATGACTGATAATTTTGATGAACACACGATTTTTCTAAAAACATGATGTCACTACGATACACTACAAAATAAGTTTACTATACATGAATTTTTGCTTTTACACAAAATAAATAAATACAAATCTACCGATCTATCCAAGGTGTCCACTGACGATCAAGAAACGCTGGGCGATCAGGAAACCGTCGACTCCAATCGCCAAACTGACTCCATTCCCACGAAGCCGCTGACGTCCCCCGAGAGGCGAAGACGACGCTCGAGGATTTTCACGCCACCGGTCGCCGAGCACCAGGAGTCACCGGTCGAAACGAAAACCACAACTGCAGATGACCAAGAAACGAACGAATCCGAGGAAGACAGCGTCAGTTTCTCAAAGAGCAAAACAAAATCACCAAGTAGAAGGAGATCTACCAGAATGTTAACAGAGCAAATGCAGGAGGAAGCGAATGGCGAGGTTGTTGATAAGACTGCCAGTTTTACGATGGAAACGGATCCTTCCGATTCCAAACAGAGAAAAACCAAGTCGCCAGGGAGGAGGAGATCGAGTAAGATGGTCACCGAGCAAACTGCGAGTACTGAGTCACCTGTTGAGGACGTGAGTTTCGGTCTGCAGGATGAGCAAGCGAATGTTGAGTCCGAGTCTAAGGGAGCCAGCTTTTCGATGGATACTTCTGTTTCGAAGCAGAGTAAAATGAAATCACCGGGGAGAAGAAGGTCTAGAATTTTTACAGAGCAAACTGCGGGTAGCGAGACACCTGATGACAGTTTTACTTTACAAGATGAGGAAATGGAGGACGATCGAGCAAATGTTGATACCCCTCCTAAAAGTGCCAGCTTTACCATGAATTCTTCGAATTCTAAACAAAATAAAGGTAAACTATCTGTTAAAAGAAGAAGGTCTAGTAAAATGTTTACAGAGAAGACTGAGTCACCTGCTAAAGATGTCAGTATTACGTTACAAGTTGAAGAAATCAAAGACGATCAGCCAAACGTTGATACTCCTCCTAAAAGTGCCAGCTTCACAATGGATTCTTCAAACTCGAAGCAAAGCAAAGGTAAATTATCTGTGAACAGAAGAAGGTCTACTAGAATGTTCACAGAAGAAAATACAAATACTGACTCACCTGCTAAGGACGTCAGTTTTACTTTGCAAGATGAAGAAATCAACGACAATCAGCCAAACGTCGATACTCCTCCTATAAATGTCAGTTTCCTGATGGACTCTTCCGTCTCAAAGCAAAATCAAACCAAATCACCAGCGAATAAAAGAAGATCTACTCGAATGTTCACGGAGAGAAGTACGAGTACCGAATCAGCCGATGTCAGTTTCACTCTCCAAGACGAAGAAGTATCAAGCGTCGATCCTAAAACTGCCAGTTTCACAATGGACTCCTCCGCCTCCAAGCAAACTAGAACCAAATCGCCAGGAAAAAGAAGATCTACGAGAGCTTTCGCCCCGATCAACACCAACGACACCGATTCCACCAAGGAAATAGAAACGGATCCTCCGGAGGATCCAGGCTTCAGCGAGAAAAACACCAGCCACGACTCCATCCTAACCAAGCTCAACAAGTCAAAGTCCCCTGCGAGCGGTCGACGCTCCACTCGAATCTTCCCCGACGACATCCTCCCGAAGAACTACTCCAGATTCCCCGTGGAAGACCAGGAGAACATAGACTCCAACCGCAAGAACCTCATGGACTACAGCATCTCCGACTTGAGCAAGATAAACAGAAGAACATCCGTAAGGCTCCCGGAGAACATGCAGGACCAGTCGTTGATGAAATTCTCGCCACGTCACTCCATGAGACCGGCAGCCACGTACTTCCCCGAGGAGGCGAGCATCTCCGAATCGATTACCGGAAGGAAGAGGAGCCCTAAAGGGAAGGTGGATCGGTTCTCGCCTAGAAAGGGGGAGCTGAACGAGTCGAGCTCGTCGGAGCCGACGAAGCAAAAGACACCGGAGAGGATCGACGAGAGTCTTGTCAATCACAGCTTGAACGTGTCGCTGCCCAAGGACTCGACGCCCGATAAGCCCCCGGCCTTCTTCTCGCCGTACATCGTCACGAGCAGGGGGAAGAGCAGCGTTCGCAAGGAGGTTCAGCGTAGGCGGTTCAGGTGTGGATGGATTCTTTCTTTTTAGTTTAAGGGGGTGTCAAACCATTCAAATTTTCCGCCGAAATTCCTAACCTCAAATTCTTTAACAATTGATTACAATTAATAAATAAACTAAATTATGAAAAACCAAGACATCATTGCCCTCCATAATACAATTATCTACCACTGTGCGAAGTTTCAAACAAAAACTTCAATATATTAGTCTATTAGTCTAAACTCGAACCTTCAAATTTCGTTCGAAACCCATTCGTAGAGGTTTTGAAGTTTTTGTTTGAAACTTCGCACAGTGATAGATAATTGTATTACGAAGGGCAATAACCTATTAGTTTTTCATAATTATACTTATTCTTTTAATTAAAGCCAATATTTTATAATTCTCGGGTCGGTAAGGTAGGAAGGATAAAAATTGACTTTGACACCCCCTTAACCCTTTCAGTTGCGATAAAACGTGTAATATGTAAGACTAAGTTGTACTTGTGGATAGTTCTTTTATCCTTGAGTGTTTAATGGTTTGATATTGACTTAGGTATGTTTATCCTTTAGATGTTGTTTACATTTTTAGAGTGAAATGTCTAAAAGGTTTTTTATTTTACGTGTAGAAGTAAATGAGTAGACGATTTTCATGGAAGCTTCGGACATGGGAGATGTTTTAGATCATTGATTATGGATTTGATTTCAGACTTTCGAAATTTGATACATGCAGTGGATTCAAAATGGTTGACGAAAATCTTTATTAACATTTTGTACCTAGTCGTGTTTTTGGGAATCCGCTGTCAGGTTTGCAAAATTTAAAACGACGGACTAAGATTGTAAAAAAGACCGAATTTTTTTAAACTTTGTAGGAAAACGGTGTTTTTTATGATTTTGATAGATCATTTTGTATTTAATATTGAGATTTTTTTATCGAAATCTGTCAGGACATTTGTAAAAGTAATCTGTTTATCAAAACTGCTAAAATCATCCTCCCATGAATCTTTGTATCATGATCTTACAAACCCTTCAAATAACTGTTTAAAACTGACCCTGCTTTGAACTATAACTGATCAATTCTCTTGAACTATGCTGATAGACTCATTTCAATGTAAAATATAAAAGTACGAATTTATTGCATTGATTTTAGGCTTGTCTAGTTTAACTATTATTAATCGATTTAATTATCTTTTTATTTTTTTGAAGTCATCTAATAATTATCTTGCTATTTCATGATTAGTTAATAAACATCAAAATATGCATAAATGAAAGTTATAAGCATAGTTTCAAGACGACTGATCAAATTAGTTCAAAGCAGGGCCCATTTCAAGCGAAACCTAAGAAACCCACTCACCGATGGCCGGTTTCACCAAAGAAAAACTAACTCTCTCAAAATTCCACACTTCCTCTCTTTATTCCAAGAGAAAAGAAAATTGATAAACTGTCGTCTTACAAATGTTCTTTCCCATCTCAGTCAGCCGCCGCCAGGCGAGATCCCCACGAAGGACACCGTCATGCAGAGCCTAAACATCTCGGTCGAGGAGGAGGAGCGCACCTCCCAGTACTACAAGTACATCCTCGAGCGGGAGATCGAGCGTCTGAACGAGCGGTGCGACGTCTGGAACGCGATCAAGGGGGACGACTCGATCCCCGAGGACGTCCACTACGAGATCCAGGCGGCGGTCGGACACACCCAGTTGCTCATCAACAAGAAGTTCGAGCGCTTCAGGCGTCTCGTGCTCGACTGCGAGACCGGAAAGGGAGAGATGCTCGTCACTTGCAAGGACCTGCAGGGATTCTGGGAGATGATGTACATGGAGATCAAGGACTGCGATAATCGGTTCAATAAATTGGGTGAGGAGAGAGAGACAGATAGATAGATATTCTTTTTATTTATCACTAATGACAAAAATTTACAGCTGTATGTACATTTTGTTCAAATTTGTTATCACATTATCAGTCATTACAGTTCAAAAAGTTTGGTTCGCTATCACAGGTCGTCCATTATTGTCTAACATATCATAATGTAGTCAGTAGTATCACATATTGTTTCGTCAACTTAATAATATACAAATAAATAGATAACAGTAATATATACACATACACGTTTATATTGCACATATATCTATCGCGTCTCGAAAATAAAACACCTTACATTCTTCTTTCGTTCATACACTCATTCACGCTAATAATTACACTCACACTTAACACTTAAATAAATTAAAGACTACAAGAATAAATAATACGCTTAGAATAAATTAAGACTACACAGAATTTAACGAAAAACGATTTATGGAGAGAGACAGAGAGAGAGAGAGAGAGAGAGAGAGAGAGAGAGAGAGAGGGAGGAGATTTGAGTGAGATTTGGGAGTTAAGATGGGGCTAAGAAGTTTTTTTGCTGAGAAAGGATTGTTAGGCGTTTGGATAAATAATTACTAATGCTGTTGTTTGGGAATAATTCAGTATTTATTTTCTACGGATCTTTACGAATCATGTATGGAATATAACTTACTTGATTTGTTTATTTATTTAATTTGTATTCAACTTGAAGGTTTAATTGATAAATTACTAATTTGTACTGATAATTAATTAATTATCTTAGTAATTTTTAAAGTAATGAATGTAAATGTTTGAAATTTGGTGAAAAAACTAAATTTGGGAAGAATACTCAGTTAACAATGTTTTCTTGTAGTTTCATGTATTAGTTTCTTTATAAACTTTCAAAATATTTATGATATTTTCAAACTTGAAGAAGATGTAAGTGACACTTTGAAAACGACTTCAGTCGGCATCTTTAGATTTTTTAAACCTTATAAATTTAATTTTCATTTCAAAATGCAGAAATATGCGCGTATCGGATTAGATTAATGCCGATAAAAAATAAATTCTTTATTATTCCTATTTTGGAAAATTGACAAATCACTGTAACTTGAGCTTAATTATGATATTTTTACACGCTTGATTGTGTAATTTTTGCATTGAAACCTGTATTTTTACATAGAAAAAACAAAACATTCTGCGATACACACCTGAGTCGACAGTTATCCAAAAATACTGGTAGAAAATTCGATTCATACATTAATTTTGAACTTTCCGAAATGATTAATATCCACACAAGTTACGGTGTGCATATCAAAGTTACTTTCCACAACGTCGCAGAATTAGATAAAGAAAGTGTCACGTGATCCGGGTATCGAAATACGACGTCTTCTAAAATGCCCATTCTTCTTATCTAAAAACAGAGGAGAAGAAGGCGAACAACTGGGTGGTGGAGGAGACGGAGGAGGAAAAGGTGGCGCGGATGCAGCCGAAGAAGAAGACAGCGGCGGCGAAGAAGCCCGCGGCGAAGAAGAAACCAGTGGCCGGGAAGTCGTCGATCAGGGCGCACATTATGGCCGCGAGGAAGAAGAAGATGGAGGAGGAGGGGGGCAAGGAGCCCAAGCTGGACGTCGAGATCAAGGAGGCACCGATAGTGTGAGTTCACTTTTTTTGTTTTGAAACTTAAATTTTCTTTTTGATGAGAAGAAAATAATTTTCTTCTTGGTTTTGTCCCTCGGTACCTATATATGGTAATATATATGAAAAGACTTTGTCGATCTTCCCGAGGCAGGTTTAAAGAAAAAAATTAAAACGTTTTTTTCTTTGACGTTTCGCTGGTCGTTGCCACCCTCGACAGAAAAGATATCAAACGACGCTTTTTACATGTGGTGGATTAGACAAAACGTTGGTAATGTTATCATCCTCCACCGCATTAAGCGGGGAGGAGGATTAATGCAAACTGAAGATGTGCTTAGTTATATATAATCAATTATGGTTGAGTTTCTCTAGAACTTTTAGAATGAGAATTTAACTCCAATAACGCTGTGTAGGTGTATTCCCATTTTGAAGTGAAATTGCATCCAAAAAGTGGGAAAACAATCAACGCATTGGGAATCAGGTTTTCACTAAAAAATTTACAGAGTATATTACGCGGTGCAGAATATATTGCATGTGATCTTTGGTATACTAATTATATTGTCATTAGAAATGATAATTATTTCAGCGTGATTCAATTTCTTTGAAATGCTGAAATACACCTATAAGATTAACATTACTTTTCTATATCTGTGTGGCTTTCCAGCAAAATGACGAGTTCACATTTCGTAATTTCGAGATGCTGAATCGAGACTTGAATATTATAATATTAAATTGTACGATCACGGGAGGTTTTAAGGAATTTTTACTTGTGGTCGGCGCTCGCCATCCTCATAGTCGTTCCTTCAAAAAGTAACATTTTTTATGCGCATATTCTTACTTTCTTTTACTCTTAATAGTTATTTTATGTGAAGATTTCGTTCAAAACGATACTATCTGAGAGCTCGCTAAGAAACGATACTATCTAAAGTTAACGTTCAAAACTGTACTATCTGAGATTTCGCCTGGAAAAGGTATTACATTCGGATGGCCCTATGTGTGTAATATTGGCCTTAAAATTGCTTAGGCCTCCCTAAATACGAGGTGTTATATGAACGGTACCCCATGTTTAGGGGTGCTTCAGCAACATCCAAGCAAACTCTTAGATAGTATCGTTTTGAACGAAAACTTTAGATCGTACAGATTACGACTAACCTTACGAAGTCTAGGCTTAATACTATTACTTACAAGAGCATTAAACTCAGTTACTGAGCGGAAACCAACCAAATTATGTTGGTACTGTCTGAATGCGTTTGCCAGAATAAAAAGATACACACTTATCAAATAAATAGTAAAGTAAATGATTGTGAGATACGTTACCGCGCTGTAAGCCATCAATAACTCTCATGCTTTTTTACACTTTAAAGTATTAAAATTACAAAGGTGAGGGGTCTCTAAGGCCGGATTTTAATCCAAATTAGATTTGAGCCAAAAAATTCGAAAAAAATTCCTACAGTGTCTACTAAAAATAAGAAGTCAATTCTACCCTAAACGGACCTAAAAAATGAAAACTTCACCGCTTGTATACAGCTTTTTTGGAAAGATTCGACACTGTCAAACTTGTATTTGCTTAATAAAGTACACTATGAACTCTCTATGTACTACCTGTTAAATAAATCCCAAATTCGGATTCAGCGTTCCCAAAAACTTATATATGTATTTTTCGGGATTTTTTATCGGCTTTTTTACGATTTGACCTTCAAATGACCTTGAACCTGATGTGATGGAGGTCAACGGACCTCGGATTTGGAATCAGCGATTCCAAAAACCCCAGGATACCTTAGTCAAGTCTGGTGATCAAGCTTACATATTTTGTATGTACATACCCTGCACGCAAATAATTAATCAAACCACCCCCTCCACCCTCCTTAAGAGGAAGCCGTATCTAAAAAAGTACTTAACATTATTTCCTTTCCTAGAATAGTTCGAAACGCAAAACCTAACCTCAATTTTCGCCTTTCGTAGTATTCTCGGATAGGAAATAATGTTAAATATTTTTTTAAGTCTCAAAATATTCCTTATTTTACCAAGAATTGGGGATGACTCTTAGTTTTTCAATTAACAAACTACCATTTGAATAAACAGCAAAAATGTAATTAGACAAGGATAGTAGATACGGTCTCCTCTTAAGGAGGGGGGGGGGGGGGTAAAAAGGCTAAAAATGGTGAATAAGAGTGAAGGTAGTTCATAGAGAAGTCATAGTATACTTTATCAAGCAAATACAAGTTTGACAGTGTCGAAACTTTCTAAAAACGCTGTATACAAGCGGTGAAGTTTCCATTTTTTGAAGGAGTGGTGGGGGTCAAAAACCGGCCTTAGAGATCAACAAAAAAGAAAAATAATTCACTTTATCATATTCCAAAAAGTTGACATTGCAATTTTAATCTCTTGTGACTCTCCACAGCGATCCCAGCACCCCACCGAAGAACACCCGTCGCACGTCGACCCCAAAATCCAGCAGCAAGTGGCAGTCCCTGCTGAAGAAGGTCCAGCTGTCGCAGACGCGCAAGTCGACGACCAGTCCCCTGATCGTGATGAAGCTCGGCCAGATGTGCAAGACGCCCGAGGTCCAGCTCGACGACTCGATCGTCTACATAAACTCGGATCGCACGCCGGCCAAGAGCATCCTCAAGTCGGCCAGGGACGTGGCGTCGGAGCTGATGGCGAGGTCGACGAACAAGGTCATCTTCAAAAGGGACGCCGAGGTCCAGGAGTTCGAGTGCGTCGGGGAGCAGACTCACGAAGAGGACGAGTTCTTGGGTGAGTGGGATTGGCTTTGGTAAATGCATTTTAATGCGGATGGAAGGTTGTTCTTTTTGAAAATGCTCTCGGGATGTATGTTGATAATGCAGGTTATAATTTAGGTTTTTTATTTTAAATCTAATTTTATTTTTAATTTTGGTGGTCGTTTTTTAATATATAAAGATAATGGCTGCTTTGGGATAAGTTACTTTTAGTTACAATTTCCAGATGCATTTGTTGCCTTAGTTTGCTAAATTAGATGATTTTGTTACATAAGATTTATGATTTGAGTAAGATTTTGAGATTTCTGTGATATTTCTTTGATAATTTTATTAATCAATTTTTGTACATTGAAATTAAAAATATTCTAAGGCGTTGTTTTGACCTTGTAGATATATTTCTATAAGTCCCTTGTAAAACACTTATTATAAGGGACAGTTAATTAATTATTTTATAGTAAATTGTTGATAGATAGATAAAAATGTATTTGTAATACTTTTTACAAAAGCATGGTTGTGGTAGTAGTATTTTACGTAAAAAATTAAAAATATTAGTCAATAAAGCATACTAAATAATGTAATGTACTTATTTATCGCATCATATCGATGGTTTCTTATTAGAAATTCTGAAATCGCTCGTAACTCACCGAAAGCACCAAAAAATTGTTAAAATACGTATATTGAACGCCAAACATTCTAATATGTAAAATAAAAAACGAAACTGAACTCAGTGACCAATCAAAATGGGATTATTTATTGAACATTCTTCACGCGAAAAACGCATGTAAAAAGTCAGTTCAGTTTAAGGTAAAAGCAGTAGTACTGGGACACTTTTGGGATACCCGTTTAGAAAGACTTAAATTCTGAAATCTGATAGCAAAATTAAAATTTTTTTTTAGTATTATCGTATAGCCCGGGAGATTTCCTATCGATTGAAAAAAAAATTGTTTTTCTAAACCTTTTCTATGCGAATAGATAGTTGATTTAATAAAATAGTTCCTGGCTGCAGTAATGGGACACGATGTTTCGAGTTGACCCAGTACTGGGACAGGCAATTGGCACCAATACTGGGACAGTTACTAAGTAGCTTTATTCGTTACCATTCTGCAAACAAATAGAAATAAGTTCATTTTCTCAATTCATTCGATAATACTAATTGATTTACATGCTTTTGTAGTTTGGTAAGAATCGGCAAATTAAAAATCACAAAAATTGATAAACAGAGACTTGTAACCAGGTTCATGAACTTGGCACCCAGAATTATAAATTTATAACTTATGATAATTTAGTTTTGTTAAATCGTCTGCGCGTTAAAAATTACGAAGAAAAGCTTAATAACTTTTGTTTGCGCGAGTTTGCGTTTTTGAGTAATATCAAAATCAAAGGTGGGTGCCGCCGAGCCAGCACCCAAAAATAAATTCCGCTTTTGGCTTCAAAATGGCAGTATTTCATATGTTTATTTATCCATATCGACTGCGCGTATCACGCGCAGATGGCACCCGAAAGAATCAATGAGCTATAATAACTCAATTAATTAATAATTAATATTTAATTATTTTCTCTCTGGCGGGTGCTAAAATATTGTTCCGGTTCCATATTTCGTCATTCTAATAATCCTCAATATGCTATATATATAGTTTCGGACCGTTTCAGCTAGGGAGATTTTGAAAATAAGAAATAGGTTATGTCTGGCCGTCTGCTGTTCGAGACGGCAGACGGCCAGAAGGGCTCGGGTTTTTCAATTTTCCATCCGTCGGAAAATTTATACGTCTCAGTACTTCAATTATAATACAGAATTAGAGGCTGCCTATAGCTTCTACAAGTTTACAGGAGTAACAGAAGAGACAAAATAGAGCTTCCATAGAGTCTACTACTCTCCCTATAGTAAAATTGAGTATAGTTAGAACATAATCGAAGTACCCATATATAGGGATAATTCTCTAGTATTATTGGAATGGCGGAATATGGAATTGAAATGACGTCATTCAGCACCGCCAGAGAGAAAATAATAAAATATTAATTATTAATTAATTGAGTTATTATAGCTCATTAATTCTTTCGGGTGCCATCTGCGCGTGACACGCGCAGTCGATATGGATAAATAAACATATGAAATACTGCCATTTTGAAGCCAAAAGCGGAATTTATTTTTGGGTGCTGGCTCGGCGGCACCCAATTTTGATTTTGATATTACTCAAAAACGCAAACTCGCGCAAACAAAAGTTATTAAGCTTTTCTTCGTAATTTTTAACGCGCAGACGATCTAACAAAACTAACTTATCATAAGTTATAAATTTATAATTCTGGGTGACAAGTTCATGAACCTCTTGTAACCCCACTTTTTGAGGTTATAGGATTACACCCCACAAGCCAAAGTTATAGATTTCCAAAATCCACTATTTCCGAAATTCATTCCAGTTGACATTATTGAATGTTATTTTATATCTTGTTTAGTAAGCTCTAAAGTAGTTTTCAATCACTTAATCTAATTATAATTTGCATATTTTGAGTGTCCCACTACTGCTCCCACGCAAAAATATGGGACCAGAACTAGGACACCTAATTGTACAGAAAATAATTATTGTTTTCACTAAATACAACTTTAATCGTTTTCGTGAGCGTGTCATCTATTGATAAAAACATTATTTCGATACTGGTAGAGTAAAATATTTCTTTTGAATGCGAAACTCAATTCTCGCGATTCTACTATAACGATTTATGACTGTGTTTTTTATAAAAATAGTAATTTTTCGTCCGTGTCCCACGATAGGTCCCGATTTTTGATTGGTCCAGGTACTGGTGCATTTACCTTATTTAGTTAAAAACTGTGTTAAGGGTATATCGAAATCGTTAAGCTTTTGTGATCTTATTTTCATCCTAAAAAGGTAAGTTAAAAACGAGCATTGAAGTCGTTCGGTTCTCAGTTCAAGTTCGATCTCGGAGAAATCATTCTTACATTTGCTGCACTTTGCCTTGAAACCAGAATCGAACTGAATTCAAGTAAATCTCTTTCTAGTGCAAAACCAATGAAAAATGAAGGAAAAGCCCAAAGTAAAAATAAGATCGTTAAAAAAACAGCATTCCAAAGAAAATGAACAATCTATCAATCCGAATTCCAGCCAACATCGAGGAGCCCAAGGAACCCATCGAGCGCCGGCTGGACTTCGACAACGACAGCTTCGACGCCTCCCACGCCTCCGACTCGGAGGCCCTCGCTCATCCCTCGACGCCGACCATCAACGAGAAGCTCTCCAAGATCCTCAAGGTCCTCGTGAGCGACGCGAGTCCTACGGTCTCGCTGTCCCCGCTCCCCAAGGTCCCGAGGATCGTCGTGAGCGACGCCAGTCCCCTGATGATCTCCATGTCGCCTCTGAGCCTGCAGGAGAGGAAGGGTAACAAGGACGCCGGCAGTCCGGTGGTGGGCAGCAAGAAGACGAGGAAGCAGATCTCGTTCAAGGTGAACGATGCCGGTGGGGAGGAGAGGGACACGAGGACGTGGAAGTTCTCGGTGCCAGTGACGCCGAGGCCCAAGTCGAGGAGCTCACTGGTGCGTTGGGGAGTTTTGGTTCTTTTTCTGGGTTTAGTAGACTGGTTAATGCAAGCTGTTTGTTGATTAAGGAATCTAAGGATGTGTGTTGGTTTGTCCATTTTAAAAAGAAAAGGCAATTTGCGAAAGTTGGAGATTGTTAAGAACACCGGTTTCAAAGCTTTACGTGTATCTTTCTGAATTTTTAAGATATCGTACAAATTTCATAAGATTATTAAGAAAGTATAGACGAGGTTCTAAAGAATATCCTGTTATCTGAAAATCGGTGTTCTTCGATATTGAGGGTTCGGAGCGAATACCTCGCGAATGGATTTTTTGTTATGTAAAAATGTTTGTGTAGATCAGCTCCGACCATATGACATCGTACTTTTTATTTTTCATTTGGACCTTGGTTCACTTTTTGTTTTTGAGATATTGAGGTTTAAAATTTTTACTTTCTATTTAAACCAATGTTTGGAAAATTGATAAATAGTAGATATGGACACTTAATTTTACACTTATACAATATCTCGCGAATGAATTTCTTTTTTATGTAAAATGTTTGTGTAGATCAGCTCAGCACCATCTATGAAAACCTACTTTTTATTTTTAATTTGGACTTTGGTTCACTTTTTGTTTTTGAGATGTTGAAGTTTGAAGTTTTTATTTTCTATTTAAACCAATGTTCGGAAAATTGATAAGTATAGATATGGTCACTTATTTTTACACTTTTTTTATCTGACAATATACTAAGGATACCAAAATTGCTCAAAACTCATTTTTCGATATAATTGAATCCGCGTAATATTAAGTTAAAAAAAATAAGTATCCGGAATAATAACAAAACTTCTCTGAAAAAATCTGGAAAGTCAGAAAATTCCAGATTTAAATTTGAGTGACCTAACTGTAATAAAGTAGTTACTTTAAAAGTAAATTTCTTGAAAGATTATTAATTATTACGACTTCGCCATTAGGAAGAAGCAGACGAAGACGAAGATATGGAAGTAGATGACAGTATGCAGGAAAATGGCAACGATTCACATGTCGACACTCCAGAACCACGACAAGCAAGGGTAATAACAAATTAAATAAAGGATATTTCCTTAATTACAAAAATGTTTAAGTCATTTTAATGCGAAATTCTACAAATTTTAGCAATTATACATGAATGCAGATGGTATCATTTGTGAAAGAATCGTTTCTGCAAGAAAAGCGACACCCAGATCGAATTTAAGACGAACGAATTCAGAAGTATGTTTTTTTATATTTATTAAATTTAAGTGTTAAATAACGACGTAAATATTTTTTATTAGAATAATATGACAAGCTTTGTATTTGGTTTTAGGTAACGCGAAGAAATACAAGGGGCAATACTACAATAGCGTCAGAGACGGTAGCAAAGACACCAAGTACTCCAAGATCGAGGCGAAGAAATACACACGTAAGTTTGATAATCATTTTCTAAAATACGTAAAATGTTTTCAGTTTTTTAGGCTGATTTAGATAAAAATAACAATTTTAAATATTTTTTCAATCAGTTGCCGCAAATTTTGATAGACAGTCCAAGTACTCCAGTAAATCGGCTGGACAGTAAAGGTCGGAAATCGTCATCAACTCCCAGATTCAAAAAACACAGTTCAAGGGTAAATGAATTCATAACATAAATCATATAAAAAGCTAGTGTTTTTTGTTATTACAGTTTAATTTTTTGTTATCTAGTCGTCAGAAGCAGATACAACGTTAACAGAGGACAATGCAAATGTAACTGTCGAAGAGGCAATCACACCAAAGTTGAGTAAGAGGACACCCAAAGCACTTAGCACTACGAAAAGTAACAGTGTAGAACTAAACGAGAGTGTTAAGGAGACAGCAGCAGTCAAATTGAGGAGATCAAAGTCGCTAAATACGACGAAAATCAATGTAAATGAAAGTGGTAAAGAGCCTGGAACACCAAGATTGAGAAGAACTAACTCGAAGCTTGATACGACAAAATCGAGTTTAGCGGAAAGTACGAAAGAAGCTTCGACGCCAAGTTTAAAGAGGAGACATACAAAAGTAAATATTTTCTTTTTTTTTTAAATTAGGAATGTTAAAATTTCATTATATGAATATATTTTTTTTTGTTTGTTTAGAAATTGCAAGAAAACGTAGAACCTAATGAGCAAGAGACTGATGAGGATGAACATGAGAGAATTAAGGTGTCAAGGACGTCTAGCTTAAAAAGGCGAAATTCAAAGGTATTTTTTTAATAAGAACTAAGGTTTCATTTTGCGGAAATGAAAATATACGAAAAAAAAAATATAGAGATAATAATGAAGTATTATTTTTTGCAGAAATATTTAGAAAATATTGAACACAGTGAACAGCAGACTGATGTGAGGAAAAAAATAAGTGAGGCATTGACACCAAATACCAGACGAAAAAGTTTACGGGTAAATATTTTGAATTTGCGAACTTCTAAAAACCATGACTAGAGCTGTTATTAAGTTATTAATTTTATTTTACAGATAGCACAAGTAAGCATGAGGAATGAAGATTAAGGATACTGAATATTATTTACTATTAGTACTAAATTAGTATAATGAAAATAAAATATGAATGAGACCATGAGATTAACATGTAATACTGATATCTTCTTTGTAACTACTTTTAAAAGATATATACTTTTTGATAAAAAGATTTCTACTTGTTGGCTCTTAAGCTCGAAGTCAATTAAATGTATTATTCTATCTATAACTATTTATACATTTATAATTCTAACTGAATATTTTAAAATTGGCATAAAATGTTGATCTCATGATCTTCAATAATAATTTTAAACAAAATTATTATAATTATTATTATATCATTTATTTTTACAATTTTCGATATGTTGTATACAATTATAGTATAATTAAAATATTTTATAATATGATAAAGTTACATAGCGCCTTAAAAAAAAAACTTGTTTTTAATGTATTTATATAAAATAAATTTACAAAATCAACTATTTATTTGTACAAGTATTTTGTCATCTTCTACCCAGCCAATAAAAACGCACACTATTATCACGCTGGTGGTTTTCCTCGGCATCGCAAATTCTCGTACCCGTAGAAACTGCAAGTATAGGAAGATTCTTATGCAGATTTACGCCGTTAATACAGTCTTTGGATATCTTGATTTTGTAAGTAGGATCCAAGTCTTCATCAACTTGAAGATTATCAGGGATTTGCCATACTCGAACAGCACCATCAGTGCCACCTACAAGTTGAAAAATTAAGAAAATGTTTTACAGCATACAAGATACATGCTTATTTTGAAATAAATCTTACCTGAAACTATTTCTTCTCCGGAGTAGGAAAGAGAGAAGTGTATTCGCTGATTAGTATCAGATTGACGATTCTGCAATGAATACAGGACTGTTCCAGGATTGCGAAGATCCCAGCATAAAAATTCACTGCCTCGACGAACGGATGAATAAAGTTTCGTCCCGCATGGACTGAATTCAATTTGTGTAACACCACTGGTTGTTTTGAAAGAGCAAAGTGGTCCATCTTTGTACAAACCTAATCAATTTCATTTTAGTAAAAATTCATTTTAAAATAATATACACATTTAATAAATTGATATTTAAAAATCTTACCTATACATTTAGAGTATGTTCCAAAAGCAATTAATCCTGACATTCCAGGATTTTCTCTAATGCACGAAACCAGCCCTGTAACATTAGGAAAATCTTTTTTTAAGTAAATTGTATTTGTCTGACGACCAGGTTGATCAGTATCAAATGTTCTTAAAGCATTCTTATATCCACTCCAAATTTGTCCACCACCATCAGTAAACTGAACACTTATAGCAGCCTCAACTTCGTCTACTCTAAAACAAATATAAAGTATAAAATATAAAGAATTAATGTGTATTTAGAAAACATATGACATGGATAATACTAACTGATTATATGCACGATAAGTAGCTCGAAGCTGTCCCGTAAAAGCATCCCAGAGGTGTATAGGACTGCCCTGACTCGTACTCAAGAAGCAACACGTTGAAGGATCCCAAGAATTCATGTAGGGAAACCAGCAACTATCGTATATCATGCCACCATCTTTTATTTTCAAAGTTGATTCGAAGGAAGGTAAGTGAAAATCTTCTGGAAGCTTTCCGGAGTACAGTTCTCGCGACAACTCGAATATCCGAATTTTAAAGTCTTCGGAAGGCACTAGGATACAGGTTCCGTCGGGTGACCACTGACAACCTTTTGTGAAGTTTTCACATTCTTCCGTTGGTTTGAATTCCTTTGCTGCTGAGCATATAAGCTTTGGAGCAGTCCAGTCGTAAGACAGTTGCGAATACTCTTGGTTTTCGGTGTTTTCGACATTTGTTTCTTGAGATCCATTGTTAAGATCAGTTTTATTGGTAGTAGAATCAATCTAAAAATAATGATTCAATTATTAATATAGTGTAACAGAAATATGAATGTAAACAAAATATTTTCTTACATTTTCTGCCTCTTGAATAATAACGTCATCTACTTTTTCTTGCAAAACCATAAGATCGTCTACTTCATCTTCCAAAACAATCTCATCTGTTTTTTCTTTTAAAACAATAAAATCATCCTCAACTTCCATGCCCTTGTTGGTATGTTCTTGCAAATTTTGATTTTCAAACGATAAAGACAAACTGTTAACCTCTTTGACGTTCACCTCGACATTTTCCTTAATTTTGCCAATTGAATTTTCTAGTACATTTTTAGATTCGTTCACGAAATCTTCGATCTTTGCGCTCATCGAGCAGGTATTTTCCGAAATCGATTTTTCTTCATTCTTTTCCTGCGATTGTTGTTGATCTTCAACCGGGTTTTGCTCCGGAATTTCATTCTTGTTCATTTTTTATTTTTTTTGCACTTTTTATATAATGTTGTATTCCAACATTAAATATGAATCTTTTTCTTACGTTTTACATGATTTTGGATTCTTAACTAGACGTATTATAAATGATTGTAAATTGAATTTTCATTTTTGCGGAGCCTCGTGTTTTCTTAAAAACGTAAACAAATACAAAAGTCGATTCGAACGCCGGTGATTCGAAATTCTTCCGCCGCGCCATTTTCAAAATACAAATTATTGCACGATTTGACATTAGATTTGTAAAATTTAGGTATATTCCTTATTTACTGTTTTCATATTTATAAAGTTTGAATAAAGTTGTGTTTATATATTTGCATTATAAAATCATTTTAGAGCAGATCTTCATAACATACTATACAATTATTTTGAAGCAGCTCTTATGATAATTTGTAAAATTTTGTTGGAATCATATAGCCATTGGAATATTGAAAAGAAGATATAAAAACATGTTAGACAACCTGTTTTGAGATACTGGGAATCAAAATACACTATTTTTAGAAAACGTCTGTATTATGGATGTGTGTGCCTGTGCGTGCGTGCGTGCGTGCGTTCGTGCATGTGTGTAATGGATTGTAGGATCAACCTTATATACTCTGAATATATACGATAAAAATTAATGTTTCGGGGCTCAATTTTTTTGTTTCTGATTTAAGGAAGACGGCTTTATAATTAATTTTTTTATAGCACACTAACCTCAAAATGCCAACTTTATTGTCGATTTTGAGGTTGTTGTGCTATAAAATATCGTATGAGACTGTTGTGGGAGGTGTTTTTCTACCTTGCTCGATTTTCTCACTCGCTTCGCTCGTGCGAAAACCCTCGAGCAAGGTAGAAAACCATCTCCCACAACAGTGTCATAATATACTATTATGCGTTTTGGTTCCCTAGTGGAAATTTCAAAATGTAAAAAAGTGTGTAAAACCATGAGAATTTCGTGAAAAACTGTGAAATTGGGCTTACATTTGGAACAGGATTTTAAAAAATATTATAGAATATTTAATAAATTTTGTCATAGTTTCTCATAGTTTTTCACGGTTTTTCAGTTTTTCACAATTTCTCATATTTTATCACAATTTATCAGTTGTAATTTCCATTATATAAGAGAATGCAACGTAAAAAAATGTGAGAAAATGTGAAAAATTGTGCAATTTTTATTAGATAAAATACGTGTTTCTTATAAGTGTAAGAAACTGTGAAATACTATGAAAATACTGTGCAATAGTGTGAAAAAATGTGCATATTTGTTTATAACAGATGTTCCAAAAGTATGTGTATTTTCACATTTTTTTCTCACTTTCTCACACTTTTTTCATAGTTCTTCACAGTTTTTCATAGTTGTCATTTTCACTAGGGTATTTTTAGCGGTTTTTCAATTTTTAAGTTTTTACTTTTCGGGTTTTTTCTTAGAAATAATATCATCGATTGAGTGATATGAAAGAGAATAAAATTACCTATCTTTTCCGACCCGAAATTATGAATAAGCTATTTCCCTTGTTTTGTTATTCGCGACAGCATCATATTTTTCAAATGGTTATATCTGCCCCATTAGCCAGATGTATTGCAAATTGTTAACAATTTGACATACATGTTTTGCTATCGATTTCCGTAAGTTTAACGTAAAACTGCGTCCGTATATGCTGGAAATTTTGTATCAAGTATTGAAGTAAATTATGAGGGCAAAGTGAAGGCAAAATTACAGCAACTATTGCTCATGATGTGCACTATGTGCAGGCGTATCATAGGCATACATTGACATCATATTGTCGTCACATTTCTCGATTTTTGTGTTACACAAATTTCCATCAATATGCTGTTATTAATTTCTTCCCTTTCTCTCTTGCACTATCGTATATATGAGTCATTTTATTGAATATTACGTGAATAATATTGAAAATAAAATAATATAATATATTAATAATATTGAAAACAAGTTGAAAGCAAATTGATGTACAAAACTTGCAGCAACAGTTACACATCAAATGTAAGTAAATCTGCGTCCGTATATGGCAGCAATTTGAGCGTAAGTTGGAAGCAAATTGCTAACAAACATTGCACAGCAACTATTGCCGCGATTTTGCCGCGGCAAACCTGGTTAATGGAGTGTGAAATATAAGAAGAAAAATGTTTGAAAAAAATTCATCTTTTTCTTTTGAAGGGAAATAATCTTTTTGTAAAAAAGATCGATTCTTAGTCAACTACGAATACAGAAGTAAATCGACAGCATTTAATCTGAAACTTTTCGAAACGGTAGCTTTTTTTACTATCTCTTGAACGAGTTCTTTTTGCCCAGATCACAACAACCCTTATATTACAAAATATTTGAGGTTATGTATTTTTTGAATTTTTTTTATCACTTATATATCTCGAGAATGGTACGGTTATCTTTTGCCAAACAGGGCTCATTTTTTTCGTTTTTTGATAAAGATTCGATATTAAAAAGAAATTTTAAGATTCGAGACTCGTTTTTTTTATTTTACGATTTTCTGTAATCGATAAAGTAGATTATTTTTGTATGTTATGCACCCTCTTGGCATAGCAAGTGTCTCTGTAAAGAGTATTACCTATAGTTTTGTAATTTTAGTAAAAAAATATCTTTGGACAAATCATTAATGATTAAAAAGCAGACCTTTTTAGAGATATTAATTAGAAAGAGATATAGTAATTAAAATTAATTTATTAGAGAGAATTTCATATTGGAACAATTTATACATTTTGAGGAAGCTAACAAAGGAAAGTGTCACACCTCCCGGTCACAGATTTTGATGAAACTTTATGGGCTGTTTTCGTAAGGGCCATCGATATGATGGAAAATCTTTTAAATAAATTAAGCTAATTAGTGAAAAAGGTATCTTTACACTATATCTTGGCAAAGAGTTTTTAATTTTCGTGATTTTATGAAAATTTTAAAACAAAAATAATCTTTGAGAAAGCGAAATTTATAATTAAATTTTCAAAATAAAGAAAAAACCCAACGTGCCTATAACCGTACCTCTAGACTGTCGCGTAAAACTTTAATTTAAACTAATTTTGTAATTTTCGTAATTATCTTGCTAAAACTTGTCAATGATAAAAAAGTACAACTTTTTTTTAACTATTAATTAGAAAGAAATAGGTCAATTTGAAATACTATATTAGAACAAATAATTTCATATTGGAATAATTTATTAATTTAAGGAAGATAAGTGCCAATGAGTTGACAGCGGTTTTTTTATTTTGAAACCTATTTAATGTAAATTAATTTATTAAAGTAGTTACAACTGTATTTCTCTTTTTAATTATTACGTAAAATGTCTTAAAATGGTGACTCGCCGCTCCGGCGCTTCAGAGCGAACCAAGCTCGTTTTGAAACGCCTCCGCGCCTTGCATCGCGAGGATTATCGTAATGCAAGGTATGCAAGAAGCGAAGTTTTGTACATGTAAGGCACGGCCGCCGACGCTCGCGCTTCGCACTCGCCTATCATTTTTATTGATCCCTGTTGGTTTGACATCATAAAAAAAACTAATGTTTACTATAAATTTCTAATATTTAAAGTAATATATTCAATAATGTAAAAATAAAATAAAATAGAACAATATATGCATAGAATACAATTGAAAAAAAAAATACAAAAATAATTGATAATATATATATTATATCATTAAACCTCCTCACAAGTCCACGTGGAGGACTTCGTTAAGGTAGGGAATATATGTATATATATATATATATATATATATATATATATATATATATATATATATATATATATATATATATATATATAATAATAAACAATATAATCATTATCCTCAAGATTCCTACCTTAACGAAGTCCTCCACGTGGACTTGTGAGGACGTTCAATGATATAATATATATTATCAATTATTTTTGTATTTTTTTTTTCAATTGTATTCTATGCATATATTGTTCTTTTTTATTTTTTTTTACATTATTGAATATATTACTTTATATTTTATATATATATATCGGTTTTCTCTATAAACTTTGTTTAAAATATGTTTTTGTAAAAAATGTTAAATACAAAACAGTTATGTTTTTTCAAGATCTATAATTTTACCGTGAATTTTTTCTGTGTATGTGTTATAATCCAATTATGACCTAAAAATTGACTTTTGATACCTTTTTTGCGCTTTATGTTTCGATTTTCTCGACAAACTTTGTTTAATTGACGTTTTCGTAAGAAATGTTAAATACAAAAAAGTTGTATTTTTTTAGATGAAAACATGAAATTTATTCAAGATACAGATAAAATTCAAATTTTCAATATATTCAATACTTATACTATATGATATTTACATTTACATTTATACATACGCTCAACGAATATGGCTCAAAATAGATACGTTTACTTATTATGATGAGGCAAGTAAGCTCTTTAAGTTTCAGCCTATTTAACCGTGGTTTTGCTGAGTTATTCGAGGAACTTATTTACATTTATACGTACATTTAAAAGAGTGCTTGAAATGTGTTCCTATAGTGTTAAAACGTGTTTTTATGCAATAATTTGTTAATTTTTAAGCTATTAAATTACACTTTTTGCTATGACGAAAATATAAGGCTCTCCCTTGGAACGGCCGTGCCTAAAAATGATACAGCTCTATTAGTGTTAACAATAAAAATAATCGACGTTTTGAATGACTTACAGTATATTTTAAGTTTCATGAATTTCATGAAACTAGCTTTGGTGCACATAGGTTCCCTATTGCAAAATCTCACATGAGATTTCAAGTGAGATCTCACCTGGGATCTCATGCCAAAATCTCATGTAATTAATTTTTTGTTTTTTATGTGTTTTAAACCATTCTTAGTCGATTGATGAATATTTTTAAAAAATTCAAACTTAAAACATTTATCAAAAATTGGAACTTAAAAAATTTATCCAAAATTTTGACTTAAGTTCAAATTTTTCAAAAATAGTCATCAATTGACTAAGAATGGTATAAAACATATAAAAAAACAAAAATTTAGTTATATGAGATTTTGCAAATGGGGTTGGTAAGAATTATAATTATAAATAGTTATACATTTCTTGGTCGGTAAAAATGATAGCGGGAAATTTGAACGTTATTAACCCTGTAAGGCCGAGAGTATTTTAAAATCAAACAAAAGTATTTTTGCATTTAGCTGTCCTTAGAATGGTCTTCAACTTAGATTACAATAGCTTATGAAAGTAAAACTTAGTTTTAAATATGATTTTTAGACGTGGCCTTTAGTCATCCTTGTCTTAAATTATTTAAATGTTAATACCTAATATAGTAGATCGTTAATTTGTGTGTCCTTACACAAGAATCCATCGAAAACATGATTTCGAAAATATGTTTTTTTTTGTACTTTTATGGAAAAATCAGCAGCGCTATACGCATTGCTTTTCTCCATACGCATCATTGCTTTGTTATTATGCTATCGGCATTTCAGATTTTGCTACAGGCAATTAAATTCTTTTTTTTTATTCTACCGCAAGCAGTGTCTTTCTTTACCCAGGGGCACTGTATAGGTAGTGCCTAGTAGGTACTAGAGGGTTAATATAATTAACTTTTTCAACAATAAACTCTTTTCAATATATATAAACACAAAAAAATCATTCACTTCTCGGTCGGTAAACCGGTACTTAAAAGGCGGGAAATTCGAATTATATCAGTTTACTTTCTCACCATACATAACCATCCAGGAGACTAGAATAATACCTACTTTACACACCTTATCCGTCAGCAACGCCGAGTTGCCGACACATGCGGCTATGGCTAAGTATCTAAGTATTATCCTCGAGAACTGACAGTCAGCTTACCACCCACACAATACACCACATCCAGTACATCCAGGCATCTCGTATTCTGACCCGAGATTCCCGAGAAAGAAAGACCGAGCTATACACAAATTCGGAGCACGCACAGTCTCCGACTCTCCTCTCCATCCACGATCGTATTCGGGGGTCCAAGTAAAGAAGTCCCCACCTGGTGGTTGGATTTAGAACTACTGAAAGTTATATGAAAACAGAGGTCTCATAACCACAAGTAAACGTTAGTAGAAAACTATTTTAAAGTTAAAGAGTTTGAGCTGATAAAATGGAATTATAATCAATTAAAATACTTCCAAAATGATATGAGACCCTTTATAACTGGCTAGGCAACAAAATATAATTAATTTATTCTTCATGTTTAAACTTGCCTCCACGAATCACGTGACTTATTATAACTTTCAGCAGTGATTGCAGCGTGCTCTGAGGGGAATTGGACCCCCGAATATCCGCGATTCCACTACTTTGATTAAAATAAAACAAGGTTACGTAAGTCCTTTTAATATTTAAAAACAAAATGAGCCTAGTTTACATAATTTTATGAAATTCGTGTTCATAAATTTTGCTTATGTATACAAAAGTGCAAAGAAAAAGTGTTGTATTAAATATTTATTAATTCGCACCTCCAAAACAAGACTATGACAATTAAAAATTGAATGCTTTTGTAAAACTAAACAAGTAACGTCGGCGAATATTTACATTCGCAACACTGTACTCAGCGATTGAAGCGCTGCCCTGTATTGTAGAGAAATGGAGAAACTTTCAGCCTTCACTAAGAGCTTTAGCCCCCACCACGGGAGTTTCCAGACCTGTGTCTACGACCGTGCATCGCAGACAGCGCTAGCTGCGTGCACGGTGAATCACACAAATCACACAATCCCTCTCTCTCAACTTGTCTCAAGTCTCACTCCCTCAGCAAGCTATTCGGGGGTCCAACTCCCGTCAGAGCGCGCTGCAATCACTGCTGAAAGTTATAATAAGTCACGTGATTCGCGGAGGCAAGTTTAAACACGAAGAATACATTAATGATATTTTGTTACCTAGTCAGTTATAAATAGTCTCATATAATTTTGGAAGTATTTGAATTGATTATAATTTAATTTTATCAGCTGAAATAGCTTTCTAGTAGCAGCAGGTGGGGACTTGTTTGCTTGGACCCCCGAAATACGGCGGGGTTTTTCTCTCCGTGATAACTCTCAGTCGTTCCAACTCGAAACACCAGGTGGCGACTACTTCGCTTGGAGCCCCGAACAGCCACAGGCCACAGCACAGCACGGCACGCATCCAGATTCCAGCGGCCAGCCTCGCGCGAGACTCGCGGACTGCGTATTACTCGTATTACTGGGAGCGCTCGGCATCGCATCCAGCCCTCGGCCTCTCTCGTCTTCGTGGATGGCGTCGCGCGCGCGCTGACGACCAGTGTCCATACAGCCGCCTGCACCCGCACAGTGCGGAGCCGAGACGAGCTTGGCCAAAAGAGAGAGTTGTGCAGTGTGCGCGTTTCTTACCGTTGCGTGCCCATCGCCCCTACTCCCGAAGAAGAGGTCCCCGCTGGCCGCGAGGAGGCTCGCGCCCGCGTCCCTCATCTGGCCTCGTTTTTTTCCTCGGTAGCCGCCGTTGCTGCTGCAGCAGCTCTCGAGCAAAACGGTGAGTGTGTGTGTGTGTGTGTCTTTGTCGCTCTCGTCGAGCAAAGCGGTGGAGGAGTTCAAGGAATTCGGGGGAGAGAAGGAGAGAAGGAGAGAAGGAGAGACTAGTCCACGTATATCGAGCCTTTGTCGCAGCATCTTTGGTTGTTGCTTGTGTTTTCTTTTTGGTTCCTTCTAGGTTCGCGGATGCGTGGATGAGGACGATCGTGGGTGTGTCTAAGTAGGAGAGAGATGGAGAGAGAGAGAGAGGCAAGGGGTTAACAATCTTCTGACACGGCGTCTCCGCGTCTCTCTCTCTCTCTCTCTCTCTCTCTCTCTTTGGTGTATGCCTGTGTGTATCCGTCTCTCTCGTTCTCTTTTTATGTAAGAAACACAATAATGAATGTTAAATGTAACATAACGAATGTATAAACTGACTGATATTTTCAGTATTTTAGCAATTGTAAGAATCTCGTCGTTGATGAATAAATAGTATATCTATCTCTCTTGTGTGTGTGTGTGTGTGTGTGTATATATGGGTGTACAGAAGGCTAAAAAAACTGGGAAGGCTGGGAATAAAAGCGGAGCGAGCGACGTGCTCGCGTTGGGTGGTGGTGTTTTATCTCTCCGTGACACACGCGCGGCCGAGAGTGTGCGAACGCAGGTGAATCATTATATGCTGCACGAGAGTGAGCGAGTGGAGTGTTTCCTGTTATAGGTAGAGTATAGAGAGAGATTCCTGATGACAGTGTGCGGAGCTGTGTGAGTGTGTGTGCGAGGATACATAGACGTTCTCTTTCTCGTAAAGGACGTAATTGTAAAGTGAAGAGAGAGAGAGAGGAGGGATTATTGTTTGCATTTACTGTATGGATAGGAATGTGTTTTAGATATAGTTGTGCAGAATTGATTAATTATTTGTGTGGTTTTGTATTTATTGTTGTATATGTGTATGTATGTACGTACTGTGTAGCAGAGAACGTGTGATTCTATAGTGTAGCGTTGCGTATTTTCAAGCGATGCTACGTCTACACATGCATACTTTAAACATTGTCGCGCTTTGACTTTTCTCGTAGAGTGACGTTTACCTTATTTATGTAAACAAAGCTTAATTGTTACTAAGAAATACAGGAAAAAGCGCTTTATTTTACTTTTTATATATGTAATGCATAGCTTTGTAATTATCGTACTAGTGTGATTGAACATTCTGGTACTCTGGCAATTTTGAAGCAAGTGACAGTGTTTTCCCATTTTGAATGTGAAATTTAACTCCTAAAACGTGAAAGCGCATTTCGAAGTAAAAAAGTGTGCTGTAAACTTTTCGGAGTGAAAAATTACGCTTCAAACGCATCTAGCGACTGTGTTTTCGCACTTTTGAATTCGAATTTAACTGTAATAATGTTAAAACGCGTCTAGATATGCATTTTTACTCCAAAATGTTTAGTACGAGTCAAAGCAATAGACGTTGCTTTAAAAGTATATGTGGAAACGCGGCATAATAGTCTCGAACTAAACTTACAAAGTGGAACAAAGTTAACGAAAAGTAGAATGAACTTTGATACCTCAACTTTTCTGCTCTTACACATCTCACAATATCCATTCATTCGAGCAATACAATATCAGTCATTGATGAATGTCAAAACGAGACGCCGTTTTAAAATACAATTTTATTGGAAATGCGGCATAACGCCGTGCATCTCTACCTCGATTCTAAACAATCTCTACCTAACTTCCAAACTAAACTAAAACCAATATAATCAAAGTCAGATAAATTTGTAAAAATTAGATAAACAGACAACACTTTTCTCTATATTAACACACCAGACAACTGCCATCAACACCGTTTCACGTTAAACTTAAAAATCGAGACTCTGTCAAAACGTAGGCCTAGAGAAACATCATAATGCCCTCTCTACACCTAGACTTTAAGTTCTTCTCGCTTTAAGGGGACGCCGGATATCTCTGTCCTTGTCTAATTGAGTTTTCATTCGTAACTTTAAGAGAATCATTTTTTTGGAAAAATAATAGTTGTCCCCGCTTCGTTTTATAGTAATCTTAATATATGTCCAAGCTAGGTTCATATGATTGTTTTGTTTTTGAGAAAACTTTGACACACTATGAGGGCAAACTGCGTAGAGATTAACCTTTACATACTAAGTTTGTCAAAGTTTCCTCGAAAGCAAATCAATCATATGAACCCAGCTTGGACATATATTTAGATTACTAATAAACGAAGCGTGGACAACTATTATTTTTTTAGGGCAGAGATATCCGACGTCCCCTGAACTTTCGATACTGAATATCATGAATACTATAAGAGCGCGATTGCATAAAGGTACCGGGACCTAGATTTTAGCCGATTTTGCGAGGGAAATTTAAATCAAGTGGGGGATGAAATTCTTTTTCCGTATATTATTATAAAAATTCGAAATATAATCTTCAATACTGTGCGTAGGAACTAAATATTATTTTGTAATGCATACTATATTAATTCAAGATTTCTCTCACATAAACAGGATAAAAGTTGATTTGACATCACAAGTAATCTCGAGACGAACTTACAATCTAGGTGTAAAAAGGGCAGTAGCAGGGGAACGATTCTGCCATTTTAGCGTAGAAATACAGAAAGACAGCAGCAGTATTAAAAAACAATCCTCAAATAGTTAACGAACTTATTATTATTATTCATTTTTGAACCTTTACATCTTTCCACGCCAAGATGGCAACATCGAGAGAAAGAAGAACAGGGACGGGAGGCTTGGGTTTGGCGGTGTTTTTCAACGCTCGAAGCTAGCTACCTATACATCTCCAGCCCCCGCCAAGAGAGAGAGAGAGAGAGAGAGAGCCATTGATTGCACGAGAGTGCAAAGAGAAGCGAGAGAGAGAGAGAGAGAGAGAGAGCGTCGATGCACTCACTCTGCATTCCGAGCCCTTTGTTGCGCGCCGCCGTCGACTGCCGCGCGCGCTCTCTCGGTGTGTATACACACAGCCGCCCACGCCTTCTCCTTCTCCTACTTCTTCTTCTTCTTGGTCTGGCTTTTGGAGCGTTGATGAAAAGAGAGAGAGAGAGGAGAGGCTCCTGTGGGAACCGTGTGATAATTTTTTCGTGCGCTGGGAGATGTACACTCTGAACCTAAAAGAATAAAAATTGACGTTAGAAAGAATAAAAATAGCATTTTATTCTTTTCGCATATTCTTTAGAGAATTTCACAATGATCTAAAAGATTAAATTGAAAAAATTATTCTTTTATAAAGAATAAACTGCAGCTTTTATTCTTTTGTAAACAATAAACTTCATCTTTTACACTGAAAAAAAAATTTGTTAAATTTAAGTAAACGTTTCTTTGAATCGTACTAAGAAAAGATTTACTTAAATAAAGTAAATATTTATTGAATTGATGAATACCACTCTAAACATAATTAAATATTTACTATTATCAAATAAATCTTTTCTTAATACGATTCAAGTAAACGTCTACTTAGATTTAACAATTTTTTTTTCACTGTAGGTACTTTTTTAGTTCTGAAAAATATTCCACATTTTAAGATGAATCAAAGGCAACTTTGAGTTTTTCAATTAACAAATTACTATTTGATTAATTAGCATAAATGTGCTTAGGCAATGACAGTAGATACAACGTCCTCTGAAAACCAGAATAAAAGTTGAATTTTATTCTTTACGAAAAAATAATTTGTAAGATTTAATCTTTTAAAGTCCCTGTCAAGTTCGCTAAAGAACAAAATCAGCGTTTTATACTTTGCGAAAAGAATAAAATGCTATTGTTATTCTTTCTAACGTCAATTTTTATTCTTTTAGGTTTAGAGTGTATAAAAAGAAGAGAGCGTTTGCGTGAGATAAAGGGTTATATGTGGCTGTCTTGATTCGCGTGTATGTTCATTCGTTGCTGTGTGTTTGTGGTGAGACAGTTTAAGTACAGGTACATTTGGAGAAAATATTTTGATGTTTGTAATAAGGTGTCTTGCGAGGAGAGTCTTAGGAAAGATCTTTGTCTTGAAATGTGAGATACGCGTCTCGACGTGTTTCGGAATGGACCCTTGCGAGCTTGTTCTCGGGGTATGAGGTATTTTTTGCTTCAAATACGGGGTGTTCGGGGGAAAATGGTGTGTCTACTGCTGACTATAACTAAGCAAGTTTTCATACTGGAAAAACTACCTGAAAGACAATAAATAATAGGCGGAAAGATTTTTAACCAAAGCTTTGTTTCGGGTGGGAATAAATATACAGAAAGATAAATTTACCGAACGGGTAAAATTGCCGAAACAATCAATTCGTATGGATAAATATGCCGAAAGTTAAAAATACCGAAAACAAGAATTTCGAAAAAGAAAATGCCGAAAGTTAAAAATGCTGAAAACGAAAATTTGGACAAAAAGTGCTTTCATTAGAATAAACGCCTGTATTATAATAATGTGTTAATTGTTGCTAGGTAGTTTCTTTTCAATATTCGATATTTTTAGTTTTTACCCGTTGCCATTCAACATTTCGGCATTTTTATCCATCGGCATTTTTGCTCGTCGGAACTTTTTTTTCGGCATTTTTGTTAATCGATTACTTTACTCATTGGCACATTTCACCTTTCGGCAAATTTACCCTTCGGCACATTTATCCCCACCCCTTTGTTTCGTATAAAAATATTACTGTTTCAAACTTATTGATCAACTAATTAAGGAGGTTCATCTGGTACATAGCTAGTCAAAATGAAACTTTTGTATATATACAATTCAAGTAATTATATCTATCTTATCTACGTATAAAAAGTTTGATACAAACACTGATTTGACTCTGTCTTTGAGGTTAAATGCACCTTTTTGGTTTTCAATTAATTTATTTTTACTCTCAGAAGCGTTCAATGAATATTTTTAAGCTCAATAACTGTTCGTCAAATATTTGTCTTATAACACAAAAATATTCAAGAAAATCAATTCGTCAAGTTCTTTGAAATAAGCAAATGAAAACGACAACAGAGCGATTTCTCATAAGACTCCACGCTAAATGGCTCAAAATAAAAATATTAATATCTCGATTCTTAAGTATCCTTATCTTCCGAAAATTTAACTGAATCATTATGAGAACTATATCTATCAGTACTCCCACATTTCATTAAAATCTATTCATTAATTCCTTAACCAGATGAACTTCCTTAAAAACAGTTCAAATCCGGGAATATTCATGTATATTGAGTCTCCATTATCAATTGTTAATATCTTTACGTGAAACAACGTTTTAATTAAAGCTCTTTCCTTCTAGTTTTATTACGTTTATAATCTCTTTATTGATCAGCACAAAATCTTGTATAGTTATGATTATAAATAGAGGATGCTATTTTCCACTAAAATAATGTATACTTGGGATAGAACAGCTGATATCAAAAGAATAAGGGCCTATTCACAAAAATCCTGTAACACGTATCTCTTATTGTGTTATAATTCCAAAGATTCAGAAGATTTTAGAACCCGCATTTTTTATACTTACCCTGTTATTTTAGTAATTTACTTCTCTATTTTGAAAGGACCGAATTTTTAAGTTGGAAGAGGGAGTAGAATTTGTCAAATTGGAGTTTTTCTTTTATCATTTCCTTTCTATTATGTTGCCGATTTATATTATAAGAATTTGAGATCCGGTTTAATTTTATTGAGAGAATATGATACTGTTATTTCACCAAATTTGTATAAATAAATGTGTCAACATTTGTTCAACAGTAAATGAAAAAAGAGTGGTGAAAATTTTAGTAGGTAATTGATAAACATGTGTCTTCAATCTTAAGGCTAAAAAACAATTTATTTATTGCAAATTCGACAACGTTTTACACGTTTTGCTTTATTTAAACTAAACAAGAATTTATATGGGCTGAACTTTGCTCCAGAACTGTATTTTATGTTATAACTTATATGCAGCTCTTAATGTTGAATTTAATACTTTAGAAAATATAAACTTCAGCATCATTTTCTTGTATCTTGTTGAATAAATATGATACAAAACGTAGTGGATAGGTTCAAATAGGGTACGAAGAAACGCATTCGATGGGGTAAAATGAGACGAACGAGTTAAAAAACAATAGAAAAGTTTTAAAAACCTAATAAACAGTTAACTTATTGGCCAAAGAAACAATATCTGAAAAAAGTAAAGGTAATCGAAGATAAAAGAATAACCACGTGATGTTACGCATCAGATAACAATTAAAGGAAAACAATAATTTTAGAGTATGTATATACCAGGTATCTATATGTCAATGTCTCCTTAAAACCCGATAACTACTATTTTAGTTTTCTCTTCGATTTTATAGTAATACTTGATTATCAACAATCACCTTGAAAACCGGTAGTGTTATTAAAAACACATACCTATATCATGATGCCCACTGAATCCTTACCAGTTATAAGTCACGTTATAAAGCCTACACTGCTATTGGAGTATTTTTTGTATCTCACGGTATATTCCGAGTTCGAGATGACTGTAACGGTAATATTTGTATTTTGAGGATCTTGTCGGTCGATAGGTTAAAAGAAAGATAGAAAGACTGAAAACGTTATGAATACTAAATCAACTGCCGCGTTCGAAGAAGGTTTATTCCTTGATAGGTTTAACACTTGATCCAGTATATTTTTATATGTAAATGTGCACTGTATAACTACAGAAATTGAAGTATGGAAATGTAGAGAATACTAAAATATGAATATGTATTGGACACAAACAGTCTAGGAGTTACTCCAATTTTTTAGTTACAGATAGATACGATTTAAATAATATAATAGGATGCTTGTCTTTGAGGAACTATCAGTTTTTTATTTTCATTATCAAGTTGCTTCTTTTCCATATTATGTACTTACATTAACCACTGTGTGTTACATTTTTCATTCACAAAGGCCGCAAAGGAACAAAAGTAGATTTACAACGTCGTTAATAACAAGATTGCACAGGTTCTGCAATGTTTGTGTTTACGTTTTGTTCCTTGTAAATTCTAATGAAATTAATTCTACTTAACCTCGGCTTGACGAGAGTAAGAAAGTAAGACAATGTAACTTTAAATTTCATCACGAATCTTTTATCCAATTACGGTAATTGCATCAAACGTTCGGTAATTTTGAGAAATAATAAACATCTTTACATATTGAATCTTTAGTAGGGTTCTAAAAGTGTATAAAATTACTGTAAAATCCCAGAACATGTAGTTACTGGTAAGTACTGGTTTACCGTCTTGTAATGCGAAAAGAAACATCATTCATATCACAGATGGGTAAAGTCGAACTTTTTGGCTTCAAGTGCTTTTACAAGTGTGTGTCCTTGTTACTTGCACTTTAAGGCAAAATGTACTATTTTGTCAATCTGTTGTTATAATAATTGAAAACTTAAATTTATTTAACATTGTAAGAATCTATGTAAAAAGTTGGGAACAATTTTTTTATTATGAGAAAAAAATTAATTCTTTTAGTACAAGTGCATGTACTTGTAAAATTTTTTAAAATCAAAAAGTATAACGATTTTTTTACCCATCTGAGATTCACATATATTTTGCAAGTTCTTCAATAATACTGTGAATAATTCTTGACCTCTTTGCATCTTTTGAAGAGATCCTTTTTGAAGCTTTTTGTTGGAAAATGTGATCTACTCCAATTAACGCAGGGACGTTTTAACAGACTTACTATACTGTAATAGAGGAGAATGGGGCAAACTTGCATGATAATGCGTGTATTCATCTTAAATGCTTATTTAGATTAAATTTTAATTAAACGTCAAACTTTGAACAAAATGTTATGTAATGGAATCTATTTTGATACATTTAAAAGATATTATTTAATATTCGATATTTACAAATGCTAATAAGATAATTAAATCAAACTATCTAATAGACATTAAACGTAAGACTTTTAATTTTTGCTTGTTAAAGTATTCATTTAGAAAAATTTTAATACTTGGTATACAAGCATTATTTTTTGATACAGTAAGTGTGAAATTACAACTTTAAGAATTTATGAAATGCTTCGCTCTGTCGAAAAGTACTATATTTTTACTTTGATTTTTGAAAAATAAGAATAATGGGAAGTATATAAGTTTTTTTTATACAAGACAGTACCAGACTCTTCAAATACTTGAATTCTGTTAAAAATTATTTTTACTCAAGACATTTGTTTTTTCATATTTTTAATATTTTATGGCTACGTACCTTCATTGTTACGAGTATTTGATTGATGAAATTGATGCTGCTATTCATTTAAAATAATATATTTATAGCACTGTGTGGCCTAAACACTTAGGCCACGCTTCTCCGTGACCTAAGTGGCGCTTTATTACACAGTGTAATAATGAATTCACATAGGCCACATATCCGTAGTATCCTATAATAAAGACTAAAAACACTCAAAATAAACGTTTTCGTTCATAATAATAGAAATAAGAAGTAGTAAACCTGGTAAATACGCATGCGAAGTATCAGAGAATAATTATAAATCCTTAAAATAATGCTTCAAATTAAGAGGTTAGTTCAACTGATTGTATATGACAATTTGGTGCGTTTTTTGAATATTCAATCTGGAAATCAATTTAAAATTTAGTATTATTTTTTTTTTCATAATTAATATTATAAATTTATTAAAATTTAATTTATAAAATTTCAAGATAGGGTAAATAAATATATTTAAATTAACTGTTAATAATAAACATTTATTATTTTTTCAAAAAACAAAATATCTTATTTATATAAGGTTCTATTCAAACAATGTATAAAGGATAACATTGATTATTAATTAACTAATGAATTTTGGTTAAATAATAATTTGTTTATACGATTTGTAATTTCCTTAATTTATTTTCTATGTTTTTTTGGATTATATTTTTATTTTTTTTATGCTGAACCCCCCGGCCCACTCCCGCACCTTACACCCTCCCCTATGTCGATGGCGGGTTTATGTCACACTCGTGCTACAAAATAGTATACGATACTCGTAACCTAACTGGCCATAATTGCACGGCGCGACGGTATCGTCCTCGCTACGCTCGGATAACTACGTGCCGTGCAATTATGGGCCACTTAGGTCACATGTATCGTAATATACTATTGTCGCGTACATTCATCAGTAACTAATTCGTAAATAACCTTTTAAAATAGCTGTATAATCTCATTGGATAAAATCCACCTTCTAGACAATATTTTTGGTCGACTTGTTAGCCATTACCCAGGCCTAAGTTGGACAGAAAGTTTTTATTTCAATAAAGTATAAATTAAAAGAATTAATACTAAGTGAAAAGGGATCAGTATAAATAAGTTTACGAGACTATATACTTACAACGATAAATTTCTGGACTGTAAATCTCAATTAAGTGACTGTAAATTCACACTTTTGAAGTGAAATTTCACTCTAAAGATCTAACAACAGTCAGTAAACGAAGATTTCCCCACATTTTCAGAAAATCCAAACCTCAAATCCTAAAAAAAGCGCCACCCTCACAGTCGACTAACATTAACCAAAATCCCCACTCGCCATCTTTCCAATTACAAGCTCGCACCCCCCATCCCACTTCGCTCTTGCCCACTTCGACGTGTACAGCATTAAAAAGAATCCCTCCCCGGCGCGTCGGCAAAGCAGAAAATGAAAATCCCTCCATCAGCGTCGCGCGGCGATGTACTTTAGGAATTCCCTCCCCCTCTCGATTTCCCTTTGCGCCGCGCGCGCGTAAAAATGTCGGCGCTCTCTGACGAGGGGTGGCGCAGCTATACATGCACACTCCACGGCTATGCGGCCTGTGTGCAGTGTGCTCACGCTAGTACGGTCTTTGTCGGGTGGCTCGGGTGTGCTCACTGCATCTCGGAGCCGCACAAACGCGGGGCTGTGTGCGATGCAGGTATATATATATATATATATATATGTATAGGTATGTATCGCGCGCTTTGGGGGCTTTGGCGCGTGGATTGTGGAAGCTGTGCGAGAGACGAAGAGACGAGGCTCTGCTGGTTGGGGATCTTTTTTTTGCTTTCGTGGATGGTGTATAAAGCGGGTATTTTTTCGTTTTTATTTACGACGTGGCTTTGTATGGGTGTGTTTGAGTTTTGAGTTCTTTGATTGTGAATAATTTGCACGATCTTGAAAGTGCTTTCCCGTAATGACTAAATTATGAGAGAAGGATTTCTTGTAAATAAGGGAAATCAATTTGTAGTAGAGAATGCAAGTGTATTGTACTAAGCGGACTTAGAGTAGGGATAAAATAAGAAGAAGAGTGTGAGAAAGGTTCCAATGTTACAGGAGAGCTTAAGCGATAAGAGGCGAGAGCCCAAAATACAAACTGTCTCTTTTTGAGTATTCGAAGAAGTCGCAAAAGTATCGACATACTATGAGAGAAGGATTTCTTGTAAATAAGGGAAATCGATTTGTAGTGGAGAATGCAAGTGTATTGTACAATTATACAGAATAATACAAACTGCCTCTTTATGAGTATTCAAAGAAGTCGCAAAACTATATCGACGTACTATTATAAGCATCGAATATAAACGTTTGTAAATACATTAATTTCTATGATTATTAAATGATTAATAACATTGTATTAATAATAAGAATAAGAATAAAGTACATTGATTGTATCTAAATATAACAAAATTTGCTTAGAATAAACAGATTGGTTGGGTGGGTGAGGGGATTTTTGGGAAGTTTTGAGTTCTTTGATTGGTTGGGTTGTGGAAAATTATTTTTTGTAAAACAGTGCGTATTTCTTTGCGAAAGTAGTATAAGAGTGCGTTAAGAGAGCGCACAGTGGTAGCGCAAGTAGAGAAGTGTTAAAAAGGTGTTAAAAAGCGTTAAAGAGTGAAGAGGAGTGTGAAGATCTGTATGAAAGAGTGTGAATTTGGATTGTTAGACATAATTTAACACATTTTTGCGCGTTTATATACTTTTAAACACTTTTATTTATACTTTCTTACATTTTTATTTACAGTTTTGTACATTTCTTTGCAGAAATAATTTTTAACCGGGGTTTATCAATTTTTGGGACACTTGCACTGGGAAAAATTATATGGCCGAGTGTTCGAAATTGCATAGGAAAAATTATTGTTTCTATTTGTACATCGGGGAACATATTTGATTTTCTATAGAGATGACAGATTTTACAGTAAACTTGCAGTGAAGTTGGCAAATTTTAGAGAATATTATGAGTATGTCTATTGTCCACAGTGTACAAATGTAAATAATAACTGTTGTGTAGAATGTTTCTATGTGTAAGAGAAACCTACAGCTAAGTTGTACCTTTTTTTCATGAGTTTCGTATTTTATAATTTTCTTGAGATTTAAGTACTTTTTACACGGGAAATCGTCAATTTTTAGTTCAAAATAGCTGTATAAATTTTTGCATAATGTTCATTTATTTAATTACACCTGGTATAGACCGATTAATAATATTCACTCTAGTATAAAACGCAAGTTATTCAGAGTTACCCAAATTACCGGGTGTTTTAGAAAAATTTACCGTTTTACCATAATTGTTAAATTATAAAGAAAAACATTTATTTGATCGGAAATTTTTGTAACGTAAAAAGAACTTTTTACAATTTTTATCTTGAAATTACTTTTCACGTTAAAAAATAAATTCGTAGATCAAACGTTCTTGAAATTTACCAATAAAATTGTTTAGAAGGAAACTAAACAAAACCGGTAGTTTCTCTAATGAGATTGTGCTATTTCTAAAAGTTCGATATGTTAATTAGTTGAGTTAAACTCTGTTGAGTTTGAAAATAGTCACGAAATACGTGTAGAAGAAAACAAGTAGGTTTATAGTGGGAAAGAATAATCGTAAATTTAAACTATTTCAAGAATTTGGTACTGACTGCACAACTTACTCATACGTTATTTATCTTTCAAAGCTCAGCCTGAAAACAATTTTGCACTTTTTGATGCGTACTAAGCGTTAAAATCTTTACAAAATAAATCCTCTAAAAAATAAAAATTAATGAACCTTCATGCCTTTTTAATTGCTGGATTTTATGAACCCCTGGGAAAAATTATTTTTATAAAGAAATGACAAAAGATTGTATAAAAGTGTAGATATATGTAAGAAAACATAAAAAAGTGTAAGAAATTGTCTGAATCTGAAGCAACCTTTACATAATTTTACACTTTGAAACACTTTTTACACCTATTTACAATTTTCTTAATTTTTTTTTACACATTTTCTTACACACGACAGATAAGTTGCAGTTATTTTACTTTCAAAATAGTTTAGTAACAATACAATGACCAACATAATGTTAACAAACATTACTATAAAGTCCGAAAGATATGGATTTTTCGCCCCAATTTTGTATTCACTGATAATCTGGCCGAATTGTTTCTGTAAAAAATAGTTAAAAAGTGTAAGAAAATCTTAAAACACTATAAAAAAACTGTTAAAAATTATAAGAGAGTACAAGAAAGTGTAAAACCCGGTAGAAAAGTACAAAAAGGTGTAAAATGATGTCAATAATGGTCCAAATTTTAACACTTTCATACGCGATTACACACTTTCTTACACTTCTCTTTCAGCAAATTACATCCCTAGAAAAATAATTTTCACCCGAAACTGCTTCCATTTCTCAAAAGCCTACAAAACTTAAACATTTTCAAATCACCCCACGAAACATCCTCCAAAATTCCACTCTGTACACACATTTCTTCAAATGCCCTGCTCAACAACACAAACAAGCACCACAACCAAGTCACCCAAGCTCCATTCCCTACAGAAATTCCCATTTGTACGAAGTCAACCCCTCCCTCCCCTAAATACAACCTGTGCGCCGCGATTTCACGAGATCTCCCGCGGAGTTATACACGGCCCTGTTGCTTTTGTGGCAGAAAATGTTTCCGTGCCTTTTTTTTCCTCGCTTTCTGGCCTGTGTATACGTATATACAGTTGTAACCGTGAGTCAGGCGTCGGTGCGCACACGCGCTGCCTTTGGTACGAAATCCGTCACGGGCGTTGCTGCGAACGCGTTACACATAGCGCACCTGTGTTACAACAACGGGTGCAGGTTTCTTTTGTCAGAGGGGTTGGGGCTTTACCTTTTTCTTTTTGGATATTGGGGAGGTGTGGTAGTGTTGCAGAGCCTTCGATGTGTTGATTATGGTTGGAGTTTTCTTTACTGCGTTCTTTGTTGAGTAATACATTTGTTTACTTCGTGTAGTTTTGTTTAAAAAGAGATCACAGTCGTATTTCAGAGTTATTATTGTTTATTCTTTGAATCGTTCTTTGGCGCAAAGAAGCTTTTTTTAAAAGTTCTATTATAATTATTTATTAATTTCATTGACTCTTTCAGTTATGACTTTTAACTTCTCTTGATGAGTAAAACATTGATTTTAGTTCAATAAAAGTACATGTAAAAATACGCTAAGGGTTATTAATATTCTATGAATTTGCATTTTTATACATTTCTTTCATTTGACGTACCAAATAATATTTAGTGTCCTCTATTATGTGTCACTATGACTGAAAAGATTAAAATGTTGATCGAACGATAATCTAATTCATTTAGAATACGTATAACTGTACACGTAATTTTACTGATCTACTGAACTCATGCATTGAAACTTCAATGCGTTTTGTTCATTGAATACTTTGTCGAAGTCTACAACCGTTTCTTAATCGCTCCGCTTGGTCATTAATTCTATTATCGCTTCCTCTGTAGATAAAAGATAAATCGAAATTGGAAGTAAAAATCAATCGATATCTCTCTCTCTCTCTCTCTCTCTCTCTCTCTCTCTCTCTCTCTCTCTTAGTTTTCTAATCCACGCAAGTTTTCAGTGATAACTTTGCGACGCATTGTTTTGACACTGTAATCGCATCAAACATTTCATTCATCCCATTCAGCTTCTTAGATGTAATTAATAATTCTGGTGTTTTATTTTTTTGTTCTAGGTGTGGATTAATCCAGACGCCGTAGCCATGAGTTATCAAATGTCTTCGAATCAATCCAGGCCAAGTGAGTACTTTCAAGATTATATACATAAACGATAATGCACTTTCAGTTTTATTTATAACTTTTCATAAGTTTTCTAATAATAATACATTATAAATATTTTAAAATTTTCTTTTACTATAGCAAATTGGTTATTTTAAGGTATTATCAATCGATGGTTTCTCTTTGCTAACAAAATTCACCTGATGTAAAGCATCTCAAGTAATTTTCATCATATATTGTTGGCTTAAAATTTGGCATATATATTTTGTACAAAATTATGTACGCTTATGTCTACCAGTATTATGAGAATTTATAACGTTAAATGTTAAAATTACAAATATAATCTTTTTTAAATAATTCTTAATTTATTTTGATATTTTTTAAACACTACGTATATGAATCTAAAGGTATGAAAATATACTTATTTATTTACAATTAGGGTATTTTAGATATTGATATGTATTTAGAAGCCGAATTTCAAGGCAAACTAGTGAAAATTACTTGAAATACTTTATTTATGAATTTTGTTAGAGAACAGAAGCATCGATTGATGGTATTCTATTTACAAAAATCAAAATTTAATTCAAACAAGTTCTCTTTTGGTCTTTATAAAAAAAAATAAACCTTACACAAATGTTGGTATAAGGTAATTACTTGAATTCATCATTTTCACTTTGTAAAATACAAAAAAAATTCACTTTGTTTGATGAAGCGATATTAAACTGATGAATGATACTCTGCAATTTTAATTCAAAATTCAGTATGTGCATGTCCTTGAAGACATGTCAATATATTTATATCAAAATGACAAAATAAATAACAAACTCTTCATAAGTTTTGTTTATCATATTGTTTTAAACATATTTTAAAAGAAATCCTATGCACAGACCATTTTCTAAAAATCAGCCTCCGGAGAAGCATTCATCGAAGGATTACATACGGCAAAATTTTATCTTCAACTTACTTAGTACCTCGAAAATCATTTTATCAATGCACATTTATCTCATCTATAATCTCATAAAAAATTACACATAAAAGAAGAATTCTACAGAAAAGACCTATGTATTCCTAAATTCATGTATTCTCTCAGCGCAACCCAAAACAATCATAAATCACAATATCTCTAACTCTCTCTTGTCGTTTCCAGTGTCTCACGGCAACTACCAGCAGGGCCCGCAGGACCTGCCCATGTGCTCGATCAAGGAGCAGACCCTCATGTGGCAGCAGAACTCCTACATGGGCGACTCGGGCATCCACTCGGGTGCTGCGACCCAGGCACCCTCGCTCTCCGGCAAGGAGGACGAGGAGATCGAGGGCGACCAGCTGATGTTCGACCTGGATCAGGGATTCGCCCAGGGCTTCACCCAGGATCAGGTTGACGGTAGGTCGAGTGCCATATATTTTAGTAATACAGAAGCTGCTTTATGATGACTTGTCTCGTATGGAAAAAAGCCTCAAGTTGAATGTTATTTCGAACCCTCAACTAAAATTTGGTAGGTTATTAGACATGTACAATATAAAAATTCAGTTGAGGGTTCGAAATAACACTCAACTTGAGAGTTTTTTCCATACAGGGTGTACATTTTTATGTCCTGATTTAAGGCCACCAAGTATTGTTATTTTAATTTCAAATTAACGATGAGATTAAGAGGAGGTTGTATTTGGTATTTTCTTGGTAATATAAATGATGTATTTTACTTATAATTCGGATTAAATTTACAAAATCTTTACAGAGTATTATTGTGCGTATCCAGAATTAAAGCCTGAATTACTCTCCGATAGATAGTCTCACCGAATACCTGATTTTTACTTAGAGTGTTCGCTGTGCGTACTAAATTAATGTATCTTCTTAAAACTTAACTGAAAAGTCTTATGTTCATGCTCCAAATGAAAGTTGGCTTGCATTTTGGAAAAATTTATGTCTTACGACAACCTTCGCAGACTTAATATCCTTTGTAGTAAGTTTTCAACATGTAATACAATATTTAAACAATCAGTAAAAAGGCAATGAAAAAGTTTATTGGAAATAAAAATTGTTTCACAATGAAAGGAACAAATAAACTAAGATGGACAGCCAAACGTACTTGAAACATCCAGACTAACCCAAGTGTCTCTTTCCACGCACCCAGAGATGAACCAACAGCTGAGCCACACGCGCTCCCAGCGCGTGCGCGCCGCCATGTTCCCCGAAACCCTGGAGGAGGGCATCGAGATCCCCTCGACCCAGTTCGATCCTGCCCAGCCCACCGCCGTCCAGCGTCTCTCCGAGCCCAGTCAGATGCTGAAGCACGCCGTGGTCAATCTGATCAACTACCAGGACGACGCGGACCTCGCGACCCGGGCCATACCCGAGCTGATCAAGCTGCTGAACGACGAGGACCAGGTGGTGGTGTCCCAGGCGGCCATGGTCGTGCACCAGCTCTCGAAGAAGGAGGCCTCCAGGCACGCCATCATGAACAGCTCGCAGATGGTCGAGGCCCTGGTCAGGGCGATCTCGAACAGCGAGGACCTCGAGTCGACCAAGGCCGCCGTGGGGACTCTGCATAATTTGTCCCATCATAGGTGAGGATTCGAGAGGGGGGAAGTGAAGGGGGTTTTGTTTCGTTAAGAATGTGGTCAAACATGGTTGCGTGTGTATTACAGTTTAACAGTTGTATAAATGTACTCGCATAAGATATTGTATGGTAACAGTCTTGATATAAGTACGGTATTCGCTTTGACTTGTCAAAGTTAATGAGTAGTACATATTTCACATGGTTTACTTACTTGATCTATCTAGGTTTAATCTACGTACATAGTCTTAAAATGACTGATGTTCTTGGACATCGTGGGATTGCACTAGGTGCCTATGTAGAATTAAAGTAAAGATTCTAAGATCTATTGTATAAATATAGATATTTTTAGATAGATTGTTCGATACTTATAAGTGTAAGTTGTCGAAGAATTGGAAGAAAGGTTGAATGTGTTGCGGTACTGTTAAACTCACTGTTCTATCGATATTTAATTGTATTGAAGACACTTGATTCTAATCAGGTTTTGCATTTATGTTCGAAAATGATTAAATTGTTTTACTATTAATTTTTGTTTAAAAATTATCAAGTTTTACAATATTGTCCATCAAATAACGCTCTTTGTATTTATGATATTTGGAATTATTGGGAATCCATACATTTCACTTGGTAATTCTAAAGACAAGTTAAATACCACGGTGCAATAATAAATAAAATGAGACAAAATAGGAAATTAAGAAAAGATTACATTCGGGAAATACGTTTTTTTATTCTATTAACCGATTATTGAAATTACGGTTATTATTTCGTATTTTGAAAGTTAAGAAATGGAAAATAATGTTACTAACGATGGTTTTATACGGATACGAAGTATGGGCTCTTACTAAAATTGAAGGAAATGAATTTACTAGTTCAAAATTAAAGTTGATACTTAGAAAGATATTTAGAGCGAAAAACCATGAGACTTTGTTGAAATATTTCAAGTAGATTTCTACATAGATTTTATTTACCAACTGGGTTGTACTGAATTTCTCTTACAATTTTCAACTGGAAATCCAGATCTTTTTTCCTAGCTAGGTTTTGCAGAAAAAGGTAATTGTTTAGGCAATCAAACAGTAAATAGATACAAGAACTGTAATAGATACTTGATAATATCTTAACAAATAAATTTCGCAGGCTAGAAATAGAAACAAAAGAAGAGCATGCCTGCGGAAATAATGAATTTAAAGATTTCTAGGTAGACTAAGGCGAAGGTTGGATAATAATATTAGATTTGTTCGAAGCTCAAGGTCTAATTGTCTCCAATTAACTTATATTTTCAATATGTCGACTTTGGACCAAATACATCTCAAAATTTCGAATATGATCCGGTAAAATCGTGTGAGAACAAGTGTTCGATAGCTTGCGAGTCGATTAGAGTCGGTTAAAGTCGATCAAAGTTTATATAATTCGAGTCTCGAGAAAAACCATTAAATTCGACTTAAAATAAATAGATCGCAAGCAAATAGTGTAGAATCAGCACTAGATAAAAGCAGTGTAGATAGAATTGTGAATTTTCCACTTCCAAAGCTTTCCAGTTAAAAAGTCTAAACAATGCTCATAATTTCATAACAGATTGTTAAGAAAAAACTGAATTTCCGAGATAAAGCATCAAAAGTAGTAAAACACAATCTCAAAGCTACCTTCTCCGCCATTCTATTCAAACCTTTTGTACTTATAAGATCTAAAACATGAACAATCAAATTTAGTACGAAAAAAGAAATTGAAGCATCAAACTACTTTTCTTTTCTAAATTTCATTAAATTCACAAAATTTCTGTGATGTCATAATTTATTTTTATAATTAGGTATTACACACGTACATATTGTAAAAATTTATAATATTGATGAAATTCCTGCAATATCTTAAATTATATCATAACTACGTTTCGTAAATACATCTGTGTAAAATTAGATTATTCTTACAAATGTCGACGTGATAGATATATGACGACTACGTGCGACTATTTCAATACGTAAAGTACTCTGACGAACTTGCTGTGATTTATTCAGTTGCAAAACTCAGTAAATATGCTACTTTTACCATAATACCACGCCCTTCAATTCTGTTGTGCATACACACAAAGCTAAAAAAGCAAAAGAAAAATCTATATCCATCCATCCGTCTGTAATTCCCCAGACAAGGTCTCCTGGCGATCTTCAAGAGCGGCGGCATACCCGCCCTGGTCAAACTCCTGAGCTCCAACATCGAGTCCGTCCTGTTCTACGCGATCACGACCCTGCACAATCTCCTCCTCCACCAGGACGGCTCGAAGATGGCGGTGCGCCTGGCCGGGGGCCTCCAGCGCATGGTCATCCTCCTGCAGCGCAACAACGTCAAGTTCCTGGCCATCGTCACCGACTGCCTGCAGATCCTCGCCTACGGCAACCAGGAGAGCAAGCTCATCATACTGGCGTCCCAGGGGCCGGCCGAGCTCGTGCGCATCATGCGCTCCTACGATTACGAGAAGCTCCTGTGGACCACCTCCAGAGTGCTCAAAGGTGACGAGAGTTTGTGCTCGCGGTGAATTTCACAGTCATTCGTGAACTTGGAGAATTTATTTTAAAAAGGCCGAGGAACCGTGATACGAGCATAAATAAAATAGAAGGAAATAGTCTATTGTGTACCTAGGGTGAAAAGTACTTTCTTTTTTGCCCGCGTGCTTATTGCGAGCCGATGACGAGTACTGCAATTATACAAGGGCAAAAGAATACTTTTCACCCAAGGCCCACACCGTACTTTTTGTCATATATGTCTTGATTTTGCGTTTTTTGTGGCTATTTTTTGAATCGGTCTAAACGTGAACAGTTAAAGTCGGAAATGTAGTGAAGAATAGTGATTACTTTATAAAGAAACTTGTGAAATGTTGACATGTATATTATGGGTTACAGAGTTTTTATAATGAAAATTGTATGTTTTTATTTTTATTTTATTATTTATTTTATATATTACGTATATAACAACATATTTTATCAAAAATAGTTATAATATTTACAATAATTTTCATAACGTTAAATAATTTTCAAAGTTTTCCGAAATTTACAAAATTTTCTAAAATTTTCTCAGTAGCGGGCAAAAAGTACCTACTTTTCACCCGCTGAACGAAATTTTTTTGTTTTGAGTGGACAAACAAATTGTTTTCGCCAGCCGGCCGGCAAACAGCTGCTTTGCGCCCGCTTTAGAGGCACGAAAAAACGCGAAAATCGTGCGAGTATGACAAAAGGAAAATTATTTTATGAAAAATTTAGGTTATTGGTTTGGTTTTACGAAAACATAGCATTTTGAGTTGTTATTGGCTTATTCTGGGAGTGTCGGGTACCATTCTTTTATATTTAATGAGGATCTTTGTTTGATCATTTTTGTCCATTGTACAAAATTATTCTTTTTTTATTCCGGGAATCATTTAGAAATCATATGTGAACGTTTATAATGTCACTCTACCCAGAAACTTTGTGAAGAACAATTATGTTTCTCGAGACAATCGCTAGTCGTCTATATTATGCCAATGTTTTTTTTTAAATTGACAATAATCGCGTTGACAGCATCAGATTTGTTGTCCAAAGAATGTTTTTACTACTTTTACATACATGATTATCAACAATGATAAGTTTTAAAACAATAGAAAGAAAAGTTAAAATAAATTGGTCGATATGTAGCATTCCAACCTTGTTAAATGGATTAAACATGATCATTTACGTATAAAACTAGCATATTTAAAAACACAAGTTTAAAAAAAAATAATATTTACACGATACACTTACGAAAATCAGAAGCAATCAACCGAGATCTTCCTTCCTATCTAACAAAGGCCTACGTCAAGGCGATACTCATCGATTTCATCGCTTTATAAATCAGACGCAGGCTCACCTTCAAAACTAAAAATTCTCAAAAATTCTCAAAAATTCTCAAAAATTCTCCATTCCCAATTCTTAAAAAAAGAAAGAACAAATCCAAATTTCAAGTGTAAAATTAACAACGCTCCTCTTGTCCTCTCTTCTCCTCGCAGTGCTGTCGGTGTGCTCGAGCAACAAGCCGGCGATCGTCGAGGCGGGCGGCATGCAGGCCCTGGCCATGCACCTGGGCAACGCGAGTCAGCGCCTGGTCCAGAACTGCCTCTGGACCCTGAGGAACCTCTCGGACGCCGGCACCAAGGTCGACGGCCTCGAGGGCCTGCTCCAGAGTCTCGTCCAGGTCCTCGCCTCGACCGACGTCAACGTCGTCACCTGCGCGGCTGGAATTCTCTCCAATCTCACCTGCAACAATCAGCGCAACAAGGTTTGGCCAACGTGGAAGAAACAGAGCGATTTGATGGGGGAGGAAATTGAATGGATGTTTTTATTTACGAGAAGAGTGTCGTATTTTTATTGAAATCTTCGGGAGATACTTTTTGATACTTTAATACTTCGTTATGTAGAACTTTGAATTGATTTATCCGTAGGGTTTGTTACTGTGGGTTGTGGTTTCAATGATAGCAGCTGTATGAGTATTTTTTTTCTGTAACGGGTTATTCGCAAAATAAGAAAGGCTGTTTTTGAGAATTAATATACACCGTAAGGATGATAAAGACCCCCTTGTCTAAAAATCTTGAGTAATTTGTGAACGATTCCTAATGTACAATAGAATTTGACGTTCATTTACTAATTAGAAGTTGTAATTGTAAATGAAAGTGCAGGAAACAAGCTTTAATTTGAGAGGTCTTAAATACAAAGATATTATAATTACTGCCAAAGTTCATGTGTTTTTTAAATTCAGAGGAAAATTTATTTATTTTTCCTTATTTTTAGATGCCTTTTTATTTACTTCATTTTGTAAAAGTACATTACTTTGCGGCTAGTTAATATTTTTATCTAACAACTTTCAAAAATAAATCTTATATTCTCTTTTTTAAAGTGTTTTTAGATTTTTTTTTGTGATAAATTGACTTTTATTCATAAAATTTTGCATTTACTGAAGAATAAATAGTAACTTTTAAACGAAAGAAGAAAGAACGACAGTTTTTAATTAAGATTTTTTTTTAATTTTAATATAATTAACAATACTAAATTCAAGTCATTAACCGATTACCAGCCCAAAAGTTATGCTGTAATAAATAGCAAGGACAATCTTCATCTAAGTTATACATTTGTGTAGTAATGTTTTTAAAAAAGACAATATTTACCATTTTTGGAGCGAAATTCATTTCGAATGTTGGATACTCAATAGCCCTAGTGAGATTGACAAAAAGTAAGAAAACGAAATAAAAAGTAAGAAAAAGTAATAAAACGTAAACAGACGTACCCTAACATTCTGTTGGATTTCGGACAATTTTACGTTTTGCTACGTGTTGATGAAATTGTTGATGAATTTGTGAAATTCATTGATTGTTCAAATGTAAAAATTTTTTAAAAAATATAAAAATTCAAGAGTATCTTACAGTTGTCTTATCTTTTGGTACGTTTTCTTACATTTTCATACGTTTTCTTACGTTCTATTATGTTTCCTTACTTATCATTACGTTTTAGCTTATTGAAAATATGATAATGGCCGATGCATGTAGGAAAAATCATAGAAAAACGCATAACTTGTATACTTATTTCAAAATCTTGTCCATGCTATATTTTTTTAAAATATTTTGATAAATTACATTTAATTATCCTCAAAAACTCTAATTTTTAATTAAAAAAATAACTTGGGGGCTAGAAAAGAATCCCCTTTTGAAATGTACGTTCAAAAAAATTCTAAAATCATGCTGTGCACTATAAACCTAAAAGAATAAAAATTGACGTTAGAGAGAACAAAAATAGCATTTTATTCTTTCCGCAAAGTATAAAACGCTGATTTTGTTCTTTAGCGAACTTGACAGGGACTTTGAAAGATTGAATCGTACAAATTATTTTTTTGTAAGGAATAAAATTCAGCTTTTATTCTTTTTTTTTAAGAGGACGTTGTATCTACTGTCCTTGTCTAAGCACATTTATGCTAATTAATCAAATAGTAATTTGTTAATTGAAAAACTAAAAGTTGCCTTCGATTCATCTTAAAATGTGGAATATTTTTCAGAACTAAAAAAGTACCTAACATTGTTTCTATTTCGAGAAAACTTCGGAATATGAAATCTAACCTTAATGTTAAACCAAAAGAATAAAAGTTCAATTTTATTCTTCACAAAAGAATAAAACCTGAATTTTATTCTTTACGAAAGTATAAAAGCTGAACGTTATTGTTTACAAAAGAATAAAAGCTTAAGTTTATTCTTTATAAAAGAATACTTTGTACAATTTAATGTTTTAGGTCGTTGTCAAATTTTCTAAAGAATAAAATGCTATTTTTACTCTTCTAGGTTTAGAGTGTGCACAGCTATAAAAAATAAAATTATCATGAAAAATTTGTTAATTTTCAAGCCTACCGACACACTCCGTGTATAGAATTTCCCCCCAACGAGCCTCCACGTCGATCTCCAAAACAAAGCCAACCCTCCAGCACTGAAAGTCTTCTTCCTCTTCTTCCAGGTGACCGTCTGCCAGGTGGGCGGAGTCGACGCCCTGGTGCGCACGATCGTGAACGCGGGCGACCGGGAGGAGATCACCGAGCCCGCGGTGTGCGCCCTGCGCCACCTTACCTCGCGCCACGTCGAGGCCGAGATGGCCCAGAACTCGGTGCGCCTGAACTACGGCATCCAGGTGATCGTGAAGCTCCTGCAGCCGCCCTCGCGCTGGCCCCTGGTCAAGGCGGTGATAGGACTCATCAGGAATCTGGCCCTCTGCCCGGCCAATCACGCGCCCCTGCGCGAGCACGGGGCCATACACCATCTGGTGCGGCTTCTGGTGAGAGCCTTCCAGGACACTCAGAGGGTAGGTGGATGTCTGTGTATGGGTTACGGATGTGGGGTATTCTTTGAAGGATAATTGAGAGAGAAGAATTTTACCTTGTTTTAAGTATACGTACATTTTAAGTCGATTGGAATGTCAAATACACTGAGAGAATACATCGGTCAGACTTGCTGAACTCTTCGATAGTTTTGACCGAAGTGAGTTCGCTGGTATGTATACGGCAAGAATAGCGGAACAAGTTCGCCAGCTGAGTCTCCCTAACCTCACTTTTTCACAAATAATCAATATTTTCATGAATTTCTTATTTTTTTTCTTACTCTAACCTTTTTATATATGATTAGTTAGTCTAAGTTACATTTTCGATGTTCTACTTTAACCTTACTTCTGTTTTACCTTATCACAAACGTGATAATGAGGCTATAATAAAGCGCTATACCGCACATCACTTTTAATATTTAAATATTATATAAATATTTAATAAATGTTTATTTAATAAACACTTATTTTCAATATTGTCCGATCATTGGTACATTTACGTTAGATATGTGTGAAAATAAAAATTGTACACTATGACATTGAGAACTATGTTGAAGAAGTGAAATTTTTGCTGTAATGATAAAGTATTTATGAGAAATTAGAGCTGGGTGCCTCCGCAAATGAAGCAAATGCTTGATGAGAATATGGTTTTTGAAGGCTTTATTAATCTTTTTCCATGGATGTAGTTTTTTCAATTTCGATTAGACGTACAATTCCTAAAATTCATCAGAAAATCGAGCAATAAGATCATCTCTCTTTTGTATCTGCGTTTAATTTCATGAAGATTAATAAATCGCAAATATTTTGACGGTTAACATTATTCAAAGAATATAAAGACATGTAACAATGACAATGTTGTTTAAAAAACCACTTTAAACAGTTAAGCGATAATTCAAATAATTTCAAATAATTCTCTTTAGAAAATATCAAAATTACTTATGAATTCCTTAAAAAATCTATTTTCTCATCACCTTTGAATTCGAGGTAAAAGACGCTTTTTTGTTTTTGTTCGTAAAGGCACCAAAAAATGATTTTCTAAGGTCCATAAGTCATGTTATGTCAGGTTCATAAGTTAATCAATATTAAAGTCTCATTGTTTTTTTCTCTTTTTCACTTGCTGCATGTAAAAAATTTTGATTCACTATTTTTAATCATAAAAGACAATGAGACATTTTTACTATCGTTTCATTTTTATTTTAAAGAGACGGGTATATTGGTACACGGAGCAAAATTCACAGCTCTGAACTTTATTCGTTGAATTTTTAATTTGACCAAATTCTAAAAAATGTCCCCAATTCTATATAGAACAAAGAATTGAGCACACCTTTTAAAAAATGGTAAAATTAAAAAATCAACGAGTATAGTTAGAAACAACTATAAATTGCAAACAATGCATCGTACAATCTTCATTACGTAAACTGAGCAAAAATTGATTTTACGCGTGAACGGAGTATTTTCTGATTTCGTCAATTTGTTTGTTTCCTCGCAGCAACGGTCCTCGGTATCGAACGCCGGAAGCCAGGCGGCTCCGGGAGCCTACGCCGACGGCGTGCGCATGGAGGAGATTGTCGAGGGCACTGTTGGCGCACTTCACATTCTCGCCAGAGAATCGCACAATAGAGCCATGATCCGACAGCAGAATGTCATTCCCATCTCTGTGCAGGTGAGATGAGACCTCATTTTTTTTATCATTCCTGTAGAATAATAATGCAGATTGCGTGGTGAAATTATTAGGAGCACTTGTGACGACCGGTATTCACCGGATTATTTTGTAAGAATTTGCACTAAAGTAAATGTAGTTGTGCATTAATAGGGTTCAATATATTTTTTTGAAGATCTCTGAAAATTGTATGGTACATACAGCATATTGAATTGTAAGTATAATTTCATGAGATGATGATAAATTTAAGAATAAATAAAGAATATCGGAGTAGATAAGAGAACTATAGTCCAAGAAATCTAGTGATTTCAAGAATTGAATAGGTATGTCGTCAATTTAGTTTAATCAACATAGATATATAAAATAATGAATTTTGGAATTCTTTTTATGTTAAAATCGTAAAAAGGAAAGTTAATATCAGATTCTGATAAAATCGACTATTAAACTGTGATCTTACGTGGAATCACCGAAAACCATTGAAGTGTTCCTATAATCTTTTATAATTATTAAATATCAGTAATATTTTCATCATCTACTGAATAAGAAAGTTCAAAATCATTATAGATTACAGATCGAAAAGCTCAAGTCTTTGTTATGTACTTCAGAAACAACCAAAATGCTAATTTCAAGTATGCGTCGAATATGAAAGGCACACAGCCATACACAATTCATTCGTTCTGAGATCTTCACATTAAAATAATTGTTCACTTTTTACAAGACTATAATCTGTACACAAATCGACTCACAAGAAGATAATACTGCGCTTCAAAGCAACGACAATAATTTCATGTTTTTAACCCTCCTGCGCAGAAGTTTATTTTCGTGTATATGGACTAGATCGAATGTAAGTCTGCAACAATATTTTTTACAAATTCGTAACATTTTCTAAATAATAGCTATACTATTTAGCTTCAATTTGAGAGGTTGTAGATGTCCCAACAAAGTAAAGATTTAAATTTGTGATACAAAATGTATACAAAAATGACGTGCGGGTTGGACGAGTACACTCGGCTCTCTGCGCAGGGGGGTTAATAGCTACATACTTAACTCGTGTTAAAATAAAACAAAGCAAATTTCACGCCAGTATACCCTAAACTATATATTCCTTTCTCTCCAAAATTCTCACTATTCACCACCTTCTCTATCTCTCTATCTACAGTTTTCCTAATTTATTTCCTCCTAATTTATTTACCCTTCTATTAATTGATTATATTTTCGCTAAATATGAATGTATTTATAAGCATGAATGGTTGTACGAATGTGGCGGATGCGTGCATAAGTATCTTAAACCTTTGACGCGATAGATACATCATTTGTAAGTTGAGCGTATACTATTAATTTTCAACTGTATGACGAGTGATTAACCATCGACGATAAGGGGGTGCCAAAGTCAATTTAAGAATTACAATTTCCCGCCGTAAATGTTACCGACCGAACAATGAATAATTTGATACAACTCGATACATATACCTTATTATCCGAAACGAAGAGGTCATTGCCCTCCGTAATACAATTATCTACCAATGTGCGAAGTGTCAAGCAAAAACTTCAAAACCCCTACGAATGGCATTTGAACGAAATTTGAAAGGTTCGAGTTTGGGCTAATTTAAATTTCGTTCCAATGCCATTCGTAGAGGTATTAAGGTTTTTATTTGAATCTTCGCACAGTGGTAGATAATTGTATTATGGAGGGCAATGACCTCTTCCTTTTGGATAATAATGTATATATACCTTATTATGAATGAATAATTTGATATATCGAGTTATATTATTCATCAAATTATTCATTCTTCGGTCGGTAACATTTAAGGCGGGAATTTGAATTTTTAAATTGACTTTGACACCCCATAAGTCATAAACATGAATTCACGACGAGTTGCGAGTGCAAGAGTATTTTATTTAAGAACAATTACGACGACCGTGATTTATGCGAGAAATATTATTTACTTCAAATAAAAAGTATATCCATCTATCTATCTCTCGTCTCTTTCAGCTCCTCTTCAACGAGATCGAGAACATCCAGCGCGTGGCCGCGGGTGTCCTCTGCGAGCTCGCCGCCGACAAGGAGGGCGCCGAGATGATCGAGCAGGAGGGCGCGACCGCGCCCCTCACCGAGCTCCTCCACTCGCGCAACGAGGGCGTCGCTACCTACGCCGCGGCAGTCCTCTTTCGCATGAGCGACGACAAGCCCCAGGACTACAAGAAGCGCCTGTCCGTCGAGCTGACGAACTCACTGCTCAGGGAGGACGCGAATCTGTGGAACAACACCGACTTCGGCATGGGTCCGGATCTACAGGTAGCTTGGAAAGAAGTGAAGAGGCTGGCTGAGGGGGAGGGGGGGGAGAAAGAATGGGAGAAGGAACATGGCTGATTGGAATTGAATTGTATTGTATTGAATTGTTGGGGAGGATGCAAGCTCGGTTTGACAGTTTTGTGTGTAGTTCTGCGTGGGATAATTTGAGTGATTTCGATGCATTTAAAGGCGTATTATTACAGTGTGGAAAGTAGATTTTTGTCAGCCTGATTCCGTGATTTTTTTAAGCTGAGGAAAAGTAGTTTAAGATATGCGGTGTGTTGCCTATGTGTTAAGGTATATTTACAGGATTACGTACTTTGAATGTTTTTAATCATATTATTATTAATTACAAATATATAAAGTTATAGGAAATATTGTTCTCCTCCAGAAAAGTTTCTCCACGATTGACATGTTTTCAGCTGTACTTGGAGAAAACCAAAACAAAACAAAAAATAAAACCAGATTTATTAGCTTTATTGAGATAGTGGCTATGGATGTAACCACTCAAAATCAAGAGAATATTTTTTCTCGAAATGGCAGTACTTGAACACACAGTTTTGATTTAAAAATTGAAACTTTTTTTGTAATATTGCTGTCATTTCGTGAAAGTAAGTTCTTTGGGTTTTAGTGGTTTCAACTATAGCCACTATCTAAATAAAAAGAATCAAATTTGCTTTTCTTTATTTTTAGAAGATTTGCAAAATTCTCTATAACTTTATATATTTTCCATTAATGTGGTTTAAAAATTTGTTAGGCGAAACTTTAAATATTCCTTGAATACGTAAGCAAAACGCAACGTGGCTTAAACATTTTCTTATTTTAAAAAATCACGGAATTAGGCTAATAAAAATTTGGTTTTTGCGCTGTGATACCCCCACCCCCTTAAATTATTCAAATTATTCTACGTTTCATGAATGATGAAGTTAATGCATACATTTACGTAACAAATTGACATGTTTAAAATTGACTTACTTGATTATGGACCAGATTTCAGCACGATTCCTAGACTAGAAATTCAGGTCTTTTTTCAGCTAAATTTCACAAAAAATCGCTTTTACGCGAGTAATAGCCCATGCTGCTGTTTCAATTGAGACGATAGCATGTAGCAGTATAGCGTAATTCTACGTAAGAAAGCGATTTCTTAGGAAATTTAGTAAGAGATCTCTGACTGAAAAAGGACATGGATTTCCAGCCTTGAATTTCAGCCAAATCTATTTGAATCTAGTCCGATTAACGTAACAATTCACTTGCACTTTTTCAACGAGTAGATAACTAAACAGTTGAATTGTTCGAAAAAATGAATTATTTTGTAAGATCATTACTGAGAAATATATGGACATACAAATTTACCCTTTATTACTACTACTTTGTAGAAGGCAAGTATATATACTACATAAAAGGAAAAAATGTTTGTATTTTACAAAGTATTGAACATTGGATAAAGGGATAAATCTGTGTTTGTTGATTTTTTCTTTTTTTTGATAAACTTAACAAAAGTCATATTTTCGAGCAATTTAACTGCATTTTATATCAAAGCATGAAACCATGAATTACATGTTCCTTTTTCAATAATTTGTTTAATTATTTATAAGAAAAATATGTTTAGAAAAGGAACAAATAAGAGGTAATGATATTTAAATGGGAAACAATACATCTTTTCAATAATTTCAAAATTATTATTTTTTAAAAATTTTTTAATATCTTCAGTACAATCAATTATCACAACAGCATGATTCTACAGAATATCACAATATACCATCTGCTTTCTACTATAGCTTTAATGTTTAGCAGTTGTTAACCAGTGTAGATAACAATCATTTATTCGCTTTTCATATAAGTGTCAAGTACAAAATGCCTAGAAAAATTAATTGTTTATTTATGCCATAAAAGCAGTACATACAATTATCATCAAAGAGCATTTCATTATAGAAGAGAAATAAATTAAAATCGCTTATTCCATGAGCTAGCTAAATTTTGGCAAAATATAGTACACATATATCATAAAGTATCATAAAACTTATATACGACCTGCATGGGAATGCTCTTGAGTTTGTCCTTCTTATCTCTACGCTGGACAAATCAGGTACCAATATTGATGTTAATAGACATTTTGTAGAACTTGTTTATTTATATATTTTTTCTATAGTGTATACATTTTTTATTTAGTTCCTTATTATTATTCTTTTTTAAAGATGAATTTTAGATTGACATAGTTTTGATATACTAATTAAATATTTACTTTTAAAAAATTAATTTCGTGACTGGTTTAAGGTAAGGCTACGCTGATTTTTTAACCTTTTATAATTAAAATGAATCTTCAAATATGGATTGAGTTAGCTTTCTTGTAGTATAAGAAAGTGTTTCACTTGTTTTTCGTCTCAGAAGTATGAAAACTAACTTTTCGATTGGTTGATTTCGTATATAGAAGTGTAATATTTTCATTTTTCTTAGAATGGACTCTGCATTAAACTTCTTGATCAATCCCCTTGAAACTGTGTTAAAAGATCTATTTCAGTATAAGAATTAAAGATTAGAATTTTGTTTAGACTTGTTTAATAACTAATTTTATTGTTTATTAAGAATTGATTTTACAAAATTAGTAAATATTCCAAATAAACTTAACAATAAAATAAGTTATTAAAAATGATATTATAAAGGATATAAATTTCAACTTTCATTTTTTATAGTGAAATAAATATTTCAGTACAATTTAAAGATAATTGGTCAATTAGTTCAATTCAGAAACAGTTTTGAGAAAAATGTGCATTTTTAATACATACAATACTTTTGTTTCTGTAAAGCAATAAAAATCTATTGTATTTGATAAAGTATAGTATAGAAATAGGGGTAGACTCTATCGACATTTTCGAGCGCATATAAGATTGTAATTTTTCGCTGATATTTCTCGACTCTCTAGTTTGAGAGCCTCAAAGAAATTTTATTGCAAAATAATTATTACAAATTTTAAAGAAAAATACTCAAGAGAGAGAAAAAATATAGTCGATAGCGTAACTGCACGGAAAGCAGGACGGCGGTGATTTTTTCTATCCCGAGTATTTGTCCTTAAAGTTTGCAATGATTATTCGCAATAAAATGTCTTGGATGCTCTCAAACTAGAGTCAAGAAATATTAGCGAAAAATGACCATGTTATATGCGCTCGAAAACGTCGATAGAGTCTACCTTTATACTTTATCAAAAACACTAGCTCTATTATAGCCATTGTAAAATCTATTGCATTTCACAAATTTCAACTTAGTAAATTCTAAAATATCATAAAAAATCAGTATAACCTCGCCATAAATCCCCAGAACCACGTCTGTCTCAAAAGCTCATCGGCATTATTCCCCAAGCCAATAAACGAATCCCAAGTCGTGAATCGAGGATTTTAAGGCACGCGGCGCTCACTCCTCCATTCTCTTTTGAAATCTTTTGTGTTGACCTGTCGTAAAATCCCCCAGGACATGCTCGGCGCAGATCAGACTTATGACGGTATGTATGGACAAGGACCTCCTAGTATACACAGCAGCCACGGAGGCCGTATTTACCAGCCACAAGGTAAATGATTATCATTTTCATTTTCGTTTTCGTTCTCTCGTTTCTAAGCTCACGATATCGTCCCTTCTTTCTTCCCCCCTTCCCGTCGTCACCGACTCGGTTTCATCACTCTTGTGCACGGACATTTGTGCTATCCGACTGTGAATTGGGTTGTTTCGTGTGTTTCTTTTTTCTCTTCGGCGGTGTCGATGATCTCGATGGAGAACTTGAGGCGATTCGCCGATCTGCTTGAATTTTGCAAATTGAACGAGATTTACGAGAGTCGCAGCTATCGATAGTTTCTTTATGACGTCGCGATGATTCGTGCGATTTTAAAGACGCCGCGTATGAACCATGACGTCGCGGGGATTTTCGAAGCGCTGTCTTTTTTGATTTTGGTTGTACTGCAAAAATTCGACAAGTTTACTAAGGAAGTATGCTATAATGTATCAGAATATGATATAAAAAGAATCATGAAACAACCCAATTATACGAAATTTTCGAGAAGAATCGTTGACCAGAGATTGATTCGATTAATGATTAAAAATTTTAGTATGTTTGAGTCATGATTTATGAATATATTACAGTTAATACAGTTTTTTTATTCAAAAGTGAGATGTAAGTCTAGATTGACATCATAATATTCCTTGCGCATGAGAAATTGACGAATTTACCTAAAATTTTGTTTGAACACTTTTCATGACATTTTGAAAATAATTGTACCTACATATAAATTTAAATAAAAATATGAATAAAAATCAATAAAATTGTTACGAACAAAAACTTATAATAATAATTATTATTCAACAAAAACGCACATATTTTTTCACAAGTATTCAAACAAAGTTTTTAGATTGATTCATTAATTTTTCATGCGTATGAAACATTTTATTTCCAAATTCAAGGCTTTTATACTACCATTGAATAAACACCTCTAATGTGTAATATGAGTGTTATCTTTAACAATACCTATAAATTCGTTTAATTTAAAAATAGAAAAAAGGTAATATCCATGATAATCTATAAAAATCACCAAAAATAGACAGAGATATTCTTGAAATAATGTTTGATAGCACAATGTGTACACAAATCGTTTTTGATTGGCAATCAATGGGTGTGGAGGGATATTTTCATGAAATATTATGCTAATCTTCTTACAGTAATTTAATTAAAATTAAAACTATTAATTATTAAGAACATTTCTTCATTCTCAATAATTGATTGTGAATGGTATTATTTGAAAATTATAAGAAACCAAGACTAACAGTAACTAAATTAAATATAAATTAATTTATTTGTTATCTTTTAATTCTTTGAATAACAGCATTGAATTGAATTATACCTAACAATTGTTGAAACTAATAACAGCCTGAGAAAATATTAAATCTGCACCACGAAATTACTTCATCTCCCAAGATCATTAATTATATTAAAAAACATTGCGGACCTCGCAATGGTAGTTTAGTCATTTGAAGAAGTTGCAAAACGAAAATCTATCAAGGGACTTAAATCGCTTTATTATTATTTTAACAGCCTAACCCATGGACTAAACTATAAGTAAAAGGCTATCGACAATATCATGCAGTGTAACATCATAGGTGAAAAAACTCCTCAGATTTAACATTAAAAGATACCCGTATTTATCTGCTTGCTAATGATGTTGTCTGTATTTCGATGTTGCATTTATTACATCCTGCTGTGAAATTTGTTACACACTACTCGCATGACGAATGATCACTTAATCTTACTCACCATTCACTTATTCATTTATGAATTTTGTTTTTTTATTTTATTTTGAGTGTTATAATTTTCAGTTTTATTTCTTTGTCTTTTTTTTATTGAAAAATATGATTATGTATTTTTTAGATGTATTCAAATTACAGATAAATAATGAAATTATTACTTTTTGTATAGAAAAGTATAGAATTTTTCTCTGTTCTTCAAAAATTAAGAATTAAATAATATATAAATAATATGCTTGAAGTAATGTATAAGTTTGTACAGTTTTTGTGTTTCTTTAGGCTATAATAAGGTTATACTGATATTTCAATTATTAATAATTTAGATTTATAACAAAATTCTTATATCTAACTTAATTCTGCTTTCTTCATAGTATTAATAAAAGGTATAACGTCTTAGAAATATCAAAAGTACTTTTTGGTGGGTAAAATGTTCCATTGACGTTTACACTTTCTGATAAACATTCTTTATTTAATTAAACTAATTTGTTACTTTTTTTGAAACTGTGTTAAAAGACTTACTCTATTAGATACCTATTTTTTTTATTAGAACTTGTTTCTAGAACTTAATATACGATTCTAAATAAATAACAAAATGAGTACTTAATAAAGTTTCAAAAGGGTTGAACAACAAGTTCAACCCAGGAACAATTTTAAATAAACTTCAAGGTTTTCGTAGAGATCATAATAAATTGATCCATCGAAGAATAAATTCAGGCTCTTCAAACACATGCAAACAACAATCAAGATTTGTAGTAAATTATAAATTTCAACTTAAATTTGAAAAAAAAAAACATTTTAAAAACTCATAGTAAAACCAAGAGAAAAATTCTATCATACGTAGCTAATCGATGTATTCACGAAGAATTTCAACAAACCGAAATCTTCGTACCGTTGTCCACACACTATGTACATCTCATTCGGCGCAAAGACTAAAAAGAAAAAACACCTCCCCCAAACCAACTAACCGCCATTTTCAATCCAATTCTCCGCAGGTTATGACCAGATACCAGTAGATTCCATGCAGGGCCTGGAAATAGGCGGCGGCGGCGGCTCGACCTACGGCGCCATGGACACGATGGACGTGGCGCACGACGGCGACCTCAGCTTCGACCACCTCGAGGAGCTGCCCGCCGCTGGCCAGCCAACGCAGCAGCAGCAGCAGTCGGGCCAGGAAGCCGGCAACGGCGGACCGGCCGTCGCCGCGGCTTGGTACGACACGGACCTCTAAAATGTCCTTTCGTCGAAGCAAAACAAGGGAGATGAACACACAGGGAATAAACAGGGCTAAAAACGAAACAGGAACCTTTGTATTTTTTGTCATTTTTCTTTTTGTTGAACGGAGAGATCGGGGCTTGGGGTAGTGGAGACGCTGAGAGGAAAGTCTTGTTGGTTTGACTAAGGGTTTGCTTTGTGTACTTCTACACGGAGAGAAATAAAATGGTAGAATAGATGCTTAGGACGCGCTAAAATAGTGTTTTGAAAGAAAAAGTTGAAATTACCTGTAAAAAAGTAGAATACCTGTTGCTTAGGCTGTATTTTTCGGATTTTTATTAGCGCGTACCAGGAAGAGAGACCGAAAAAGAATCCAAGCTTTTTCTTTAGCGCGGACCACGAAGAAAGACATAGAAGAATCCTCTGTTTTTCAAAAGCGCGGACCGTTAAGAGAGACCTGAAAGGGAGTTTTTAGCTTCAAAAAATAGACCTCTATTTTAGGTAAAATCAATGTACGTTTTAGTAGATTCTTCTTATTATTTCTCTTCGTGGAAGAAAATAATTTATTTGAAGTAATATTTGTTTTATTTCAGTAAAATTTAATGAAATAAAATAATTACTAGTTTCAAGTAAATCGTTCTAACCTGGGAAGTATTAAAATAAATATTTATTTGAACTGACAACATTTTCTTCTCAGTGTACGAAAAGATACACTCGTACATATGTAAGACACCGTGAATGAAGAAATTTTATGAGATTAGGTTTTCAAATTTTCTGGTGTTAGAGTGCAAAGAAAAAAAAGTGTAGTAGTGGTGTACTGAGTAAACAAAATTTTAGTGTTCTCAAAACATTATTATTTTTTTTACCTCTTGCGAGGGACATACTTGTAAGCAAGAAAATTCATTATTGAATAGTAATATTCACATAGAGTATTTTCGGGCTGAGTAATGTAATTTTGTAAGGGAAACAGGATGTCGAATACTTTAAAGCTGACACTTTTTGTTGTTTTATACTTTTACAATGAACGATTCATTAGTATATTTGCAAAAATGATCTAATTCGACTGTGTCAGATAAGTAAATCTTGGAAGAAAAAGAAAGTAATTATGAAAACAAAAGTATTTTATTAGATGTAATTATCGCGCGATTGAATTGTATCGATTGCGCTCTGACGATTTCTTTCGTATGATTGTAATGTGTAGATAAAATAGATTTTATTAAGTGCATGGTTTGAGTCATTTTTGTGAAAAAAGTTCAATAAACCTCTCGAACGCTATAGAAGGAACAAAAAGTCTCATTAAAGTATTTAGAATCGCTCATCCGGGCTCAAAACAAAAAAATATAAATCATCGAAATCCAAATCTGAAGAGCATGTAACACGTTTTTTTTTTCATCGATGTTATATAATCTCAGTGTATAAAAAATATATTGAATTTAAGGCATTTAACTTGCGGTCCACTCGCAAGATCTCGTGATAAGTATGCAATTTTAAAGTTATTTTTTATTATTCTTTTTATAGTTGGTGACTTACTTTTAAATTTTTTTTGTAAGAAAATCATATAGGAAACTTCATCTACTAACGTATACAGGATTAAAGTAAAAAAAAATATATAATAACATTTGCGTAATGTTTGATTTCATGAAAGGACAATCTTAAGAGATTTACACGGTTGTACAAAGTTGTTTCAAACTCTCATTCCAACGACGATTACCAGAGTCAAATGAAAATTTATAGAACTCTAAAAAAATAATGCTTAGAGTTTGGTAATGTAAAAAAAGCATAGAACCCTGGTAATCGTTGTTTATGCGAAAAATAATTGTCATGGCACAATTTTCTGATCATGAGGATTTGAAAGAACTGCGTGTCATTGTAGTAAAATACATCAAACATATATACTTACACCCTAGACTATTCATTTTAATTGTAAGTAAGCTATAATAAGGAGAGAATATTTACCTTATCAATCTATCGATTAAGTATTGATTATTGATCTATTATTGTCCCGACATCTTCATACGCGTGGGCAAAACCAAACATACACAGACATAATTACACTTAATTCATAAGGAACAAAATGCTTTCATATTATGCTTAGATAAAAAATGTTACAGTATCAAAATATACAAGTGAATGTATTGTTTAATTGTCCATAATGAAATATAATTACGACGATTAAATGAACTTAAGGAACAAATTTAATGAGTACGAGAGAGAAGATTTAAAAAAAATAATTAAATAGGACAGAACCGCAACTTTATTGTACGTTTCGACACGGTACTTTTCGTAAGAAAAAATATTATTATTACATACTGCGAATATACAATTCTGTATTTGTATTCTAGACTTTTAGACACGATCGGCGAATAAAAGATAAATGGTCGTAAATGCTTTGTTGTTATTTATATTTCCCATCAAAATACATAAGAATTTTTTTCATACTAACCCTTATTTATAATAATTATGATGACTTTCACAATTTTTTCCTTGTTCCTGTTATATTAGAATGAATTAAAATTAACATCTTCATTACGTGTGTGTGTGTGGATGGGTGCGTGTGTGTGTGTGTGTGTGTGTGTGCGTGTGTGTGTGTGTGTGTGTGTGTGTGTGTGTGTGTGTGTGTGTGTGTGTGTGTGTGATACACTGTGTATATACATATATTTCGCATTAATAACTTTACTACCTAAAAGCAACGAATTTTTAAATCAGAAGCTATTTTTATTGTGGAATTTTAAATGACTACCTAACTATATTGATAGGTTCTGTGCAAGTAAAATCGCAATTTTATTTCAATAGACTATAAAACACGTAGCTCAGTAATCGAGACTTTTTTCTTTGACAAAATTGATATTTTTAAAGTTTTTTTCGAATATGCCTATGTATAAATGTAGCTACCCTAATATTTAAATATATACTTCGCTCTAAAATTTTTTGCAATTTATAAGAAGAAGAACCATTATAAATATATATATTTATTCCTTGATTATTTACAAAATATTTCAGCCAACTAATGTTGAGAATGCTTCAAAGACCGTATCCTAAATGTTTCATCAAGAATGATTATTTTGGTATGCGACAACAATATTTTGAAGACTAAAAACTTAAATAATGAGAAAACAGCAATTGATGAAAAATAATGAAAAATGTTGCTTTATTTTATAATACGTTAATACAAATTTAACAAACTTTATTTATATTTATATTATATTTATAAAAATAAATAAAAAGCTTTTAATAGAAAGAATAGATCATTTTAGGCAAAATAACGTGAAAATGCAAAATATCATTATATGTTGCTTCTACTTGTCAAGGATGAGTTGAACCAACTTTTAAAACATTAAAAAAGTTCGAAATTTTTCGAAAAAATCACCTGAGAGCCACTTAAGGGGTTTTATGAAGTCATGAATGTTCAACAAATCTATTTTCTATTCTTTTTTTTAAGTTCATTATCACAAGAATATTTCCTGAAAGTTTTAAGTCGATCTGTTAAAAACTTGCGGAGCGGTACGATAACATGTATGTACGAGCATCTCCGAACATTTAAACGCACACATGAAACTTAAAGCGCTGCTTTTATCTTGAATGCATATTTTCGTAAGGGTGATATGCGGTAACCACAATTTCTCGAAAACTACTTGACTGATCGTTCTGAAACTTTCTAGGCTTCGCTCGCATATCAAAAGTTAGTGGTTGATCGAACGGTTTCATTTATCACTGCAAATTTTTATTTTTATGAACGAAATATAAAAATTTTAATTTTTGATAAAATACGTTTTTTACAAAAACAATCGTCATTTTGTTCTAAATCGTTTTTTGTAATCCTTTGATCAATATCTAGAAAAAGTTGTGTATTAATGAAATTTTTAAAAACTTTATTTTTCTGATCCAGTCCAAAGTAATCCTCGTCACTTTAAAATACTTTTTACTTTAAAATTTTGATGTATCATCATGAATATGTATATGTACTTTTCCGAATACTAAAATTTAAGGAAAAAGGTCCACAGTCTACACCCTTTTTTGACAAAAATTTCCAAATTTTGTCCGACTGTAACAATTGGCTATAACCCAAATCATTTGCAAAATTAAATTTATAAAAAATACAATATTTATTACGAAAAAAATCAAGATTTTAATATTGGGATCAATTATTTTGTGATCGTTGAAAATGTAAACGTAATGTCCACATTTCGAACGTCCAGATCTATATAAATACAAAATAAGTGTTTTTTCTAAATAAGCAACAATTGATCTCAATTTATTTATGCAATTGAAGGACCGGATGCAATAAGGGGGTTAGCACTTTTTTGATGATTTTTATCTTCAATAATAATGCTCAGATTCAGAAACAAAAAATATAGCGTTTAAGAAAAAAGTTGGTTTAACACAATATTTTTTGTTTCTTTATCTGAGCATTATTATTTGAGGTAAAAATCATAAAAAAAAACTGCTAGTTCCCTTATTACATCCGGCCCTTCAATTAATGCACGGCATATTCAAGTACTAATTGCAGTGACATTATTAATAAACTTTCTATGATTCTAATAAAAGTTCAAAAACTTGATTGAATAATATACACATTTTGATTATTATAATTACATAATTATTAATTAAAAGTAGTGTTTAAGTACTTTTAAGCATTGAAATGACATTTAAAGAAAAATTTATTCGTATTTTGTGTATATCATCTGACTATCGACAACTGGGTATGTACGCGTAATTAATAAGAGGGAGTTGTCGATATATGAATTAAAATAGTTATAAGTAAATAAATCAAAATTTAACTTTTCGATTACGCTTTTTTTGTTGAATTTAAAGCTAATCTTGGCTTTACAGTTTTTTAAAACGTTCAATTTATTACAAAAATGCCACTTTAAAGTTTACTTTTTGTTACGGTCTTAATTAAGAAAACGTCGAGAAACGCATCAAATCTGAGAGTGCCAAGAAGTATGAATTTTTATTTAATAAGTAGCGCTAACTGAGTTTTTATAATTCAAAATATTTATTCAGTGATGTATTCTTAATATAGAAATAATTTTTTCATACCGAAAAATTGCTCAAAATATATCTAAAATCGTATTATTCCTTCGAGTTATCGACAACTGGGTACCTATCGAGAACCGGGTGCACTACCTTACCAGCTCAATTTCAAAACACGCCCGTGAAGAAACAACCGACAACAACGAGATCGCCGCGTGTTTAACTCCTCGCGGGAAAAAGAAGAAGAGGGGAAGACGCACACGGCACACCGTATAAGCAAAAAGCGGCCGAACTTGCGCCGCATTCCGGCAATAAATCAGCGCTTGGAAGAATCGCTGCACCGGTGGGTACTGCTCGCTTCGATGGGCTCCAGAAGCGGGGTCCATTAGACCCTGAAATGGCACAGACGTGCGTGTGCATACATTACGTATCTATTTGTCGACGTGCAGCGAGCACGGCGCAACGCCATCCTCGCAGAAAATGAAAGTCGCGAGATTCCACTGCGTGGTGCAATGTATAATCCTATAGAGGTCCAGTCTCTGTAAGCTTCACTTTTAAGAGGGAGCCGTATCTACTGTCCTTTTCTAATCACATTTTTGCTAATTACTCAAATAGTAGTTTGTTAATTGAAAAACTAAGAGTCGTCTCCAATTCCTCTTACAATAAGGAATATTTTGAGACCTAAAAGAGTACCTAACATTGTTTCCTTTCCGAGAATAGTTCGAAACGCGAAAATTGAGGTTAGGTTTTGTATTTCGAACTACTCTCGGAAAGAAAATAATGTTAGATACTCTTAGGTCTCAAAATATTCCTTATTTTAAGAGGAATTGGGGACGACTCTTAGTTTTTCAATTAACAAACTACTATTTGAGTAATTAGCACACATGCGATTAGACAAGGACATGCGGCCTCCTCTTAACTCTTTATCCAATAGGCTAGGCTAGGTGTGTGTCTATGTTTATTGATCGGGAGAGCTGGTTTTTCGCAGTCGCGATTACGCTTTCTTCGAGTTGACTTCAGTTTCTCGCTCTGTCACTGGCTTAGCTTCTTCCTTTTTACTGGGTCGTAGTTTGTTTACGTTTGTTAGAAGGTGGAAAGAGACCTGCATGGGTGCAGCCCCTTATGAAAAAAACCTGCAGGAAATCCTGGAGGATACTCTGCAAGAGACCTGGAGGATTCCCTGCAGAATTTTCTGTATGGTTTTCGTCCAGATGATAACACCAAAACTCAGGGCTTGAGCTTCTTAGATCCAAAATTAAAAATAATTAGTTTATTTAATAATTTGATAAATAAACATTAAAAAGCTTAGTCCCTGAGTTTTGGTGATATCATCAGGATGGTAACACCTAAAGTAGGTACATTTTTCACTTATTTTACCCAGGTAAAAAAATTATATAGAGACTATGTATAAATTATGTATAATCTACAATGTATAGATTATGTATAGGCTCTACATAGAAATGGACTTATATAATCTATGTATAGTCTATATATAATCTGTACAAAATAAACAATATATAATATATATAAATTTATAGAGTGAAAATCTCACCCTTGAAATGTCAAATTCCACTCCAAAAGTGTAAAAAAAGACAGCCACCAAATACTATAGGAGTAAGATTGTAAATCCAAGAATTTTAGAAAGTATATTGGTTACATTGGAATATTATTTTTATTTATACTTATTTTTTTATATATTTATTATATTTTGAGACTATTTATTTTTGGAAAAATTATACAGCTTAAGATAAATCATTTAAATCTTTCGTAGCCTTGTACTCTTGCAATAAAGAACGGAGACTTGCTTTGATTTGTTGCCTGCTTTGCACCTCCCATCCTTTTTTTTCAGAATACTTCATAACGTATGCTATACATAAAAAAAATATGTAATTCAAAACCAATAGATTAAATGAGAGAATTTTCGGAAAAAATTACCGTGAAAATTATAGTAAAGATAAAAGTGTATATGAACTGGTGTATATTAACTTCACGAAAAATACTATCATTATTAACGGTAAAATGTTTCGTAATTTACAATAAAATTTACTCTACTCTCGGTAAGAAATATAATTAAGGTAATTTTTTAATTTTTTTTAGATAATTTTCAGAATAATGTTTATTCGGCATGTCCCGTTGGCGTAGCGCGTTTCTTATACATAAGAATTATACACGTAATTATCGTACACAATTTAGCATTGGTCAAATTATATGTAGATATATTTGACCAATGCTAAATTGTGCACAATAATTACGTGTACAACTCTTATGTGTAAGAAACGCACTATACCGTCCCGTCAATGAAGTAAAATAACTTTAGTAAAATAAATAAATGAATAATATATCAATAAATTAAAAAATTCTCCCTATTTAATTAATAATGTTTTTTTATTTGTGAACTTACTTAGGATTGTTTCAACAGCATTCTTAGGTAGCCCTGGCCTGACATCATGTTTTGCATTACCTTTAGGTTCAGCGCCAGTTAAAGAACAACTTTTTAACGCCTCTTCTTTAAAAATAGCTTTAAATAGTCCTCTAGCTAATTCTGTCGACTTATGTTTTGTTCTATTCAAAACATTTTCGAGGTTCGCATTGTTAATATATACTTCCGATCCCTTTAAAAGTTCTTTTATCTATGTTTATAAATGAATGGAAACATTTTATTATATAACAGGTTATAATATATGTACATTATAATATGTACTCTAAAAATAAAATTAGTTTGAAATTCAAAAGCTTTATAAATTAGGATTTACATAAAATATCATTTTGTGTATAATAAAAGTATTTATAAACTTTCATAAGTTTTACAAAAGAGAAATAAATTCCTAATTCTTTTATAAGAAATGTTGTATTTTACACAAATTCTTACACAGGATTCTGGTTTTAAATAAATTTATTTAGAGTATATAATAGTACTTTGTCATCTAAAAGTTTGAGATACCTTTTTTCCATCTCCGGTCACATATTTCATAGTATAGTTTTTTGTACATTCACCAGCTACACTTGGATGTGCCTTTAATATAGCATTCTCTTTTTGCACTACATTTTCTTTTTCTTCATTGTCCGATTCAATTATGCATACTGATTTATGGTAAGTTTTTTGTCCTGAACAACCTTTTGCATACTTAAACTGGAAATATATATAAAATTGAAATTATTGTCCTTACCAAGAATAATAGTAGATTACGATACTAGTGCCATAAATAGTCCTTTACAACACGGCGTGTATTAGCGCCGACTCGGTACGCTCGGGCGCTAAACGCCGTGCTATGAAGGACGACTTATAGTGGACTACTTATGGCACGGATAGGCGTCACTTAAGTGCGGATTTATGTCATGCAGTGCTATAAAAATCTAAAATTATGTTTGTTAAAACGGATCAACTACAACATTTAGTTTTTTTTTTAAATAAATACATTTTAATAAAATTTCTTTACTGAATTATTGGTATCCTCTTCTTTTATAATTTTTTTTGAATGCATCAATTGCGGAGAATACGATCTATCACTTGTGTATGATGTTGTGGATGATGTACTTGGCTCTGCTGACTCTATAGCTAATAACTCATTAAATACATCGGATTCTTTCAAGAGTAAAGACAAACTTGGATCAAATAATTCTTTCTCTGAATCAACGGACGTTCTTAACGATTGATTCCTTCTATTAGAAGATTTTTCCTAATAAATGCAAATGATATAAAAGTACTATTATCTTAAAACTCGAAAATTTTATATGTAATTTTGACAAACGTTAGTCGCTTCATCGATCCAATCATCGAATAGAAAGTCTTGTACGCTGACTCCTTTTGCACCTGTACCAGATTTTTGTACACTACAGGAAATACCATCATCAAACGATTCCTGAAAATAAATATATTTTAATTATGGGAATGTATATATGTGTATGTGAGTTTGTATACATGAGTGTATGTATGTGTGTGAGCTTGTATACATGCTGTATACAGTATGTGAGTTTGTATATATGTGCGTATGTATCTGTGTGTATATATACCAGTAGATATGTACTACTACTGGAAAGACCCGTCTGACCAAATATAACACGTATCTACTGTGAAAAAGTTTATAATTAGTAATCTACTTACTGAATTATGCGATTCAATATTATCATCATCAGAATCAGCAATCATTCCATAAGAACGCTTTTTTCTTACAGTTACTGGTTTAGTCTATACAAGTATAAAAATTAATTATTGTTATTCATAATATTCTTTTATCTTTCATTTCTATCCGAGTGATTAAATTTAATAAATATATATTTTATACATGTGTATCTGTATGTGAGATTGTATAGATGTGTGTACGTGTATGTGTAAGTGTGTGTGTGTGTGTGTGTGTGTGTGTGTGTGTGTGTGTGTGTGTGTGTGTGTGTGTGTGTGTGTGTGTGTGTGTGTATGTAAGTCTGTATAATAAATGTGCGTATGCGTATGTGTGTATATATGCAAGTAGATATGTACTACTACTAGAAATACCTGTCTGACCAAATATTACACATATCTACTGTTTAAAAGTTTATAATTTATAATCTACTTACTGAATTATGCGATTCAATATTATCATCATCAGAATCAGCAATCATTCCATAAGAACGCTTTTTTCTTACAGTTACTGGTTTAGTCTATACAAGTATAAAAATTAATTATTGTTATTCATAATATTCTTTGTCTTTTATTTCTATCCGAGTAATTAAATTTAATAAATATATTTACGTTATCACTTGTGCCTAAATCTTTGAATAAAATTTTTTCAGATTCTTTTTTCTCATTAGTGCTAGTTTCGATGTATTCCATTTCTGTGTTACCAGTTATTAGATTTTCTTCTTCAAAATCAATAAACATTCCATAAGATCGTCTTTTCGTTCCAATTAATACTTTACTTTCATTATTTTTATCTGAATTTTCTAACAGACTTGCTTTAGATGCACTTGATTTTTCGTCAAATTTTTCTATCTTGTGATCAATAGAAGTTGATGCAAAACTAGTTTTGATAAAATCCAGTTTCTTAAAATATCAAACAGAAAGATATTGATTATATTTTCATTAGTTCTACTTGATCATAATTATTTAGCAGTAAAAATTGTATAAACTTACGCCAAGTAAATATTTTTGAAAATTATTGATTTCTAAAATAACACCAGATTTAATTGTCTCAATTTCATGTGCGATCCAATCGGAATCTTGAGGTACTCGTGATGTGCTAGAAATTTGTTGATTCTTTAACCTTTTAGCGTTAACTTGATCTAATATCTGTTTTTGTAATAAACCAGCATTTTTTTTCTTTGATGTCGCACAATCTTTCTTCTCACTATTTTTCAAATCCGCATTTTTAACTTTTTTGATATTATCAAATTTCTTTATTGGTCGTTTTTTGACCATGTCTTGCATTAAATCCAGCAAAGGTTTTTCATCATCTAGTAAAAAAATATTGATTAGTTATTATTTATCTTTTATTTTACTTGTTAATAAGGGCGCATGTATAAACGGACAGTGTAGAATTTTACAAAGATTATACGTTATTACAATTATAGGTTATCTCATACAAAAATTAAAACTATTTTTTAAAAATGCCGTTAGAACTCGCGTATTAGCGGCAATCAATGAACTCGTATCGTGCGCGGCGCGGTCGGGGCAAAGAGCTGCAAACCACACCGGTGTACATGCCCGTTAATAACGAATATATGTCTGTAAATTTTCAGCCTACTGAAACTTGCAACCACGTTTCTCTGCGTCTCATATCTGAATGCCCTATTGGCTTGTTTAGTAAGCTAATATTAGAGCCGATATAAATTGATAATTTTGTTATTCGGTTCTCATTAACAGAATTTGCTGTTATCATTTCTATGTTCAAAATATAAATTTAAGTTGCAATGTAAATAATAATGCTACATATAAATTATAATTTTAAAAATCGCGATGTTCGATTAATGTTTATTACTATTATAATAATAATACTTATTATAATTGTTATTATCAATATTATTTAATGAAATTTATAAATTTTTTAAATAAAATCATGAGAAATTCATTTAATTTTTTACTTGTTTTAAATTGTAGTTAAAAAAGTGTTTTACTTACAGTCTGATGCGATAATTGTTCCAAAATATTCTTGCGCTTTATGAGAATCCTCGGGCCACAAAAATCTTACTTTTACGCCAACCTTTATCGTCGAGCAGTTTTCGTCGGGAATAATAGATTTTTTATAAATCACGCACATTGATGCATCGTCGCAATCTATCAAGTACTGCATTTCGTTTCCATAAATCACCCTTATTTTAATACACTCTTTATTACGTTGAAATAGTAATAGAGAAAGCAATTCAGGTTCAGACTTAATAACCTCGTATTGACATTCGAAAAAACATTATGTTTTTCAAACAAATGAATCACTATAAACATTCAAAGAAAACGCGCGACTTGAATTCGCTTCACACAGTTCAATTACGCGGCATTTCAAAGCGTATAAAAAATCTGTCAACTTTAAAATGAGGCCAAAAAAGTATAAACAATACTTCGAAGATGCTGTAAGTTAATTTATTTATCTAAAGTTATGTATAGAATAATCACTAATATTATCATTTTTTTTTAATTATAATATATAAAAATACATAAATGGGTTATGTTGTCAGAATATTGAAGTTCCTGTGTCGACCTTACGTAGATGGAATGTTCAGAACGCAAATGCTCATAAAAATCAAGAAATGTCGACATTAAATGTTTCGGATGAAAATGATTGCGATGACGAACAGCAGGCAGATATCGATGTAAATGAGCTATTGTTGCCGATCGAATGCGAGGAAAGCGAGGTAAATAATATAAAGCTTTTTGATAAAATGTATATGGTGAGATGTTTTATCACAATGTAGTCGCAGGGTTTTTAGAGCTGTAGCAGCGCCACCGTCACTCGATCGAACTGCGAATCGAGTGCGGGAAAACGCGCCGTTCAGTTAAAAACGGTGAATTTTTTATTATTGTCAATTTAAATTTAGATTTTAATCTAAACTGCGACTGTTGCAGTCCTATTTTGCCTTACTTTAGATTGTCAACACTACAAAAATTGCCGATTTATACTGCACGATGCATAACTACGTACGCTAGGTAAACTATCCCGTATTCAACGTTATGAATATGTGCCACTCATCGAGGCAGCAGTGCGGCCGCAACGGGCGCACGGCTGGCTTATGGAAAGTGCACGGAGAGGTGATCTGATTGTATGATGGTGCTGCACGTTCAGTTTTCGTACAGTATCTTACCTTTTAATTCCGTGTAATTTATACATTAATAATTCTCACATCAAAATCACGTCACGATAAAATTTTTAAATATTAACCTTATTTTAAACATTAACCTTTTTAACCTTCTTTTTAATGGGAATGTCGTAATATTCTTTTTATTAAATATAAGAAAACAATGTTTTATTTTAGATACATATGCACCACGTTTAACTATAGGATTTAAAATACTTTTTATTTATAAATAAATATGATTTTTTTTGCAAAATCACGATTTTTACTAATAATTTTAATAATAAGTATTAGGTAGATAAATACAAAATAATTAATAAGCCACTCAATTTTTACCATCTTATGTATCCATAATATGCATTTTTCATCGATTGTACTGACGATGGCTCTCAGGCCAGTTTCCCAGAGCTGAAATATACATATTAACTACTGCATATTCTTTTATCAAAATTCTTTTACTTTGTATACTTTTATGTTATTTATTGTTCTTTGTTAAAATATTGCTTTGTTTATAACTATTACAATTGTAAATTATAATTATTTTATTATATTTATTTGTTATATCTTTTACTATAAATAAGTCAGAATTTTTTGGCTTGTTTATATAAAAGATATTATAAAAAAATATATACATTATAAAATATATTTGTACTACAAGGTTTCGCTGTGTCACACAAATTTCAACTTACTGTGACAAAGTAATTTTTTTAACTAATTAAAATGAAAAATCTGTTCTTTATTTTTTTACTTAAGTTATCAAAATATTAATTAAAAAATTCATGTATGGTATCCTTATATTTTTTATTTCTATCTTTTTCATAGGGAATACCTTTAGAAGATGGAGATACTGGCTTATTTGAAATCAATTCAATTTTGGGGTCTTCTAGAACTTCGTCGATCGAGTCTATTCAAACTAATGATGAAACGGTAGAAGAAGAACAGCTGCATAACGAAATATTTATGGAAACCGATACCCATTTGGATTGGATAAACAAGCAGCTGTATGACTCAGCATCATTTACTACTGGTGAAACCGTGCATGAAATTTTAAGTTTTTTCTTTGCAAATGGTTTAACGAAGCGATGTTTAGAAAAATTATTGCTACTCTTAGATTTCCTTTTACCGAAACCCAATAATCTTTCTAAAACTAAATATCAGCTTTTAAAACTATTAGATACGTTATTACCCCCTAATGGTGATTTAGTAAAGAAACACCAAATATGTGAAAATTGTTCGCATTATTTAGGGCCCATTTGTCCCACTAAACCGATCACTGTATGCGATGACTGCAACAGTACAAAAGTATTTGATATTTTTATTGAGTATAACCTTAAACAACTTTTAAAAAATGCCTTTGAAGTGAGAGATTTAAAAAATTTAATAGATATTCATAACAAACAAATTAAAAATATTGATGAAAATACTATTTGTGATTTTACGTCAGGCATGGAATATACAAAATTCAAGCGTGAAACACTTAAAGGTGAATTTGATCTATGTTTGATATGGAATACTGATGGTGCACCTGTTTCAAAATGTTCAAATGGACAAATATGGCCTATTCAAGTAAAAGTTTTGAATATTCCTCCCAAAAACAGAAGATCTTATCAATTTTTAACTGGATTATATTACAGCAATGAAAGTAAACCACCAATGAATTCATTTTTAAAACCATTCGCAGATAGTTTAAAAGATCTATATGAAAATGGAATTGAATGGTTTGACAAATCAAGAAACAAAACGGAGCGCAGTATTGTTATTGCACCGATCGCCACTTTAGACTGTCCTGCGCGAGCCAGCGTACAAAATATGATGCGGTGCAACGGCGAGTGCGGCTGCACTTTGTGTGAGCATCCGGGTTTTACCTGCCCCACAGGATTAGGTCATAATCGAGTGTATCCCGTATTAGAAAATGCTCCTCTTCTAAGAACACATGAGAGTATAATAGAACAAGCTAATATTGTTATAAATAACGGACTTGAACACGTAAAAGGAGTAAAAGGAGTTTCGATTACAGCTATCATAC